>OU383798.1:3586949-4046892 GCA_910950805.1 Acrocephalus scirpaceus scirpaceus | reverse complement strand
AGTTCTCACTGTCCTGGGGAGGTGTTGGGTGGGCACCCTGATGCCACAGATGTCCAGCAGCTTCAGGAGGAATTGGGTGGGCACCCTGATGCCAGAGATGTCCGGCAACTTCAGGGGGAATTGGGTAGGCACCCTAATGCCACAGATGTCCAGCAGCTTCAGGGGGAATTGGGTGGGCACCCTGATGCCACAGATGCCCAGCAGCTTCAGGAGGAATTGGGTGGGCACCCCCATGCCCAGAGGCTGTCCATGGGGGTTGTTGTGTTGGCACCCCCTTGCCCACAACCTCCAGCATTTGGAGGTGCATTGGGTGGGCACCCCAATGCCCAGAGTCCTGACTGTCTTGGAGGTGTGTTGGGTGGGCACCCTAATGCCAGAGCCCCCAGCATTTGGGGTTGCAATGGGTGGGCACCCACGCTGATGCCCAGAGTTCTCACTGTCCTAGGGGGTGTTGGATGGGTGCTCTGATGCCAGAGCCCCCCAACATCTTCAGGGTGCATTGGGTGGGAAACCATGCCACTCTGGATTTTGGGTGGATTTGGGGTGGGCACCCCAATTCCCAGAGCTTCAGGCAGCTGTGCCAGGCTGGGAGGGGTCCCAGGAACACGAGGTGGGCACCCCAGTAGTCCCTGGTACCCAGGAGCACAGGCTGAGCCCTCTTGGTCCCCTGGGGACCCCTGGCAGGCTGATGTGGGTCTGTGGGGTGGGCACCCCAACAGCCAGGGGGTGCGTGGGACACTCAGCCCCGTGGAAGGAGAATCCCTGCAGATGCTGGGCTGGGAGAGGGCAGAGAATGCCAGGACAACAAGGAGAGGTTTAAACTAAAAAGGGGAGATTGTGATGGGGTTTTGGGAAGAAATTCCTCTCTGTGAGGGTGGTGAGGCCCTGGTACAGGGTGCCCAGGGAAGCTGTGGCTGCCCCATCCCTGGAAGCATCCAAGGCTGGGTTAGACAGGGCTTGGAGCAGCCGGGGGTAGTGGAAGGTGCCCCTGCCCATGGCAGGGGTGGCACTGGATGAGCTTTAACATCCCTTCCCACACACACAAACCATTCTGTGCCTCCACAACCCCCTGACCATTCCCTATTTCCTGCAGACCGGACAGGGCTGATCTGCGTGGAGAAGATCGAGAAGTGCCAGGAGACATATCTGCTGGCCTTTGAGCACTACATCAACTACCGCAAACACAACATTCCCCACTTCTGGCCCAAGCTGCTGATGAAGGTGACGGATCTGCGGATGATCGGCGCCTGCCACGCCAGCCGCTTCCTGCACATGAAGGTGGAGTGTCCCACCGAGCTCTTCCCCCCCCTCTTCCTCGAGGTCTTCGAGGACCAGGAGGTGTAGGGCTGACACCCCCCACCCTGTGCCCCCCCAAAACCCCGCTCTGGCCCCCCCCACCCCCAAATCTTTCTCGTCCCCCTGTAAGGACAAGGGGATGCTGCGCCCAGGGTGGGGGTCCTGCTGTGCCCCCCAACAGCCATCCCCCCCCGCCCCAGGACTTGACGAATTTTGTTTGTTTGCACAGGGAAGGGCCCCGACGGTCGAGCGTTCCCTTTATTGTCCTTCTCTTCGTAGATTATTATTTTTTAAGCATTTATTTCCCTCCCTGAGAGGCTAAAATATTAAACTAACTGCACTTTGGAAGGAGGAGGAGGAGGAGGAGGAGGAGGAGGAAGAGCAGGGAGGAGAGGAGGGGGCTCTGGGCTGCACAGGGAGAGGCTGCCCCAACTGGGGGGCCGTGGCCATATGCACTTTTGGCCGGGCAGCAATTTGGGGGACTGGGGTGGGGGCCAGGACCCCCCCCAATAGCAGGGCAGGGGCTGGGACCCCCATCCCCCATAGTGGGGTGAGGGCCAGGACCCCCCCCACAGCAGGGCGGGGGCACAGGGGGGGCACAGCGGTGGCAAAGGGGGACCCCAGCCCATCGGGGTGCAAGGCTGGTGGACCCCCCCCAGCCCGCTGGGTCTGCCCCGGCTGGGGTGACCCCCCCTGTGTCCCCCTCTTACCCCCAAATTTGGGGCCAGATTTGGGGGTTTGGGGGTTCTCTTGTCTTTTTTTTTTGGGCTGAGAGGAGACGATTTTGTGCCAAGCGCCGTGAATGGTGGGCGCTGCAGGACACTGGGGGGGGACCACTCCCCCCCCCCGAAAACCCCCCCAATTTTTCCGTTGTCCTTTTTATTTTGTTGTTTTCTTCCCCTCGTCCTCGTGGGTTTTGTCGTGTCCGTCAGGAGTTGCAAAGGCCCTGGAGGCGCCGGCGGGGGGGCGGTGGGTGCCCCCCCCGGGACCCCCCACTGCACTACTGCCCCAGCCCCCCGGCAGCAGCACTTTGGGGGGGCTGCACCCCCCAACCGCCCCCCCAGTGCTCCCGGGGGGGCCGGGCTGAGGTGGGGGCCGGCAGGGGGAGTCCCATAGGGGGCTTTTTTGGGGGGGGGGGAGGCACAGCTGCGAGGGGGCACCCGGGAATGGTTTTATCACCTTTTTACACACCCCCCCCCCAAAATTTAGGTTTGTGAATTTTTTCTTACCTCAGGCGGAGGCCGAGGGGGGGTGCGGGCCGGGGGGGGGGCTGGCGAGGCAGGCCGGGCCCACCTAAGCTAATATATATATATATATATATATAAATATATATAAAATATATAATTTTTGTAATTAAAAAAAAAATCTTTTTACGGGTCGTTTAAAAGCAGAAAAATCCCAACACCAGACACGTCCCCCCCACAGGCACAGGAGGCCAGGCTGGGCTTCCCCCACACCCCAGACTCCCCCAACCATGGGGGTCGTGTCGGGGGGACCCCACCAGACCCCCTGCAGCTGGGTTGGGGGGCACAGCGGGGCTGTGGCACCACGGGGTGCCCTGAGCGGGGGCGCCCACCCCTAGCCCCAAATACCAGCGCCGGTGGTGCAAAATGTCTTAAACCCCCACCCGGGTGCCCGGCTCGGGGGGGCCCGGCTCGGGGGGGTCCCGGCAGCACCGGCTGCGGGCGGTGCAATAGGAGCCGAACACTAACGCCCGCACTGGGGGGGGCACAGGGTTCGGGGGTTCGCCCCCCACCCCTGGCAGCACCGGCCCCAACACGTGCCTTGGGGCCGCGGGCGGGGCTGCGGCACCCGGGTGATGCCCCCCACGCCCGGTGCTGACGGTGCCGTGGCCGTGCCATGTTGGTGCCACGGCCGTGCCATGTTGGTACCGTGACCGTGCCGGTGCTGTGGCTGTGCCATGTCGGTGCCAGTGCGAGGCACGTTGGTGCAGTGCCGGTGCCACGGCCACGCGTGTTGGTGCCGTGGCCGTGCCATGTCAGTGCCATGGCAATTCCTGTTGGTGCAATGACGGCGCGGCGCCGTGGCCGTGCCGGTGCCGATGCCGGTGCCATGGTCGGTACCGTTGCCGGTGCCGGTGCCGTGGCCGTGCCATGTCGTTGCGGTGCCGGTACCGTGGCCCCGCGCTGCCCGCGTGTTCCCGCGCACACTCCGTGTGACATCGCGCGCTCCCGTCGCGACACGGCAGCGCCGTCGCGGGACGTGTCTTAATCAGCCCCCGTGACCCCCCCCGCCCCAAGCGGCCACACGGGGCCCTGGGGCAGCTTGTCCCGGGGTGGGGGGCTCAGCCCGGCCCCCCCCACACCCGCTGTCCCCCGCACGCCCCCCCACCCTGTACTCCCCCCGCGCCCCCCCCCCGGGCCGTCCCCGCGTCTCCGTCTCGCGTCGCCATCGCACGTCCAGCATCCAGCGTCGGTCCCGGGGGGCCACACCGGTGCCCCCCACCCCTGCGCCACCTCCCTCGGGCCACCCCCGCCCCGCGTCCCCCCCGTCCCCGCGCCTCCCGTCCCCCCCCCAAGCACATACCTCATGGCTCCCGGAGCTGCCCCTGTCCGCGGGCGTCGAGCCCGGCCGGCACCTGGCCCAGCACAGCCCCGGCACGGCCCGGCTCGGCTCGGCGCGCCCCACGCGCGGTCCCCCACTATGCAGGGTGCCGGGGGGGCCGCGGCCGGCGTCGCTGAATGTAGGGGCGCGGGCCGGGGGGGCCGCGGAGCCCCCGTGACAATCACAGTCTGTGACGTGCGATTTTAAACCCTTTTGTGTTTTGGTCAGGATTTTAAAGAAAGATATTTTTATGGTAATTGTTGCTGGTCTATTTTACTATATATTTATGTAATAAATATATGATGAAAAAAAAAAAACAACCAACCAAACCCCCCACCCCGACCCACCCCCCCCCCCCCCCCCCAGCGCGGCTGGATCCGGCCTCTGCGTCCCACCCCCGGCCGCCAGAACGGGGGTGTCGGGGCGAGGGGACCCCCCGGCGCTGCCAGCGGAGCCGTGGGGGCGGTGCCCGATTTGGGGTGGGGGGTCCCAGCATCCTGGCGCCCACCTTGGGGTGAATCCCTGCGAGTCCGACGGGCGCCACGGGGTCGGTGCTGCCCCGGGGGGGAGGGGGGAAGTCTGTGTGTCCCCCCCCCGCTGTGGTGTATGTACAGGGGTGCGCGGGGGGGAGGGTCCGGGGGGGTCCGGGGGGCACTACTGGGCGTCGATGCGGAAGGAGAGCAGCTTCTCGGAGTGGAGGTTGTTGAGGGTGCGCAGGTCCGGCAGCTTCAGCAGCAGTTTGGTGAAACGCGAGGTCTCAGCCGGGCGCGTCTTCAGCACGAGGGCGCGCAGGGCCCGCAGCAGCGTCTCCTGCAGCTGCTCCACTGATGCCGTGTCCTCCATGCCCGAGCGGTCTGTGGAGGACAGGGGGTCAGGGGCAGGGGAGGAGACACCCCAGCTCCACCCCCAAAACCCCCCGATCCCACCCCAGCATCACCCCAATCCCAGCACTGAAACCCCTGCTGTTCCCCCGGTATCACCTAAATTGCCACCCCAGTCACCTCAATCCCATCCCTGAGCGCCCCAAACACCCCACTAACCCCCTGATCCCAGCCCCAACCCCCTTGATCCTTTTCTAAACTCCTCTGATCCCAGTCCTAAACTCCTCAATCTGCCCCCAAAACTCCCTGAACCCTCCTGTGCCCACCTGCCGAGACAAGGACGACGGCGGTGAAGAGCCCCAGCTCCTCATCACTGAGCTCGAGGGCGCTGAGCTTCTCGCTGAAGTCGAACATGGCCCCGAGCAGGTCTCCCATGCCCATGGCCCACAGCTCCTCCAGCCCGTACCGCGTGCGGCTCATGAACGTCACCGTCTGCTCCTTCACGTCGAACAGCGACGCAAAGCGAACCATCAGCACCTGTGGGCAGGGGGCAGGGTATGGGATGAGGCACCAGGCAGAGCCACAAGCACCATGCTTCATGCCAGGGACATCAGTCTCCATGCCACAGCTCCCAAATGTGGGGCAGTGCGGTGCCATGGGGCACCAGACAATGCCAGGGGCATTGTGCCATGCCATGGGCTCCGTGATCCATACTGTGACTACCAAATATGGGGTACCATGCCATGGGTACTGTGCAATCACTGTGTTTCACATCACAGCTCCCAAATGTGGGGCAATGCCGTGCCATGGGGCACCAGACAATGCCAGGGGAAATTTGCCATGCTGTGGGCTCCATGATCCACACTGTGACTACCAAATGTGGGGTACCATGCCATGGGTACTGTGTGATGCACCAGGGGCACTGTGTTTCACTTCACAGCTCCCAAATGTGGGGCATTACAATGCCATGGCAGTGCCATGAGGCTTCGTGTCAGTCTGTGGTTCCCCTGTGTGGGGTACCATGCTCCACGCCACAGCTCCCAAAGTGCGGCACTGCAGTGCCATGGGGCACGATGTAATGCCAGGAGCAATGTGCTGCATGGCACAACTCCTGTTTGTGGAGCACTGCAGTGCTGCAGGGCTCCGTGCCAGTCCACAGGGCACTGTGCCATGACAGGGACACCGTGCTCTGTGCCACAGATTCCAAATGTGGGGCACTGCAGTGCCGTGAGGCACCAGGCGATGCCAGGGGCGCTGTGGCTCCCAAATGTGGGGCACTGCAATGCCACGGGACTCCTGCCGTGTTCTGGGACACTGTTCCCATGCTTTGGGGCTCCATGCCAGTCCATGGAGAACAGGCAATGCCATGGGGCACCAGGCACTGCCATGGGGCACCATGGCGTCCATCGAGCCCTTGTCATTACGGGATGTACCTCAAAGGTGCCAGCCTTGAGCAGGGTGACTTGGTCGTGCTGGGAGAGCGCCTGGAAGCCGGGAATGTGCTTGGCGAACTCAACGACCTCGCGGACGGCGGGGGTGAAGCTGAGGGAGAAATCCTCCCAGATCTCCTGCACGGAGCGCCCGCTGCGGCCGGGCACGTGGCTGTTCATGGGGCACGCCTGCGGGTGACCAGGGGTCAGCGGGCACCGGGGGCTCCCCCGGGCTCCCCCGGCTCTGCCGCCACAGGAGGTGGGGGCACCGACAAAGGGATTAATGTGATTAGCGGCTAAAATTAGCCGGGAAGGAGCAGGAGCCCCCAGGCGCTCACCGGCAGGACGTCCTTGGGGCCGCGGGGCCAGGGGCACCCCCGCGGGGCCGGGGGCTCGGGGTAGGCGGCGGGGCACAGCCGGGGCTCGGGGGGGCCGGGGGCCCAGGCGGGGGGCGCGTCCCAGCGCAGCAGACCGCTGTCGCAGGCGGGAGGGGGTCCCAGCTTGTCGTGAGCGTAGATGAAGATCTCCTTGTGCGCCTTGGCCACCTGCGCGATGACATCCTCGGTGGCCCCCCCCGGGCTGGGCGAGCGGGGCGGCGTCAGCTGCTGGGGGAACTGGGAGAAGCAGGCGGGGGGGGCGAGCGGCGGTGGGCCGGGGGGCGGCGCACGGCCCCCGCCCGCGGCGGGACCCTCGCCGGGCCCCGGCATCGGCGGTGGGGCGCTGGCCATGCCGCCCATGGCGCTCTGCATCTCCGCCAGCATCCGCTGCTTCTCCCGCTTGGGGATGCGCCCGAAGCGCACGGCTGAGGGGGGACAGCGGGGTTAGGAGGATATCAGCGGCAAGCAGGCACGGTGACCGCACCCCCCCGCCCCACAGACCTGCACCTGGAGGGGCCAGGGGCTGACGGGAGCGGGGCTGCATCCCTCCCCCGGGCTTGGAGGGGACACACTGCCCTGAGCACGGGGGGAGCCCATCCCGGGAGGGGACACGCAGCCTTAAAAATGGGAAGACCCGGTCCTGGAGGGGATATAGAGCCCTGAAGATAGGGGGACCCATCCCGGGAGGGGACGTAGAGACCTGAGCACAGGGGGGACACACTCAAGGAAGGGACATAGACTCGATGTTGGGGGACCCTGTGTAGGAAGGAATTCACAGCCCTGGCCATGGGGGACCCATCCCGGGAGGGGACACGCAGCTCTGGGCACGGGGCACCCATGCTTGGAAGGGACATGCAGCCCCACATATGGGAGGGTCGCAGGAAAGGGGGACACATCCCGTGGGACAGGCACAGCACCCAGCAGAGGCAGAGTGGGACCCGGCTCCAGAGAGGACGTACAGCCCTGGATACATCCCGGGAAGGGACCTGGGCACGGGGAATCCCACCCCCAGAGGGAATCCCCGGCTCGGGACGTCACGAGGGTCGCTCCGAGCTCACCATCGCGGGACATGCCGACCAGCAGGCACTTCTTGAAGCGGCACTGCTGGCAGCGGTTGCGGTTGATGCGGACGATAGAGCAGTTCTCGTTCTTGAGGCACTTCTTGTACTGAATGTTCTGCTGGATGCTGCGGCGGAAGAAGCCCTGCGGGACGACGGGGAGGAATCACTGGAAGTCCCCGCAGTGTGACAGGGGCTCCGTGCCCCATCCCCGGCCCCATCCCAGTACCTTGCAGCCCTCGCAGGCGTGGACGCCGTAGTGGAAGCCGGAGGCGACATCCCCGCAGACCTTGCAGAGCAGCACCATCCCGTTGAGCTCTGCGGGGGGACGGGGGTCAGCGGGCTCCAGGGGTGCCTGCCGCGGGGTGGGGAGACCACCCGCCACCCCCCCGCGAGCCCCACTCACTCGTGACGGTGCTGCCGGTTTTGCTTGGCGAGCTACGGCGCCGCTCGTCCGCGGGGACCGGCTGCACCCCGGGGAAATTCACCGAGGAGCCGTACGAGGAAGAGGAGGTGGAAGAGGAGGAGGATGAGGAGGAGGAGGAAGGGGAGCCGTCTTCATGGGGGGCCAGCGTGGCTCCGCCATAGGCGCGGGAATCCTGGAGGGAGCCGGTGGGCGACGGTGGGAAGTACGTGGGGAAGGGCTGCGAGCCCGACTGGGAGCTGCTGTTGGAGCTGTCGCTGCAGAGGGACACGGGGCTGGTGCGGGTGGGAGAGGCGCCGCTGGAACCCACGTAGCTGATCACCCCACCTGCAGAGAGAAGGAGCCACTCATGCACTGAGCTGCGCCGGGCTCAGCCTCCCCCGACTCATGGAGGTGGGAACCTCCGGAGGTGGGTGGGATGCCCAGGGAAGCACCCCGAATCCATCGGCAATCAGGATCCACGGGCATCCCGCGGAGCCGCTGAGCTGTGCCAGGCTCAGCCTCTCCCAGCTGAGGAGGGGGAAACCCCTCGGAGGGGGATTGCAGCCCCAGGTAGGGTGGGATCCATAGGGAAGGATCCCGGGTGCATCCCGGATCCACGGGCATCCCGGCCGGCCACTTATGTACTGAGCCACACCAGGCTCAGCCTCCCTCAGCGCGGGGGGTGGGGTGAAGCCCCCCAGAGGGGACTCGCAGCCCCACGTGGGGTGGGGTCTCCAGGGAAGCACCCCGGATGCATCCCGGATCCATGGATATCCCGCTGCGCCGCACGTGTGCCGCCCACCCTGAGTCAGGCACCGCACCCAGCGGCCGCCACGGGCGACGGCTCCACGTGGGACGGGGACAGCCGGGTTTATCCGGGTGCGTGCCGGCTGGGGACACGGGCAGGGCACCCCGGAATTGCCTGCAGGAGGAATGTGGGCTGGGAACTCTCCGGAGAGGTGAAATCAGGAGGTCACAGGAGTTACTCCTGCCGTTCCTGGCTCCGTGCCTGCAGCACAGCCGGGCTCCTGCCCCACAGCTCCCGGGACAGTCCCGCGGCGCAGCCCCCCATAACGCAGCCCCCCAGAACACTGGGGTGCTCCCAGTGCAGCCCCCCATGGCACCGGGATGCTCCCAAGCGCAGCCCCCCCAACTAGGGGGATACATCCCCACTGCAGGACTGAGGAGCTGTGTAAAGACCCCCAAAAAGTGGGGAGCAGCATGGGGGGAACACACGCGTGGCCCCTGGCTGAAGTCACAGCCGTTGTCACCCCACTCACGGGGCAGGAACAGCAGCACCGGGACATGACTCCGGGCTGGGACACGTGGATGGTGATGTCGGGGACACACGGGATCACCAGGGCCATGTGTCTCCCGCCGCACACGGTGCCGCTGGCACAGATGCCACGCGCCAGAGCCAGCTTGTCACCATCCCCCCTCACTGAACCACCTCCAAAGGGGGTCACAGAATTGGGGACAGTGGGTCCCACCTCCAGGGCAGCTGATCCTGGGGACCCCCCCACTGCTAAGACACCAAAATAATGAGGGGATCCCCGTACCCCAAAGTCTCGGGACACCCATTTTAGGGTTTGGGGTGCAGGGATTCCCCTTAAGGGCTTGCCTCAGAGCGAGAGAAACTTTCTTGACCCCAAAACAGAGGGAACCCCCCCAAACAGCCTCCCCGCAGCCCCCCCCAAGCTCAGGCGGCCTCACGCCGCCGCCCCACGTGCTCCACCCGCACGTGGCCCCTCCAGACCCCGCCCCTTCACGCTTTACCACGCCCGCCTCCCTCTCATTGGTCAAATCCCGCCCCGCCCCTTCTCGTTGCCCCGGAGACAGGGCTGCCCCCCCCCCCAATGAACTGCGGCGTCCCCAGTTCCGCGCGTGACGTCATCGCTGATGTCATGTGCCGACCAATGGGAGGGGGCGGGGCGGGGCTGCGGGGAAAACAAACTCCGCACGTGGCAGCGGCGGGGAGGGGGACACGTGCGGGGGGGTGGACACGGGGGAGGGGGGGCACCGCCTCCGGTCCCCCCTCCGTCCCTCCCGGTGCGCGGGGAGCCCCGACACGCGCGGCACGGCCTCGGCCGTCCACGGGCTGCCCGGTCCCCGTGGCCCCGGTGCAGCTGATAAGGACACCCCGATCCGCCGCGGTCTCCTCCGGTCACCCTAACCGGTCCTGCCACCCGGGACACACCGATCCCTGTGCGCTGCCCGGCGGTACCGGTTCCTGGGACACCCCGGTCCCGCTGTCACGGACCCGCTTCACTCCCCTCCGGTTCCGCTGCCCAGGAGGCAACAATCTGGGTTCTCACCCTTCCTACCCCTGCGTCCAGCACTCTCTGGCGTTCGGGAATCCTCGGTCCCAATCTCCAAAACACCCAGAACACCCGCCGCGCTCCCCTCCGGGACACCCCGGAACACCGCTCCCTGTTCTCAACCTTCCTACCCCCGCATCCAGCACGCCCCGGTGTCCGGGACACCCCAGCCCGGTCTCCATCCCTTCTGTCCCGATCACCGGAGCACCCCGGTGCTGGTGTTCACGTCGCCCCGGCGTGCAAGCCGCCCGGTACCGGCGCGCAGCCCTCCCTACCCTCCTCCCGGGGACACCCCGGCCCCGCTGTCCGAGCCTTACCCCGCTCTGCAGGACCCCCCGGTCCCGGTAGGACGGAGCCCCGTTCCGGGACGCGGTCCCGGTGCGCATCCTGCCCAGTCGGGCGTGCGGGACCCCTCGGTCCCCGTGTCCGGACCCCTCCAACTCGCGGTCTCAGCGCGCAGCCCCTCGCCGCGGTCCCGGGGCGCTGCCCCCCGATCTGCTCCGGTGCTGGGGACCGGTGCCGGTGCCCGCACGGTGGTCCCGGGGGTGGGGGGCTCCGGCGGGGCACTGACCTGTGCTGCCGGCCTCGGGGGCCGCCATCCTGTCTCGGCCCCGTAAACCTCCCGGAGCGGAGCCGCGCCGAGCCGTGCCGCGCCGCCGCCCGGTGCGGGCTGTTGTGCGCCCGCCGCCCGCCCCGCCGCCCCCCGCACCGGCCGCGGCTGCGCACTGGGCCGCACGCGGCGCCGCCGCCTCCCCCATGTGATTCCCGGGGACAGCCTCGTGCCCCAGTGACACACTTTCCGCCGGCGGCCCCGGCCCCGCGCCGCCGCCGGGGAGCCCGGGCTCGGCGGGGACCCTCGCACCGGGGCCGCCTGACGGACCGCGGGGACCCGTACCCGCACTGGTCCGTGCACCGGGGACACGGGGTACCCCGGTACTCAGCATAGTCCCTGCACTGGGAACCCCCGGGCACGGCACTGTCCCCTGCACTGCGGACACTTGGGTGCAGCACTTGACACATCTGTCACCTGGCACGACACCATCCCCCGCACTGGGGACCCTCAGTCACGGCACTGGCAGCCCTGTCACCTCGCACAGCACTGTCACCTTGCACAGCACTGTCACCTGCACTGGGAACACCTGACCGTGGCACTGGCTGTCCCCAGCAGCGGGGGTATCCAGGCACAGCACTGTCACTCTGCGTGGCACCTTCCCCTGGGGACACCCAGGTACCCCTGTCACCCCGCAAAGCGCTGTCATTACCCCAGGGACACCCTGTAACCCCGCGTAGCACTGTCCCCTGCACTGGGGATACCGAGTTACCCCTGTCACCCCACATGGCACCATCTCCTGTGCCCAAATGTTCATCTCCAGCACCGCAGCCCCCAGAGATGCCTGTGCATGGTACGACCCCCGGCACAGCCCCTGCCCGCTGCCCCCTCCCGATGTTCCCCTGCCCAGCCCCTGCTGTCCCCACGCTGCCCACGGCGGGTGCCCGCTGTGGCACGTGCCTGGCATCCACGTCCCAGCCTGGCCCCACTCCCGGCTGCCGCGGGGGCTGCGGCAGCGCCGTGCCAGGACAGAGCTGGTGGCAGATCTGGGTCGCGGCGCCGGCCGGGGCCAGCCCAGCCCGGTGGCAGCGGGGGCTCCGTGGGTGCTGCTGCTCCCGCGGGAGGGAGGGTTTTGGGGGTGCCGGCACCCTCCCGGGTGCCATGTGCGGGGCGCTGCCCTGGCCCCCAGCCAGGAGGAGAAGGAGCAGAGCACGGATGTGCCAGCGCCGGGAAATCCTCCGAGCTAATCCCACAGGAGGGGAGGCCTCCGGTGCCCCGGCTGTGCGAAGTGCCCGGGGAGGGACACCAGAGCTCTGCACCCCAAAGACCCCCTGGCACCCCGTGGGTGACGAGGCTACCCCTCAACTTGGGGTGTCCGGGTGTAGTCCCGGATTTTGGGGCTCCCCAAGGCACTGAGGCAGTGGGAACACCCCAACACCCCACAGGACGTGCCCTTGCCCTGAGTCATGGGGCGGTTGCACGGTACCGTGGCACCTCCGGCCGGGAGAACCGCGGCAGCTCCCGGAAGGATGTGTGGGGCCAGGCTGGCACGGGAACGGGGGGACCCGGGGGGACCCGGGGGGAACGCAGGTCCTGGGGTAAAGGGACCCGGCTGCCTGCAGAGCCGTGCCTGGACCGTGCAGGTGCCTTCGGCCCCACGCAGCTCCTCGTTTTCCTCCCGGCACGTTCCCGCTGATTATCCGTGACTCAGCCGCACGTCTGGATTGGGAAAACATCCCCGCGCACGGCGCTGCGGCACACGGCGCCTGTGATGCTCGCCTGAAACCCTGATCCCGCAGGAATCCCCGGGACGAGACTGGGGCTGGGAGGGACGGGACAACCACTTGGGGTCTCTCTGTGGGGTCCCGCCGTGAGCCTGGGAACCCGGCACGGGGGGTCCTGGTGAAAGTGCTGCGAGCAGGGACCCCAGGCTGGGCACAGCTGGGATATTTCCGGGCTATCTCGGCTCTGGGACCACCCATGGGGAACAGGGTGAGGGAGAGGGGCCACCAAAGCCACGGGGACAGGGGGGTACTGCAGCTGACGTGTGCCGAGAACGCCCCCAAAGGTCGGGTCTATACCTCGGGGGCCTTCCCGCGGCTCCCTGTGCACCCCATAATGACAATACCCCTGCCAAGCAGTCCATGGCATGGAGGGGGCACCTGAACGCCCCTCAAGGTCATCACATGCCACCAGATTCACCCCTAAATCCTGCACCTCCACGATCTCTGCACCCCTGCAACCCCAAACCCTGCACCCCTGCATCCTGCACCCCCAAACCCAGCATCCCCATATCCTGCACCCCCAAACCCAGCATCCCCACATCCTGCAGCCCCAAACCCTGCATCCCCATATCCTGCACCCCCAAGCTCTGCATGCTCTCACTTTCCTGGGGTCCCTGCAAGCCCAGATTCTGTCCTACAAATCAAGATTCTGTCCCCCTCCATCCTGCAGCCCCAAACCCTGCATCCCGGTATCCTGCACCCCCAAACCCTGCATCCCTGCATTTTCCTGGGGTCCCTGCAAGCCCAGATCCTACAAATCTAGATCCTGCCCCCCTGTATCCTGCACCTCCTGGAGTCTCTATCCCTAAATCCAGGTCTGTCCCATCCCATCATGCCAGGACCCCATGGGGTACCCCCACCCGCCGTGGGGTGCACTGACGGTCAGGGGGACACACACGTCACCCCATCGGTGCCATCGGCTGTGCCCCTGCCCTTCCCATGCCGTGTCCCCCCAACTGTCCCCCCACTTCCACGGCCCCACGGGGGATGCAGTTCGCATTTCCCTCCCCTGCCGCTGCTCCGGGGGGGCAGGGAGCAGCAGAGGGGAGGTGGGGCCGGTGTCAGAGCGCGGGGTGAGGCCGGTGCCGGGTGCGGGGTGCCCGGTGCGGGGTGCCCGGTGCGGGGTGCCCGCTGCCGGTGCCGGTGCCGGTGCCGTGGCCGTGCCGCGTGACGCTCGCCCCGCTTCCCGCCCGGCGCCTGCGTGCCGAGGGTTTATTTTTACTCGGGGCTGGAGCCTTGTTTACCTTGTTGAACCTTTTCCAGGAAAAGGGGGGCGTCTCCGCCGGGAACGGGGTTCGTTCTTGCCTGTCACCCCCTCGGCGTCCAGGCTGGACACTGGGGGCTGAGAGGGGACAGAGCCCCCAGCCCCGCACCCCCAGCCCCATTTGAACACCCCCAGCCCCACCGTGGGGCTGCAGCTGCCCTGTGGGTTTGGGGACGCTGGGTCCGGCTGTGTCCCCGTGTCACCCTACACACATCGAGCCTCAGTTTCTCCACCCCTAACTGTACTTGGAGGGGGTAACCAGAGGTGCTGGGTCCCACCCAATTTGGGGGTCCTGCACCCCTGACCCCCCTTTCCTCCATCCCCACTGATGGCACTGGGCAGGGGGAAGGATGGGACAGGAGCCCCAGTGCTGCTGTGGGGGGCCAGGAGGGTGCTTGCAGGGTTGGGGTTTGGGGTGATTCAGGGGTGTTTTCCTGCTGGGAGCAGCCCTGGCTCGGCCCCTGGCTCTTGGCTGGGGCAGCAGCTCCCGCTGCCAGAATCGGCCTCCCTCCCCGGGAACGGGAAAAATCGGGTAAACAAGGCAGGCCTGGCCCCGGGCGGGGGCACCCCACGGCAGGTGGGGGCACCCCAAGGCAAGGGGGGCACCCCATGGTGTCCTGGCACTGTGGGATGGGGTTGGGGGGCAGAGACCCCAGGAAGTTCAGGGTCTGGGGGTGCAGGGTGCAGGTGTGCAGGGTTTGGGGTTACAGAGACCCCGCCAGGAGGGTGCAGGAGTGCAGGATTTGGGGGTGCAGGAGTGCAGGATTTGAGGGAGCAGGAGTGCACAGATTTGTGGACGTGTGGGATTTAGGTCTGAATGCACCCCAGGAGGTTGCAGGGACCCAAAAAGGGATGCAGGGTCAAGGGACCCCATGAGGATTCAGGGGTGCAGGGCCACAGGAAAGGTGCACTGGGATAGCGTCAGGACCCCAGGAAGGTTCAGGGCCCCAGAAATTGGGGTGATACTGTGACATGGAGGTGCAAACAGGGTGCAGGACCGCTGGGGGAGGGGGGACCCCAATGTGTTCATCATGTGGGGGGGTCTGGGGAGCAACCCCAGGCGGAGCAGCCACGGCAGGTGGGGAGCCCTCTCACCTGCCCCCCTCCCCGCCCAAGGTCTCACGTGCTGATGTTTGTGTTCCCTCTACAGCCTTGGGACCCCACGGGGAGGGGGGGAGGTGAAGGGGGGTAGGGGGCGGGACAGCACCGGGAACTCCTTCAGCCTCCAGATCCCCCCTCAGAGCCGCCACCTGGGAACCCTCCTCCCCTTTCCCATTCCGCCGTCACCCCACGTTTGACCTTCCCAAAGGTCAAATGTGCGAGGAAGTGAGGGGGGGGCACCCCATCAGCCCCCCTACCCACAGGTCACACAGAGGCCACGGCGTCGTGGCCAGAGGCCCGGTTGGCATCTGTGCCAGCCCATGTGAGCGGGCTCCCTCCTCCTCCTCCTCCTCTTCCTCCTCCTCCTCCTCCTCCTCGCGCGGGGAGCCCTCTCCATGCGCGTCACGTGGCGCTGGCATGTGCGCCCTGCTCCATTTTTAGCCCCAGCAGCCTCCCTGCTGCAGAGCCATGTGCGGGCGGGCGCCGGCCGGCACGTGGGCCTGCCGCAGCGGGGATGGGCACCGGCCCCGGCCCCGGCCCCGGCCCGGGCAGGACGGGCACGGCGGGGACACGGCACCCGTGTGTGCGGATACGGACCTAGGTGTGAGCATGGTGGTGTGTGTGTGTGAGCACAGCCGGGCGTGTGTGTGAACATGGTTCTGTGTGTGTGAACATGGCTCTGTGTGTGTGTGTGAGCATGGTCACACGTGTGTGTGTGAATATGGCACTGTGTGTATGTAAACATGGTAACACGTGTGTGTGAACATGATCATGCGTGTGTGTGTGAACATGGCACTGTGTGTATGTAAACATGGTTACACGTGTGAGTGAACATAGTCATGTGTGTGAACATGGTTCTGTGTGTGAACATGGTCATGCGTGTGTGTGAACATGGTTCTGTGTGTGTGTGAACATGGTCACATGTGTGTGTGTGAGCATGGTCACACGTGTGTGTGTGAACATGGCACTGTGTGTATGTAAACATGGTTGCATGTGTATGTGAACATGGTTCTGTGTGTATGTAAACATGATCACACGTATGTGTGTGAACATGGCACTGTGTGTATGTAAACATGATCACACGTATGTGTGTGAACATGGTTCTGTGTGTATGTAAACATGATCACACGTATGTGTGTGAACATGGCACTGTGTGTATGTAAACATGGTTACACGTGTGTGTGAACATGATCATGCATGTGTGTGAACATGGTTCTGTGTGTATGTAAACATGGTTACACGTGTGTGTGAACATGATCATGCATGTGTGTGTGAACATGGTTCTGTGTGTATGTAAACATGATCACACTTGTCTGTGTAAACATGGCACTGTGTGTATGTAAACATGGCTACACGTGTGTGTGACCATGGCTCTGTGTGTGTGAACATGGTCATATGTGTGTGTGTAAACATGGCTCTGTGTGTTTGAGCACAGTCATGTGTGAACATGGTTCTGTGTGTGTGAACATGGTCACACGTGTGTGAACATGGCTTTGTGTGTTTGAGCACAGTCGTGTGTGAACATGGTCACGTGTGTGTGTGAACATGGCTATGTGTGAGCACTGTTGTGTGTGAACATGGCTCTGTGTCTGTATGAACATGGTCGTGTGTGTGTGTGAACATGGCAATGTGTTTGAGCACTGTCATGTGTGAATGTGGCTCTCTGTGTGCCAGCATGGTCACACATGTGTGAACACAGCTCTGTGTGTATCAACATGGTCATTTGTGTGAGTACACGTGTGTACAACCACAGGCGTGTATGTGTGTGAGCACAGCCACATGCATGTACAGCCACAGTTGTGAATATGAGAACAGCCATGCATGTGTGTGAACTGACCACGTGTGTGTGCAAGCCCGCCCACGTGTGTGTACAACCATGGCTCTGTGTGTGTGTGAGAATGGCTGCACACATGTATAAACACAGACATGTGTGTGTATGAGCCCAGCCACATGTGTGTACAACCATGGCTGTGTGTGTGTGAGAATGGCTGCACACATGTATAAACACAGATATGTGTGTGTGTGGGTACAGACACACGTGTGTACAACCATGGCTCTGTGTGTGTGAGAATGGCTGCACACATGTATAAACACAGACACGCATGTGTGTATGGGCACAGCCACACGTGTGTACAACCATGGCTCTGTGTGTGTGTGTGAGAATGGCTGCACACATGTATAAACACAGACATGTGTGTGTGAGCCCAGCCACACGTGTGTACAGCCATGGCTCTGTGTGTGTGTGTGTGTGTGAGAATGGCTGCACACACGTATAAACACAGACACGTGTGTGTGTGAGCCCAGCCACACGTGTGTACAACCATGGCTCTGTGTGTGTGTGTGAGAATGGCTGCACACATGTATAAACACACACGTGTGTGTGAGTCCAGCCATGCAGGGGGACAAGCACAGCCACACGTGTGTACAACCATGGCTCTCTGTGTGTGTGTGAGAATGGCTGCACACATGTATAAACACACGCGTGTGTGTGAGCCCAGCCACACGTGTGTACAACCATGGCTCTGTGTGTGTGTGTGTGTGAGAATGGCTGCACACATGTATAAACACAGACACGTGTGTGTGTGAGCCCAGCTACACATGTGTACAACCATGGCTCTGTGTGTGTGTGTGTGAGAATGGCTGCACACATGTATAAACACACGCGTGTGTGTGAGTCCAGCCATGCAGGGGGACAAGCACAGCCACACGTGTGTACAACCATGGCTCTCTCTGTGTGTGAGAATGGCTGCACACACGTATAAACACAGACACACGTGTGTGTGTGGGCACAGCCATATGTGTGTACAACCATGTCTGTGTGTGTGTGAGAATGGCCGCACACACGTATAAACACACGCGTTCTGTGTGGGCACAGCCACACAGGGGGACAAGCACTGCCACCCCTGTGTGTGACCACATGTGTGGATGTGCACAATCACACGGGGGGACAACCACAGCCCCCCCCGTGTCTGAGTTACAGCCACACATGTGCACACGCTGGCGGGCACAGCCGCTGCTGGCAGGGCTGGATGTGACCCATGGCACAGCAGGAACCGCGGAGGGGCTTCCCCGGTGGCACACGCGGGGGTGGCACCGCCAGTGTGACCCGGGCACCAGGAGCAGGGGTGCCCTGATGCTCGCAGGAGGTTGGGTGAAGGGGGAATCTCCCCCCGCGTGTGTTTGTGTGTCCCTGAACGCCTTGCTCTGCACAGAGGCACGTCCCCCACGTGTCCCCTGTGCGTCCCCAGCACGTGCCACGCGTGTCCCCTGTGTGTCCCCGGTGACACGGCCCCGTGTGCTGCAGGGGGGTGGAGTTTCAGCCGGCAGAGAGGGAAATGATCCTATGTGTGTGTATACGTGTACATACATGTCCGTGCATGCCCGTACGCGTCCATACGTGTGCTCCGAGGCTGCAGTCCGAGCTGTGCGTGCACATACGTGTGCATGAGCGTGCATACATGTGCACACGCGTGCTCTGGGACTGCAGTCGGGGTTGTGCACGGGCTGCAGTGTCTGCGGGCTGCGCCTGTGCTGCAGTGGGGGCTGCAGTCGCTCCCTGCAGGGGGACACGCGTGTGCATGTGCCTGCATGTCCGTGTACGTACGGGTGTGCTGGGGCTGCAGCCTCTGCAGAGGGAGTGGTGCGTGTGTGGCTTGCACGTTCTTGCACGCGTCCTGCAGGAACTGCAGAGCTCTGTGTGTGTGCACGGGGGGGTTCAGCCTCCGTGTGTGGGGGGGTGCGCGCCTATGGGGAAGTGCAGACCCCGAGAATCACAGCACAAGCACCCCCTCTCGCCCCTCCCCCACCGCGTGGGGGGCTCGTAGCGGTGGGTCCCTTTGTGTCGTCCCCCGTCCGCAATCCGGAGGTCCCCCCGCCCCGCCGTGTCCCCTCCCGCCACGGGACCGGCCCGTGACCCGAGACCCCCCCGTGGGGTGGGGGCGGAGAGCCGGTACCGCCACGCTCGGGAGCCCCCGAGCGGCCGCCCCCGGTACTGCGGCGCGGGACCCCCGCCCCACGCGTGTCCGCGTGTCGCGACCACCCCCCCCCGGCCCGGGGGAAGCGGCACGGGTGGGCACCGTCCCGGGGGTCCCCAGGCGGGGACCGGCCCCGCTCCTCACCCCCCGGGATCCCACCGCCCCCACCGCCGCCGGCGCATGCGCGCCGAGCCCCGTTCGCCGGTACCCGGGGTCCCGTGCCCGGTACCGACCCCCGCCCCGCCGCCCCCCCGCGCGGCTCATCCCCGCGCGGGTCATCCCCGGGCCGGGGGCCGCTCCGCGCCCATGCCCCCGGCGCCCCCCGCGCCGCCGCCCTGCGGTGCCGGCGGGCGGTAACGGGGCCCGGCCATGCGGTCCACGGCGTTCCGGGGGGGCGGGCGGCGGCGGCCCGAAGGGGCGGGCGGGGAGGAGGAGGAGGAGGAGGGGGAGGAGGGGGAGGAAGGCCCCGCTCCGCCGGCCCGGCGGCCCCGGGCCCCGCCGCCGCTGGGGGCACACACGGGCCGCGGCTGCGGGGTGGCGGAGCGGGAGCGGAGCGGGGCCGCGGCGGGGCCGGCGGCCGGCGGGGGCAGGGCCGCGGCGGGGGATGCGGGCGGGCTGCCCGGGGAGGCGGCGGCGGCGGGGCCGGGAGCGGGGCCGGGGCCGGGAGCGGGGCCCGCGGAGCCGGGGAAGCGGCGGCCCGCGGCCCGCGCAGCGATGGGCGCCGGCGGAGGGTCGCCCGGGCAGGCCGCCTGCCTGCGGCAGATCCTGCTGCTCCAGCTGGACCTGATCGAGCAGCAGCAGCAGCAGCTGCAGGCCAAGGAGCGGCAGATCGAGGAGCTCCGGGCCGAGCGCGACACGGTACGGCGGGGGAAGGCGGGGGGGTTGGGGGAGGGGGGGGGGCACCGGGGAGGAAGGCGGGAATGCGGCGTGCAAGGGGTTAACTCCCGCCAAGGTTAACCCCTGCTTGGGTTTAACCCCCCCCTCCCAGATTTAACCCATTCCTCATGGCGTGACCCCCCCCCCAGGGTTAACTCCCCCTTAGGTTTAACCTCCCTCAGGTTTAACTCCCCCCCCTTCGTGGGGTGACCCCAACCCTAGGGTTACCCACCCTCCTATGGGGTGACCCCCCTATGGGGTGATCTCCACTAAATTTAACCCCCCCTACCTTTAATACCCCTCCCGTAGAGTGATGCCCCCTCCCCCTAGGGTTAATGGCTCCCCAACAGCACCCAGGGGTCCCTGGGATTGTGGTGAAATTCTGCCCACCAACAGGAAAGTTCCCACTCCCCGTGACACCCAAGGGGTTAATGCCTCCCCCTCTTTGGGGTTAATGCTCCCCCCACACTTTGGGGTTAATATCCCTCCCTTTGGGGGTTAATTTCACTTCTTTTTGGGGGTTAATTCCGTCCCCTCGATGGTTAATTTACCCCACTTGTTGGGGTTAATACCGCCCTCTTTGGGGTAATACCCCCCCTTTTTGGGGGTTTATTTCACCTCTTTTTGGGGGGTTAATTCAGTGCCCTCTTTGGGGGTTAATGTGCCCCCCTCTTTGGGGGTTAATTCCACCACCTCATAGGGGGTTAATTCTGCACCCCAGGAGAGTTAATGCCCCCCCACCTTTGAGGGTTAATTCTGCACCCCTCTTTGGGGTTAATGCCCTCCTCCCCTCTCCTATGGGGGTTGATTCCACCCCTCTTTGGGGGTTAATTCCATCCCCTTGAGGGTTAACGTCCACCCCTCTTTGGGGGTTAATTCTGCACCCCATGGGAGTTAATGCCCCCCCTTTTGAGGGTTAATTCTGCTCCCCTCGAGGGTTAATGTCCCCCTTTTTTAACCCATAGGGGTTAATGTGCCCCTTTTTAACCCACAGGGGTTAACGTCCCCCTTTTTTAACCCATAGGGGTTAATGTCTAACCGCCGTGTCACCCCAGGGCTCAGTGCACCCCCATGGGGTTAATGTGCCCCTCGTGGCAGTTAACCTGCTCCCCCCGTGGCACCCCAGGGGTTAATGCCCCCCCCTTGGCTGTTAATGCCCCATAACGGGACTTACTGTTCTCCCCTCGTGGGGGGCCGCCCCTTGGGGGTTAACGTGCCCCCCCATTTCGGGGTTAACAACCCCCGCTGGCACCTTAGGGGTTAATGCCCCCCCTCCCTCGGGGGTTACTGTTCTCCTCCCGTGGCACTGCAGGGGTTAATACCCCCCTTTTGGAGATGTAATACCCCCATGGGGGTATCTGGCTCTCTCTTCAAGGTACTCGGGGGGGTCCATAACCCAACAAGGGGTTAATGCCCCCCTCCCCAAGGGGTTAAACCCTCGCCAGGGGCAATTCTGCCCACCCCCCCTCCCGGAGGTCTCTGCCTCTCCCAGGCTTGGGTTCCCCCTCGGGGGTCGCAGCCCCCCCCAGACAAAGCCGCGGGGGCACAAAGGGCGGGGGCGGGGCGGGGGTTAACGGGCCGCCGCCCGTTACCGTGGAGACGGCTCGGGGGGGGCCCCTTAAAGGGGCCGCGTCACCGCGGGCACCGGGCGGGACACGGCCACAAGGGACATCGCCCCGCTGCTCGGAGCTGCACCCTCACCCCCGGGATTTGGGGCGCCTCACGGCTACGAGAGGCTGCCAGCCTTGGTGGGGGGACACTGTGGGGTCCCCATAGCTGAGCTGTGCTCCCTCCTTTCCCCCCCACCCCCGGGTGTCCTGTCTGTGTCACGCCAGAGATGCCATGTGTGCCCCTGCCATACTGGTATGGCCCCCCCACATTGCCCTACCTGTGTTGTCACCCCATGGGTGTTGTGTCACCCTACAAATGCTGTGTGTTCCCCCCCACATCCGTGGGTCACCCCCCTGCCTGCCCCACAGCCCTGTGGCCATGTGCCATCAATGGCGGTGGCCGTGCCCTGCTGCAGTGTCTGTGTCAGCCGTGGTGGCCCCGGTTGTGGCAGGAAGGACGGGGACACCCCACGTGATGTCACCGCAGGCAGTGCTGCGTCCCCCAACATGGAGGAGCCACTGCGGCAAGTCCATGATGGGACTTCAGGGGTGTCCCTGGGCACGGCCTCCTGGGGTGGCACTGGTGGGGAGATGGGACCACCGCACCCTGGGGGCACTGGGCTCTCCTCCCCAAGGCTGGGTGCCCCCACAGCCACATCCTCAGGGGGTGCTGGGACCCCCCCACTCTGCTGTCCAAAGCAACCCCTCTAAATGGTGCAGGGGGGCCTGGGGGCAGGTGACCATGGGCAGGGGTCACCAGGTGCTTTTTAAGGCACAGCTAATTGCAAACCCCCCCACCCACCCATTCCTGCATCCTCGAGGAGGATACACAGAGGGTGGGACCCCCAAATTCTCTGGTTTCTGCTACCCCATCTCTGGAAGTATTGAAGGCCAGGCTGGACAGAGTTTGGAACAACTTGGGATAGTGGAGGATGTCCCTGCCCATGGTAGGGGATGGGACTGGATGGGTTTTAAGGTACCTTCCAACCCAAACCACTCCTGGATTTTTTTATTTGATGAAATCCCCCCATAAAACTGAGGTTTGCAGCTGGACACAGGCACGGACAGTCCTGGAGCAGGACAAGCAGCCTGAGAGTGGCCATTTTGTGCCATTGGACATCCAGTGGCAGCTGCCCCGGGATGCCCACGGGGGTGACCCCATCCCAAGGTGAGCCCTCCCTCACCTGCCTTGCAGCTCCTGGCGCGGATCGAGCGCATGGAAAGGCGGGTGCAGCTGGTGAAGAAGGACAGCGAGCGGGAGAAGCACCGCATCTTCCAGGGCTTTGAGGTGGAAGAGAAGCCAGAGGCGGAGACGTGTGAGAAGCTGCCTCTGGAGTGTCCCCAGGACCTGCTGGAGCCTCCCCCCACCCTGCAGCCCAAGCACTTTCCCTACGGCAGGAACGGGAAGGGGCATAAAAGGTACAGAGTGCATGGGGGGCTGTGTGGGGAGAAGGGGGGACACCCCTATGGCTTCACCCTCTCTTTATGGGGCTGGCACTGCCCAGTGGCCTTTGAGGTGTTTGGGGAAGCCACCTAGCACCAGGAACACATCCCAGTGTCCAGGAGAACCTCAAGAAAGCCTGTATGGGGAGTGCAGGGTCCCAAAATGGTGGGGAAGTCCCTCTGTAAACTGCTTAAATCTGGCTCTGGTGCAGCAGCCCTGGTTTGGGGGTGCCAGGAGCCCCCCACAGCAGCCCTGGTGCAGGGCAAGGATCCACGTGCCTGGCTCAGCTCCTCTTCCTCCTGCAGGAAGCCAACGTTTGGGAGCACGGAGAGGAAGACGCCTGTTAAAAAACTAGTGTCAGAGTTCTCCAAAGTGAAGAGTAAAACTCCAAAGCACTCCCCGGGGAAGGAGGAATCGGGCGGCTCCTTGGCTGAAACTGTTTGTAAACGAGAACTGCGGAGCCAAGAGACTCCGGAAAAACCCCGGTCGCTCCTGGAGACCCCACTCAGAGCGTCAGCCCCACCCAAGGGCCCCAGCACCCACCCCAAGGAGAAAAGCTTTGTCAGCGAGGCCGACGACCTGCCCTATCTCTCCACCACTGAAATGTACTTGTGCCGCTGGCACCAGCCGCCCCCATCGCCGCTGCCGCTGCGGGAACCTTCTCCCAAAAAGGAGGAGACCGTAGCAAGTAAGGATGGAGAGAATGATGGAGAAGCTGCTGGGGCTGAGCCAGCCTGGGAACAGGGCTCAGCACCCTCATTCTGAGTCTGGGAAAGGGCTCCCAGATTCCCAAAAGGAGTGTCTGTGGTGTTGGGAAATGTGCCATGCTGTTGGCTCCTTCCACTGCGGTGGGTGCCGGCTCTGGGCTCTCCCAAATCTCATCTTGGGCTCTCCCAAATCTCATCTTGGGCTCACCCTGCTCTAGGCAGGGCTCCTGGCTGGTGTCTGTTGGAGCAAGTGGTGAAGTAACTTGTTGATGAGAGGGAAATGTGTCACTGGCTCATGGCACAGTGACACAGCACCGGGGTCACCTGCTGTCCCCAAATCTGGTGCTTGTCCTGCCTTGAGCCCAGCGAGGTTGGTGCCAGTGATGGGAGCTGGGCTGTGCCAGGTGGCTCAGCGCTCTGGCTTGGACAGACCCTGGCACGTTCCTGGGAGTGGCTCAGGTTTGCTTTTGTGCTTGGCCAAGGGGGTGGAGATGAGCTCTGCTGTCCCGTGGGGGTTTGGGGCATCCCAAGCTGTGCCTCAAGGGGAAGGGTGGGCAGGAAGGGAGCAGGGAGGTGGTGGGATGGAGCAGGGGGTGGTGGGGATTTGGGTGTGGGGTAACACCTTCCTTCTTGTCCTGCAGTTCCGTCTTGGAGGGACCATGTCGTGGAGCCCCTGAGAGACCCCAACCCCTCGGACCTCCTGGAGGTACGTGAGCCATCAGAGCTGGCAGTGCCACAGGGGCTTTCCAGGCTGTCCCACACTCCCAGAGCTGGTGGCATCTTGTCCCCTCATTCAGCATAAACCCTGGCTGTGGCTGGGGGGCTGAGGTGGGGGATCTGGCCCTGGGATGATGCACTGATCCACGTCTGGTGTTGTTGCAGAACCTGGACGACAGCGTCTTTTCCAAACGGCACGCAAAGCTGGAGCTGGATGAGAAACGAAGGAAAAGGTGGGAGCAATGAGGGTCTGGAGTCCCAATCTCACAGGGGAGGGTCCTGGGGTGTCACCTGGAGCAGGGGGCAAGGCAGGGTGCAGCTGGGATGGGCACCAGGAATGCTGCAGGAGGAGGGATGCTCTCACATCACTGGCAGCCAGTGCAGCCCTGTGATCACCTTGGGGGAGTCTGGCACTGCCCGTGGGTCCTCACCTCCCCAGCCATCCTATTTTCCAGGTGGGACATCCAGCGCATCAGGGAACAGAGAATCCTACAGCGGCTGCAGCTCCGAATGTACAAAAGGAAAGGGATTCAGGAGTCAGAACCTGAAGTTACCTCATTTTTCCCTGAGCCAGATGATGGTGAGGCTTGAGAAGGGGGTGTCAGGGGTGGGGGTGCAGACAGGGAGGTCTCACACGCTCTGGTGTCTCTCCACAGTGGAAAGTTTGCTCATCACCCCTTACCTGCCCGTTGTCGCCTTTGGCCGGCCCTTGCCCAAACTGACCCCACAGTGAGTATTGGGGGCTGGGGAGTGCCTGTGTCACTCCTAGGAAGGCACCCTGCCCATTTTGGGTCGATGGTGCCATTTTGGGTCAAGACAAATGCTGACACCAGCTGTGCCCACAGGAACTTCGAGCTGCCCTGGCTGGACGAGCGCAGCCGCTGTCGGCTGGAGGTGCAGAAGAAGCAGACACCACACCGGACCTGTCGGAAATAAGGGAGATGCTGGGAGCTCCAAACCACCTCCAGGAGCTCCAAACACCTCCAGGAGCTCCGTATGTCCTCGGGGGTGCTCTGAACACCTCTACGACACCAGAAGTTCTGCCATCACCGGGTCACCACCAGCTGCTGCCTGCTCCGTGCTGACGGATGGTTTCGTTCTTCTGTGATCCCAGTTTTGTTCGTTTGGGTTTTGGAACGTTTCCCGGACTCATCCCCCGCACTGGCACCGACTTCCCAGTGCCACCAGCCAGCAGCTCCACTCCCTGGGGCAGTGGGAAATCCTGACCCCATCCTGCAGCCCGTGGCCTTGGGATCTGGGGCTCTCACCGTGTCCAGTGGGAGCACGGGGATCACCAGCACCAGATCTCGTGTTTTGGGGTGCCACATCCCCTGGGACTCACCCGCTGCTGCCTTCAAGTTGTGTTTAGTTAGAAAGCAGGATAAACAGCGGGATTGTGTTGGAGCCTGGAAACTGGGAAGCGCCTGGGATTCTCTTTTGGGAGGTTCCCCCCCTCCTCTTTGGGGGTTTTCCTCTCTGGAGCGGGTTGGCGGGGGCAGAGGGGAGAGTTAAAAAGCAAAAACTTTTTTTTTTTTTTTTTTTTTGTGAAATAGAAACCCTGTGCGCACAATTTGGGGGGTTTTCATGGTTTTTTTAAAATGTAATTTAAATGTTTTGAGGCGGGCGAGGGGTTTGCTGTGAGGGGAGTTGATTATTGCCTATCCAAGCCCCTGGGTGCTGCTGGACCCTCTTGGTGCTGGATGGGTGGGGAGGGGCTCCATGGGCAGGGGCTCCTTTTTCCTCTGTTTTTTTCTCCCTATCTCCCTTTTTCCTCCTGTCTCCCTCCTTTTTCCTCACCTTCCTCCCATTTTTTCCACATTTTTTCCTCCTTTTTCCTGTCCTTACACTGAGCCTGTGCCCCCCCAGTGTTATCCCCCACTGCCCTCCTCTCTATAATTAACCCCGAGCTTGTTGAACGCCGGAAAACTCGTTTACAAAAAAAAAACAAAAAAACCTTAGGGAAAAAAAAAAAAACTTTAAGAAAAAAAAACTTAAAAAAAAAACCTTTAAAGAACCCGGAAATTGTTAAAAAAAATCGATAAAAGTTCTAAAACCACCGAGTTCTAAACACGTTACGGGAGAGGGGGTGCGGTCACGCGCGGACACGCCCGCTCGCCGGTTTTATTTTATTATTTTTTATTGCTTTTCGTTGTTGGTTTTTTTTGTTTCTGTTGGGTTTTTTTTTTTTTACAATAAACAAGGAAAAGGCTGCTGGGTGCTGATGTTTTCCCCCCCTGCCCTCAGGCCGCCTCTATTTACCCGCCCTGAGGCGTGACGTCATTTCCGCGGGGCGCGGTGACGTCACCGGCGCGAGCGGCGCGCGCCCCCTGGCGGGCGGGGGCGGGGCGGGCGCCGCGCGCGCCGCCGTTCCCGTGGTGCCCCGCGGCCAAGATGGCGGACCGGCGGCGGCAGCGCGCCTCGCAGGACAGCGAGGACAGCGAGGGCTCGGCGGCCTCCGACAGCGCTGGCTCCGCTCCCGGCTCCCCCCGCTCCGCCCGCTCCCGCTCGGGTTCCGGATCCCGTTCTCGTTCCCGGTCCGGCTCACCCCGCCTGCCGCACCGCCCGCCGCGCGGCGCCGCGGGGGCCCTCGGCACTGGGCCGCGGGGCCGCGGGACCGAGAGCGCCGGTGGGGCGGGGGGAAAGAGCGCGGCCGAGTCGGAGTGTGTGAGTGAGGGGCTGGGGGGGCTCCGGTGTCTGAGTGTGGCCGGGGGGATGTCGGGGAGCCTGGGGACACTGAGGACCCTGGGGAGGGAGGGGTCTGCGCGGTGTGTTCCGGTGTCTGCGCGGTGTGTTCCGGTGTCTGCGGGAATCACGGGGGAGGTTGGGGCCCTGGGGGGGAGGTTGGGGGTCCTGGGGAAAGGAGGGAGGCGGCTGAGGGATGTTCCGGTGTCTGGGGGCCCGGGGGAAGGCGGAAGGGTTGGGACGCTGAGGACACAGGGCAGGGAGGGGCTGAGAGAGGAGTTCTGGTGTCTGAGGAGAGCTTTGGGGAGGAGTGGGAGGGTTGGGGGGGCTCTGGTGTCGGAGAGGTGTGGGGGAAGTTGCGGGACTGATATGAGGATCTGCGGGGTGTGGGGACATTGGGGACAGAATGGGGGGTGGAGATGTGAGAGAACACCAGGGGGAATTGGGCTGAACCCCCCCACAGTGTGTGTGGGAGAGCTGGGCTGGGGCAGCCTCAGGTGGGGTGGGCACTGCAGCCCCCAGGACCAAGCAAGGGGCTCTGCTCTGGCTCCCTGTGCCCTGTGGCTGGATCTCCCCAGTCTGAGATCCTGTCCCTGCTCCTGAGGTCCCTGCAACAAGGGCAGGAGGGGGGTGGGTGCTGCTGTCTCCCCCCACCATGCAGTTTTGTTCTTGCAGTTCACATCCAGGTGCAATTCCCTTCTGCTTTGGGTTTTAATGGTGGTTATTTCCAGCTCTTTCCTGTTTTGGGTTCCAGGGCTGGTTATTTCCAGCTCCCCCTGACTCTCTGTGTGTTTTTCTTTGGTGATTTTGGGTTTATCTTGTTGCCTTGATCAGGTTGTGTGTGCTCTGGGGTTGTTTTTCCTGTACAGTTGAGTTGATCTTTGTGTTTATGCTGGAATCACAGAATGGTTTGATTTGAAAGGAACCTTAAAGCTCATCCAGTTCCACCTTCTACCATGGGCAGGGACATTTTCCACTATCCCAGTTTAATCCAAGCCCCGTCCAACCTGGCCTTGGACACTTCCAAGGATGGGACAGCCACAGTTTCTCTGGGCAGCAGCTTTACTGGGCACTTTTCCTGCTCTGAGCTGTTCACTTTGTCCAGCCCCTGCCCTGAGCTGGGTCCTGCTCAGCCTCTCTTTGTTATTCCCTGTTTATTCCCTTTTCCCTGGCTCTCAGTTGGCAGGGGAGGGATCCTGGTTCCCCTGTCACTGTCACCCTATTCCTCAGCACTGACAGGCTGTACTTTGCTCTCGATATTCCCCCACTGTAGCTGCTGTAGAAGGTTCTTGGAGAAAGGCTCTGAGAGCCTGGAATTTGTTTCTTCCTGGTCACTGGAGCTGAACTTCCAAGGGTGGATGCAATAGGGTCAGGGCCAGACCTTGCTGTCATCATGTCTGGGGTCATGGGGTGCTGGGTATTAGGAAAAATGGACATTAGGATAAAAGAGGAGCTGTTAGGAAAAGGTGTTAGCATAGCAGATACTAAGAAGTTATGTCTTGACTAAGAAAGTATGTTTTGAGGGAAATTTTTTTCATGGAAGTGGTGGTCAGGCACTGGCACAGGCTGGTTATGGAGCGGTGGAATCCCCAGCCCTGAAATGTACAAAAAGTGTGGATGTGGCTTTTGGGGACATAGTTTAGTGGTGACACGGGGCTGGTGCTGGTTGAAATTTGGACTTGATCTTAAAGATCTTTTCCAATCTAAACAATTCTGTGGATTTATGAATCCATGATTCCACATTGCTGGTGCTCTCCCCTCCTCCAACACCCCTCTCTTTTCTCTCTGCAGGAAAGTGAGGATGGCATTGAAGGAGATGGTGAGTGATGGCTCTTGGGCAGGGTAGTTTGCATGCAAAAAAAAGTAAAAACCAGACAAAACAACTTTTCCAGCAATCCTGTGGTTGTTGCCATGCCAAATATTCACTTGTAACAGCATGCAAAGGTGGGGTACAGAGGCAGTGTCCCAAACTCCCCCCTGCTCCCCCCTGAGCTGGCTGTGGCTTTGATCCGGGGTGGTGCTGGCACACAGATTCCCTTTGGAAGGGATTTGGCCCCATGGCAGAGGAGCCACATCCAGCCCTGCCCTGACCCCACCTCCTTTCCCTCCCCACAGCCGTGCTCTCTGACTATGAAAGTGCCGAGGACTCGGAGGTAAGGGCGATCTCTGTCCTGCTGAGCCACTGATTCTTATGGAATTTCAGCACAAACCCAGTTTGTGTCCTTGGATCTCTTCCCTGACCCCTCTGTCTCCTGAGGAAATGGCCTCCCCCACTCCCAGCCCCTGGCACTGGGACCAGTATGGCAGTGCTGCTGGGGAGGGTGTAGGGCCAGAATGTGCAAGGGAAAACCCTTCTGGCTCCTCACACTGGGAACTGGATTTGCCATGGCCAAGAAGGGCGTGGGAGGAGTGTGGGATGCTTGTTGGGTTTTAATTAGTTGGAATTAAAAAGCAAAGTGGTGGTTGGGAGCATCCCAGGAGCTTCCCTCTGTTCTGAGGGAGCAGCCAGAGGGGAGATGCACTTTGGGAGTTGGGGGGTGCTGAGGGAATCCCATCCCACCCATGCCTGGGGGCTGCAGGTTCCTCTGGATTTTTAGTTCGGAACTCTAAAAGTTTGAGATTTTCAGGGAGTTTAGAGAAGTTCTGGTCTCTAAGGATTATAGTGAAGGTTTTCTAAGGAAAATGCGTCACTTGTTTGGGAATCTTGAGGGAAACAGTGGCTAGAGAAAACCCAAACCACCAAGGCAGAAGAAATCCAAGCTGTTTATTTGGGAATTAATCTCAGTTTGGGAGTTAATCTATGCTCTTACCAAGGAAAGAGCGCCGCAGGCTGCAGAGGTGACGGGGCAGCTCCCACAGCTCTTCCAGCCTGGAATCCCGCGTGGAGGCTCCCGGTGGCAGCAGGGTTGTTGCATCACTGCCATGCCAGGATGACTCTGTTCCTGTACCTAAAAATAATGCCCGGCCTGGGCTTCCCCGGCGTAAACACCGGGAGCAGCCGATGTGCAAAGGCTGTGTTGAAAGAGGAAAATGGAGCAGGGTTTGGTTAATCACCCCGAGCTATTTTTAGTTCGGCTCCAGCCTCCGGAGGCTCCTGGGGGTGAAACCAGGTCATGCTCCTGAGCAGAGTGAGTCAGCTGAGGAACTCCAGGGAATTTGGAAACGTGGCCCTGGCTGGATCCAGGCCCTCAGTGTGGAAGGAAAGGCCTGAGATCACCAGTCTTCCCAGTCTGGAGGAGCTTTTTTGGAGTGGTGGGATGCCACATCTTTGTGGGGCAGCTGTTTCCAGCATCATTCCAGAAAGCCTGTTGGATCCTCCCTCTCTTGTGAGAGGTTGGGTTTAACCTTTGCTTTTCCTGTGAAAATACGGGGATAGGAAGAATTGTAAGAGCTAATTGTCTGCTTTGGAAGAGTCATGTCTGACAGCTGGAACAGGGATCTAACTCCAGAACTGAGAGAATTTCTGGGTGATTTGTTGCTGGATCTAACTCCAGAACTGGGAGAATTTCTGGGCGATCTGTTGCTGGATCTGACTCCAAAACTGAGAGAATTTCTGGGCGATTTGTTGCTGGATCTAACTCCAGATTTGGGCAAAGGCCTGGGTGATTTGTTGCTGGATCTAACTCCAGATTTGGGAGAATTTCTGGGTGATTTGTTGCTGGATCTGACTCCAGATTTGGGAGAATTTCTGGATGATTTGTTGCTGGATCTGACTCCAGATCTGGGGAGAATTTCTGGGTGATCTGTTGCTGGATCTGACTCCAGATCTGGGGAGATTCCTGGCAGATCTGTTGCTAATGGAGCGCATTTGAGTCACTGGGTGTCTCCCAGGCAGAGGAAGAGGATTACAGCGAGGAAGAAAGCTCCAAGGTGGAGCTGAAGCAGGACAGCAACGATTCCTGCGAGTCGGTGGCCAGAGGGGAGAAGGGGAATGAGAAGGCGGATCCCAAGGGAGCGGTGACGGGCGAGCGGCAGAGCGGGGACGGGCAGGTGGGTGTCCCACGGCTCCGGGCTGGGGGCTGGCAGCAGGACTGCTGCAGTGGTGAGAGCTCCCTGGTTCTGACAGGAGAGCACGGAGCCTGTGGAGAAGAAAGTTGGGAAGAAGGTTCCCAAGCACCTGGATGACGATGAGGATCGGAAGAACCCGGCGTACATCCCACGCAAGGGGCTCTTCTTTGAGCACGACCTCCGAGGGCAGACGCAGGAGGAGGAGGTCAGGTATGTGAGTGTCCCCCTGGGGCTCTGGGAGGGACAGGCCAGCTTCCAGGCCGGCCTCTGGCAGCAGGGCTTGCTTCAGTGGGAATGTCTGTGCTTCTGTTACCTGCTCTGTGTCCTGCCTGTTTTGAAGGAGAGATGCAAAAAAGTCTGGTGCCAGGCAGCAGTGACTCTTGGAGCTGCTTTTCCCAAATAGCAGTGGGTCACCAGCAGCTGCTGGGCAGGAGGAAGGAGGGATGCTGCCTCCTGTGTATTCCCTGCCCCAGGAATGCTTGGGCTCTGTGTGTGGAACTGCTCAAAACTGCCACATCTTGGCCTTACAGCCCCTTGCTCCTCCCTGTGCCCCTTTTCCAGGCCAAAGGGTCGTCAGCGGAAGCTGTGGAAGGACGAGGGGCGCTGGGAACACGACAAATTCCGTGAGGATGAGCAGGCCCCCAAGACCAGGCAGGAGCTGATTGCTCTGTACGGATACGACATCCGGTCAGCCCACAACCCCGACGACATCAAACCCCGGAGGATGCGCAAACCACGGTGAGCCCCACAGTCACACCAGGGCCTGGATTGTTCTGGGGACAGGGGCCAGGTCTGCAGCTCCAAAGAGGGAAAGCTCTGCCACGTGGGACCATGTTCCTGGGGTTTCTAGATGTGTGTGCTGGGGAGATGCTCCCTGACACGGTGATTCCTCCCACCCAGGGGTTTCTTTCTAGTGAATTGTTCTGTTTTTCTCCCTCAGCTTTGGCAGTCCCCCTCAGCGAGACCCCAACTGGTCCAACGAGAGGCCCCCCAAGCCCCCGAGGCACCAGGGTGCCAAGAGCCCCTCGGCTCCCCCACGGTCCTTCAACAGCCGCAGCTCTGCCAGCGCTGGCAGGATGTCCTCTGCCAGGAACTACCCCAGGATGGGAGGCTACAAGGAGACCCGTCCAGGCTACCGGGCCTCAGAGTCCACTGTCCCACACCGGAACGGGGAACAAGCCAAGCAGGAGAGTGGCTACCGTGGGAAACGTGCAGAGCAGAGCCCATCAAGGGACACATCCCCTGAGCTGGAGGTGGCACATGTCCATGGCAGCCCTGGGAAGGATGAGGGGGCTCTGGAAAACCAAGCCACGGCTGCTGATGCAGCACAGCCACCACCAGACAGACCAGTGGAGAAAAAATCTTATTCCCGGGCAAGAAGGACCAGAGTCAAGGCTGGGGAGGCAGGGAAGCTGGCAGAGGAAGTGCCTGCCTCTGAGGGGCTGGCTGCTGTGATTCCAAAACCCACGCCAGCTGAGACCTCCCCACCAGCAGCCAAGAGCAACTGGGAGTCGCCGGTGGAATCCAGCGTGGATGGACTTGAGCAGGAGATGACCCAGATGAACCTGACAGAGCAGAACTGGAGCCCGGGGCAGTCTCAGTTCATCCCGCCCCGGGAGCTGAGGGGTAAGTGGGAGCAGCCTCCTGGTTTTCCAGCAGCCTAGTGCCTCCTGATCTGTGCAGTTGGTTGGAGCTGAGCTGTCTCTGCCTGAGCCCCATCCCAGGGTGGGTGCAGAGTTGATGGTTCCTGCTGAGAAAGTGCAGTATGGATACAACAGCAGAGAAAAAGGGAAATTAAACGTTTCAGTGTAGGTGAATGGAATTATGGCTGGGAAGGATGGGAGATCCTTTCCCTCTGATGTGAATGTGCAAGACTGAGCCCTGTTGCAGGAGAGCACGAGATAAGGATCAATAATTGGGCTCTGTGGTGTCCTGCTCAGGGCAGGAAGGAACTTTTCCTTGTTTATCAGCTCATTTCCTGGCATTGGGATTTGGTTGCCAATAGCTGAGGCCTGGCTGGGATTGGCAAATCCCTTTGTGCCTGGGAGGAGGGAGGGACATGGGACAGAGTAACTCTGGTGCCAGCTGAGGACAGTTCCAGTTGCACATCCAGAGAGAGATCATCCAGGTATAATTATCCCTTTGCAGAATTAGAGTCTGCTCTGGGAAGTGTTAGAATGCTTCCCGAGGGGAGTAAAACTGGAGCAAGGAGAAGGAAGCGACTTGCTGCTTTCATAAGCATCTGTGAGGTTGAGGTCATGGAACCAGAAGTCATTTGGTACTGATGGGACTGTGAAGTCTGTGAGAACAGACCCCTGGACAGGCTGGAAACATCACAGTGGGATGAGAGTTCAAAAGCACTGAGATTGTCTGGTTTGGGTTTTTTTTTTAATGTGCAAAAATGAAATATCTTCCCAAATTTCCCACAGGCCAGCTCTTGGCTGCAGGTACACGATCATGTTCTGCTGTGAGAAGGATGATGACTCTGCTGTCCCTTTTTTGTCCCCAGCAGAGGAGGGAGGAGTTATTCTGGGAAGCATTTGGCTCTCATCAGTCCATTCTGTATCCCTCTGCCTGTATTTGCACTGTCAGTGATCCATGAGCACTTCCAGTGTTTGTTTTGTCCATTTTCACTCCCTTGGAATCACCTGTGATCACCTTGGCACTGTGGTTTAAAATACACTTCTTTTAAACCATGAATTCACATGGATTCAGTTTGCTGTGTGAATCCAAAGGAGCCTGTGATAAAAGTGTTTACACCCTGCAGAGGGTTTAAACTGCAGCTTCAGATCCCACATGGATCCTTGATCCACCTGGAAAAGATCTGTGTCTCAGCAGACACAGAGCTCAGAGCATGACCTGAGTTTCAAGCTGGGGATTTAGTTTTGAAGCAGGATTTAGGCGTTGCTGAGCACCGTGGGTGACTGTGCAGAGACAAAACAGCCTCTAATTTATCCCAAAATATTTAAAATCACCGGGGCGATGAAGTCCAAAGGTTCTGTGTCATGGGAGCGAGAGCTGAGCCACAGCCACACCTCCAGGCGAGGCAGCTCCGGCCTGGGAACCAGCACAAACCACACTAACAACCAGTCTGTTCCTTCCTCAGGTATTCCCAACCATATGCACGTGGGAACTGGGCCACCACCGCAGTTTAACCGGATGGAGGAGATGGTAACGCGTGATCCCGGAGCGTGACTCCGGCTCCGCGGCGTGTGGGAGATGGGCTCTAATTCTGTTGGGGTTGGGGTAATTACAGGCTGGTCATACCTCAGCCTTTCCTTTGAGGGGGTGTTTGGGGGTGACCCAAGGGAGGTTTGGGGGTTGGGGGTGCCCCACAGCCCCCCTGAGCCCTGGACTCTCGCAGGCAGTGCCGGGGGGCCGTGTGAAGCGCTACTCATCGCAGCGGCAGAGACCCCCCGTGCCGGAGCCCGCGCCCCCCATGCACATCAGCATCGTGGAAGGGCACTACTACGACCCATGTGAGTGTTTCCTTCCTGCTCCTGTGGCTCTGTGTGTGCTCAGGGCTGAGCAACTGGAGCAGGGGTAACTCCACTCCTGTCGGGGTTGGGACTTTGTCTTCTTTTTGTTTGTTGTAGTGGCACCGTGTTCCCACATCCAGTGTCTAAAAGGCAGCTGGGAGCCTGCCTGGTTGTGCTTAAATCGATGGAATTATCCTCAGTGTTATCCCCTCTCTATGCCAGGGCTCTTAGGACACCCCAGTTCTTCCTGAGAACTGGGATTTAAATTGAACTTTAAATCAGGTCTTTGACGTTTGAGTGTGGGGAAAACAGGACTGGGGATGGATTAGGAATTCCCTCCAGCATTTAAAGTGTTAGAGAAGAAATTCCCTGAGTATTTTCCTGCTTTCTAAAGGGAGTAGGAGGCTTTTCTTTAGGGACCATGTGGCATCTGTGAGCCCAGGAGCCTCTGTGTGCTGTGGGAGCCCTCGGGGCAGGCTGGGCTATGTGTGCTCAGCTTCAGGGGAATGAAATTCCATGGAGCTTTTCCTCACAGCCTGTCATGTGTTGTTGCAGTACAATTCCAGGGACCAATCTACACCCACGGTGAGAACCCAGCCCCGCTGCCGCCCCAAGGGATGATTGTGCAGCCAGAGATGCACCTCCCTCATCCAGGTGAGCAGCCAGTAGGACACCCCTGCACCTGGGGAACAGAGAACTCTGCTCTCTCACAGCCTCTATCATAAGGGGAATCCATTTTCCTTAATTTCTACAATGTGGAAGAGACCTCCTCCCTCCTACAGTGAGGCTGAAGCAGTATCAGTTTTAAGGAAAGAAAAATTACGTATATCTGGAACTTCCAGCCAGTGCAGGACAGGGGGAACTGAACTTTTGGCAGCTCCCAGCTGGATGTTTGCAGGTCCCTGTGGGGCCTCATCAGGCTGGGCCACTCCCTTCCGTGGGCACTGGGCTGGTTCCTCACTCCCTGGCCCTGTAGCTCAGGAAAAAGCAGAACTGGGAGCTGTCGAACATGTTCTCCTCTTGCCCACACAAATTATTTCCTTCAGTGGAGTTGTGATGGGGCCATGTTTGGTTCTGGTGAATCCAGAACTGGGGGAGGTGAATCCAGAACTGGGGAGGTGAATCCAGAACTGGGGAGGTGAATCCAGAACTGGGGAGGTGAATCCAGAACTGGGGAGGTGAATCCAGAACCGGGGAGGTGAATCCAGAACTGGGGAGGTGAATCCAGAACTGGGGAGGTGAATCCAGAACTGGGGAGGTGAATCCAGAACTGGGGAGGTGAATCCAGAACTGGGGAGGTGAATCCAGAACTGGGGAGGGGGCTGTGCTCTGCTGCTCTGTGTCCCTCCCCGGTGTGGCTCCAGGGAAGCCTTGGAGCAGAGCGTGCTCCTTCCTGCTGCTACCCAGGGACGCTCTGGCTTTTTGGGTGACATCCATCTGCTTCCCATCAGGTTTACACCCCCACCAGACGCCCCCTGCCATGGCAAACCCCGGCCTCTACCCCCCACCAGTGTCCATGCCCCCGGGCCAGCCCCCGCCGCAGCAGCTGCTCACTCCGACTTATTTCTCCGCCCCTGGAGTGATGAATTTCGGGAATCCTGGCTACCCCTACCCCCCTGGAGCTCTGCCCCCTCCGCCCCCTCCTCATCTCTATTCCAACACGCAGGTAAGCTGGATGTGCCACTGCTCCTTCCCAGGCAGGAGCAGATGGGATGTTTGTGGAGTGTGGGGTGTGTTCTTCGAGGTGTTCCTGGGAGAGGATGTGGAGCAGCTGGGCTGTTCCATGGGGAAAGGCTGCTGTCATCCCAGAAAGGATTGTTGTCATGGCTCTGGGTGAAATTCTTTCCTGGGGGCGGGTCTGGAATTGAGGTGTTACCTTATGGACAGGGAAACAGCCCCTCCAGGGCCCTGCTGAGCCAAGGATACCTTGGGAATGGCTTTGGAAGTCAGTTCTGTTTGAGATAGAGGTTGGGAACTGGCTGGTGTGAGCAGCATGGGGATGGATTTTCCTGCTCCATGGCCCAACTGTGTATCTAAGGTCACTGCTGGGCAGCGAGGAGGCAGATTGGATTGGGTCCCTGAGGAGGCAGATCAGATCCCTGAGGAGGCAGATCAGACCAGATCCTGTAGGGACATGGATCAGAGCAGATCAGATCCCTGAGAAGGCAGATCAGATCCCTGAGAAGGCAGATCAGACCAGATCCTGTAGGGACATGGATCAGAGCAGAGCAGATTCCTGTGAGGAGGCAGATCAGATCCCTGAGGAGGCAGATTGGATTGGATCTCTCTGAGGATCAGACCAGATCTGACCCTTGTGAGGAGGCAGATTGACCTAATCCCTGAGGAGGCAGATCAGAGCAGATCCTTGAAAAGGCAGATGAGACCAGAGCAGACCAGATCCTGGTGCCGTGGCTGGAGCAGGGCTGACACACTGTGACTGGAGCAGGGCTGACACTCCGTGGAAGGCTGGAGAGCTGCATGTTCCCTGAGCTCCCAACCGTCCCTGCCCTTCCCACTGCTCTGACTGATCCCAGCAGGATCTCACCCTGCTTTGAGAGCAGTTTCCTCCCAGGCTGCAGGGCTGGATGTGCAGGGGAGCAATGTCCAGGCAGAAAAGCTGCTGTTGGGAAGTTCAGGCATTCCAAGGACTGCAGATTGAGGGAATCCTATCTGCACAGGCTGTGTCCTGTCCCTGCCAGAGTGGAGGGACGTCGGTGAGGGTTGGGGACACACAAGGGGTCTCGGGAGCTGATCTCTGGGGGGCACAGCCCCTCTTGGCTCTGGCTGGGGGCAGCTGTCCAGCCCCAGTGGGTGCCAGGAGGGGCTCCCCAGCCCGGAGCTCTGATCCTGCTGCTCCTGCAGGCGCAGTCCCAGGTGTATGGGGGGGTCACCTACTACAACACTGTCCAGCAGCAGGTGCAGCCCAAGCCCTCCCCGCCCCGCCGGACGTCCCAGCCTGTGACCATCAAGCCACCCCCTCCAGAGGTACCATCCCCTCACCGTCAGTCCTTGTGTGTGTGTGTGGTGTCACTGGTGTGTGTGAGGCTGCAGTTCCTCCTCCCATCCCAAAAAAAATAACACTGTTCCTTTGTAAGGGGAAATCTTAAACTGTCTCATCTCTGACCTGTCCCAAACCTCAGCTTCTCGTTGCAGGTGGTAAGCAGGGCTCCAGTTAATTTGAGTTACTTAAATCTTTAAAACTAAAACCACGTAAAAAGTAAGTCTGAAGTTGATTCTTTTTTTATTTTATTTGCTGAGGGTAGAAAACGACGATTTTGAGAGGGAAAAATCCAGCCCTGGCTGGAGGAGCTAAGAGGCAGGAGTTCTCTGGAAGGATAAACATTGAGAACTCAGCAGATAATTCAGGCAGTAGAGTTAAAGGTTTTTCAGGATGCAAGTGCTTCCCTATGCTGGGAATGGTCTCCTTGCTCCAGTGCTGTGAGCTGTGCATGTGTGAGCGTGCTGGAATGCCATGTGTGTTTTTGGTTTCCCTTTCCATACCTTCTTCACATATGGGAGCCAAGCAAGCCCAGACCCGGGCAGACATGTGCTGGTGGGTTCCTGTACACGGGGAGGGCTGAGAAGCAAATTGTCTGATGGAGGGGCCCTGTAAAGGCCTCGTGATGGAAAAATCTGGAACCATGAGGAGAGGTTGGCACAGGGGGCTGGTTGTGCCCAGAGAGGTGGGTGGGGGTTGCTGGCAAGACCCAGCCACAGCACTGTTCCCCCATGCAGGGGTCTGGGGGATCCTAAATCTCTGCTGCTCTTCCCTCTTCCCCTCCTCCCAGGACAGCAAAGGTGAAAAATCAAAGGAGAGGAGCAACACGTAGGGACACGGCCACAGGAATCCCAGCACCAGACTCAGCCCCTCAGCGAGGAGGAAGCTGCTCCTTGGAATGGCTCCTTCCCTGCGCGGAGGTGAGGCAGCGGGATGAGACACCTGCACTGTGCTCAGGACCAGGCACTTCCCCATGGCCCAGGCGGTGCCTTCCCAAAATCCATCTCGCTGCTGCCCACCCCTCTTCTCCCCCGTGCTGGGGCCGCCAAAGAACCAACCCCTGAGTCGGTCCTTGGCCACACGTTCTCCCAACTTCTCCCCGTTACTAAACGTTCCCCGCTCCCTCCTGGGGTGTCAAACTCCGCTGGCTTGATCGTGGTCTCTGTTTTTATTTAAGGAATGAAGCAGCTCCTTCAGTAAAGCTGATTTGTTTCTTTTGGGTATTTTGTTTTTATTTGTTTGGGTATGCAGCAGTGACATCTCCCCACCCCAGTTCATTCTTCTTTTCAATTCTCTTCAATTAGCAAGTTGATTTCGGCAACTTTTGGAGCAGGGGAAGGGCAATGCAGCTGTGGGAAGCTGTCAGGAATGTACTGCCTGGGCAGGAAACCACTTGACTTGGGAGCTCCTCCTGATTCTTTTCCCAACAAACTGTGAGCTCTCAGGTGGGAATCCACAGGGTGATCCACATCCCTCCCCGGCCAGCAGCGCAAGGAGACGTTTCCACTGTCCCTCTGCCAAATCCACAGAGAAGGGGGGAGGTTTGTGGGCACCCAGCACCCCGACGCTGCCCGAGCAGCCCAGCCAGCACCCAAACCAGCTCAGCAGGGCCAGGTTTGCTCCCAGCACTTGGGTGTTGCTGCTGGGGCTGTGGAGGGTGTTGGAACCCGCCCCAACGCACCGGGCTGGGCTCCGGCCCCACAAGGAAGCACCTCAGCCCTGCGCCAGCTCCTTCCTCAGTTCCCCACGGCAGCCTTGTATCCCCTTTGGGATTCCTGACCTCCTGGGGTGGCTGTCACTGCAGCTGTGCCACGCTGATCCTGGCTGGCTCTCCTGTGCCGCAGTGCTGCCTCTCTGCATCCCTCATCCCACCAGCCCCGCGGCTCCGGCCCCGCTCCGGCTTGGCCACGTCCTCGCAGCCGTTTGCAAATTGCATTAGGAAACTTGGCAAGGCCGGCTGCTGATTCCTGCCCATTCCTGCCGGTTCCTGCTGCTCTCCTGAGCACGTGCCGGGACGCCGTGGGGATGTGCCAGCTGCCGGCGCAGGCACTGGGTAAGGGGGATGTCACCGAGCAAGCAGTGGCTCGGCCACCCTGTCCCCATCTGTGGCCAGGATGGGGGACTGGCACCCACCCACCTGCTCGTTCTCTGTGTGGATCCCTCATCCATGCCTGGCTCTCCAGCAGAAATTCCTTCTTTTTTTGGTGTTTGTGACTCTGTGACCTTTTGTGTCTTGTTTCAGCCACCAAAGCCACATTCCCAAAGCAGAATCCCCTCATGTTTTAGATGTCACAGTGTGTCATTGACACATTGGTCACACAACTGAAATCCTGGACCTTACACCCCCGTGCTGGGGTTTTGGTGTTATTTGGTTTCCTATCCTGGGGGATGCACATCCCTAACAGCGTTGTAGGAAGCAGACAGCTCTTGTGTGTCCTTCCTGGGGCTGAGACCCACAGGGACAGTGTCCATCTGAGCTTCCCTGGCAGGACCACCTCTGCTGTCTCCCAGGAATTGCACCCTCCCCAGGAGCCACTCTGCTCTTCCTAGGTACATCTCTGCCTCTCTCAGGACCTCACAGTGGGACTGAAATTACGGCTCTGCTGTGCCTGGCGCCAGCCGCCCTCACCCCCACATCCCTGGAAGCAGCTGCCGCCTGTCCCCAGCCCAGCTCTGTCCCAGTAGCAGGGCTGGAGGCTGGAGGGAGCCTCCTTGCCTCTCTGGGGGCTGATGTGAGCTCCTTCTGCTCCCCCAGCCTCACTGGCTCACAGGGAAGGACCAACTGTTGTGTTGGTGGTGCAGGAGCTGCCACCCGCGCATTTGTGCTGCCTCCGCCTCGCAGCCTCCTGCCAGCCCCAGCTGCCCACGCCAAAGAGAGGAGGGGGCCACGTACCCCACTCCTGTTACACCCTGATCCTGTGGATGGAGCATCACGGTGAGCTCTGCCCTCCTGCAGCCAGGCTGGGCAGGGGAAGGATGCTGGTGGGCCCTGCCAGTGCCATGGTGGAAGGGTGGCTTTGTATCACACCCCTTTTTCCTCCCTTCCTTTCAGGTTTCCTAATTCCTGCCTTCACTTCTGGCAGTAGGGTGGGGGTCCCAGAGCAGTTCCAACAGCAGCAGCAGCAGGAGGCATCACCTTCCTGCCCACATTGCTGTGCTACCCCATCCCTCCCCAGTGCCGCTGCCTCAGTTTCCCTCCTTGGCAGCAGGATCAGGTCTGAGCATGATCTGGGATTTGGCTCAGCCCTTCACGGGGACCTCATGGAGGAGCTGCCCCAATCTCGTGGTGGTTCTCCCCTTCCCCAAATGCCTGACTCCCTTCTCCCGGCGCTGCAGCTGGGAAGTGGGTTAAGGCGCTGGCTTGGGGAGGGATTTTTCCCGGGGTGTAATTTTTCCCTCCTACACACGGTCTGTTTTGAGCAGTGCCTGGAGGCTTCGCACCCCCGGCTCACTGCCGGGGCGGGGGAATGCGCTGGCTGCCAACCCAGGGAAGCGCCCGCTCCAGATCCCAGCTCGTTAGGAGAAATAACAGCAAATTAATTAAGCCAATAGTTTGCTCTGCGCCAGCAGTGCCCCCATCCCTGCTGACAGGGAGAAAGGGGATGGGACAGGCCAGATCTGGGGCACCTTTCCCGGGGGGAGCATTGCCCTCAGCATGGCACAGTGCTCCAGGTCCCTCCTGCTTGTGTGGCCCAGTGCATCCCCATTGCCACCAGCAAGTGGGGTCTCAGGGTCTCTCTGTGCCTCAGTTTCCCCTCCTGCTGTCAGGAGAATCTCCTCTCTGCATGGCTGAACCTGGCCAGCAGCACCACTTGCACCTGGGGCTGAGAACCCTTGTCCAGATGTGGGGAAGGGGATGGAGGAGCTCAGCAGAGTGGGATTTTTTGGAGGTGTTGGATGGGTTATGGGGGATCTGAATACTGGAGGCTGGAGGAACAGAGGAGGGCCGTGCCGGGCCGTGCTGTGCTGTGCCATCCCAACAGGACCGTGCAGCCGGGGATGGGGATGTGGGGACATGTTTTGCCGCTCTCTGGCAGCCGCATGGATGGAGTTGCCAGGCAACTGCCGGGTGGAGGCGAAGCGGGAACAAAGCAGGAGCTGCCGGGACCCTCGTTCCTCCATCTCTACCCGAACCCTCGGGCAGTGGGGCCCAGCAAAGGTCATGGGGTCACTCGCTGTGTCCCCCCGGCCGCTGCCACCATCCCACCCCGGAGCTGCCGCAGGGCCGTGGTTTTGCAGGGGGATGGACCCGGGAGAAGGGCACTGGCACCTGCTGGCCCGTCCAGAGGGTGCAAGGTGGGGCTGGGGGCAGTGGGCACGGGCAGGATGGGTGCTCGGCACCCCGCGGGAGCGGGGCAGGAGGATCAGCCCCAGGCAAGCGCCACATCTCGCCCTGCCCTGCCCTGGAACCTGCCCCGGCACCTGTCCCGGCACGCCGGGGCCCGTTCCAGCCTGGCAGGCAGTGGAAAGGGGGGGTCTGGCAGCCACCCCGACCTGCCCACCCTGCCCGCGGGGGAACCCAGCCCCAGGGGTGCCAGGGTGGGGGGTCTCGCACCCACCCCCGGCCTTTTCCCACGCTGCGGCGGGTGCTGGGGGTCTGGGGGTGGGTCACCCCACAGCTGGGGATGTGCCCCCCGTGCAGGGGACACTGCGGAGGGGCAGCACTGGGGGAGGGGCGGTGCCATGTGCCCCCGGGCTGGCAGGGGGGATCTGTGTGGGTGTGCGGGGGGTGTCCCGGGGTTGTGGGGCTGTGCCCCCTGGTCGCGGTGTGTGACAGCGGGGGGTGACAGGCTCTGGGCTGTGTCCCCCCGGCTGTACGGTGTGTGCGGGGAGGGGGAGATGAGCGTGGTGGTACCCCGGGGATGCGACAGAGGAATGCGGAGAGATGGATGCGGGGGTGTGTAATGCATCACCTGTGCGGGGCTGCGGGGAAGCGAGGGGTGACCGTGTCCTGCTGCGAGCCGGTGCCACCACAGCCCCGGGGCGGGTTCGGTACCGAGCGCGGTGGTGCGGGGAGGGGGCGGGCAGGTGCCGTTGGCGGGCCCGGGGGCGGCTGCGGTGCGGGGAAAGGGGCGGGCAGGTGCCGGGGTCGGCGGCGGCGGGGCCGTAACGGGGCGGGGCGGTGCTGGCGGCGGGGCCGGTGTGGGGCGGGCGCAAGGCGCAGCCGGTGCGGGGCGGGCGGGGAGCGGCGCCGCGGCCCGAGCCCGAGCGGAGCCGAACGGAGCCGCCACCGCCGCCGATGGGCCCCTGAGCCGCCGCCGCCGCCGCGCCCGGGCGGCCATGAAGCCGCTGGAGAAGTTGCTGAAGAAGCCGGGCTCGCACCTGCCCGTCCGCCCCGCCGCCCCCCCGGGGCAGGTACCGGGGCCGGGGTCGGTGCCCGCGCCGCGGCGGCAGAGCCTGTCTCGCCCGCCCGCCTCCCCCGAGGAGCCGGCAGGGCCCGCGGGGCCGGTACCGGGGGGCGAGGGCCGCTGGCTGGAGCTCCGGCCGCCCGAGGCGCCGCTCCGCTCCCCTGAGGACCCTTCACCGGGCTGCGACCGCGATCGGGACCGAGACCGGGATCGGGACCGGGAGCCGCCGAGCCCGGAGCCGCCGCCCGCCACCCGGTGCTGCTGCGGCTGCGGCTGCGCCCCCGCCGCGCCCGCGCCCCCCGAGCGGCTCCTGGCCGCGCTCCTCGACCGGCTACCGGCGGCTGCACACGGGAGGGGCTGCGGGGCAGGTACGGGGCTGCGGGACCACCGGGACGGGCTGCGGGGCTGCCCGGGGCGGGGAGCGCGTGGGTCGCGGGCGATGCGGCGGAGCGGGGAGAGACCGGGGGCGGCCGCTGATGCGGGGGGGATGCGCTGGTGGATGCTGGGGTGGGAGCGGGGTGCGGGACCCCCGTGCCCGGCGAGGCGGGTGGCCCTGCACAGGGCACAGCGGTGCCCGGTTGGGGTGACAAGGTCAAGGCTGGGTCCCCACCGGGGCAGGGCGTCCGTGGCGGCGGGGTGGGCAGCAGTCTGTGGGGTGGGCAGGACAGCACGGCAGAGGGGCTGGCAAGGGGTTATGGGCTCAGTGGCAGCGCCAGCTCGGTGGGGCCGGGGGTGGCCAAGCACCGGCAGTCACTGCAGCATCCACCTCCCGGTTGGATGGTCCTTAACATCCTCCTGGTGCTAAAATTAGCCCCGACTGGAGCTGCAGTGGAGGGGGGGCCGGTGGGATGCCCCTTTCCTCTGGCACAGGCCTCCCGGTGCTGTCCCACCGTGGCTCCCCGTGCCCAGGTGTCGGGGTGGTTTCGGTGCCAGAGCTGGGTGGGAGCCAGGCTGGGTGCAGGTGGGTGGGAGCCTTCCCACACCACGGGAATCCCTGTCCCGGCCAATCCCACTCAGCTGCCGGGACCAGAGGCTGTCAGGGACCCCAGGCCACTGCCAGCCCCCTGCTCCAGCAATGCCAGGGCCGGGATTGGGTGCAACCACCGACAAGAGAAGCCCTCGGGTAGGGGCGAGCTGGGACTGGCAGCGCCAGGTCTTCCCTGCACAAACACGCTGCCAGGCCTGCTGGTGCCTGGGCTGGCAGGGAGCAGGGGAGCAGGAGCCAGCATGGGGATCCTGACATGGGGAAACATCCCTGTGACTCTGGGGTACAGCGTGAGTGCTGCAGAGGGATGGGGAAACTGAGGCAGGACTGGAGGGGGCTGCAGCCTGAAGGGATGGGGGGAATGTTCAACTCCTGCCCCACAGGCAGAACCTGGGAGGGGGCTGCACTCAGGGCAGGGGGCTGGGAGAACTCCCATGTACCTGCACCCCCCGTGCTGCTGGTGTCCCTGCCTGTCCCAGTGCCCCAGACTGCCTTGTCCTGCTTTCAGCAGCAGCTGATGCCCCGTGGGTGCTGTGCCTGACGGGGGAGCGCCAGGGGACCCTCTGCCCTGGCTTGGCACTGATCCGTGACCGGGTTAACAGTCTGGGGGACCCTCTGCCCTGGCTTGGCACTGATCCGTGACCGGGTTAACAGTCTGGGGGACCCTCTGCCCTGGCTTGGCACTGATCTGTGACCGGGTTAACAGTCTGGGGGACCCTCTGCCCTGGCTTGGCACTGATCCGTGACCGGGTTAACAGTCTGGGGGACCCTCTGCCCTGGCTTGGCACTGATCCGTGACCGGGTTAACAGTCTGGGGGACCCTCTGCCCTGGCTTGGCTCCGATCTGTGACCGGGTTAACAGTCTGGGGGACCCTCTGCCCTGGCTTGGCACTGATCTGTGACCGGGTTAACAGTCTGGGGGGCCACGGGGGAGTGGCTGGGTGGATGTTCTGCATGGCCCCTCTGTGGGTCAGGTCCTTGGGCCTTGGAAGGGCTCTGGGGTCCCACCACAAGGCAGGTGGGCACAGCACCTTGGGCACCCCTGGCTGGGGACCTGCTCGGGGCTGAGGGTTGCTCTGGTGCCAGGTGAGGGAGCGGTGTCTCGTCCAAAGGTTGCAGCAGTGACTGATGCCAGAACCGGGCTCTCGGCTCACCTGGCCTTGCCAAAACACCTTCCCAGGGTGGTGCCACCCACGCTGCCCAAGAGAGCCCGGCTGTGGCACCCTCCTGCTGTGCCCCAAGCTGCCTGCCTCAGTTTCCCTTCACCGTGTCCTGCTGTGCCCGCGGCCGGGCTCTCATGGGGCTCGCGGGTGTGCCGGGGCGTCGCGGCCCCGGTCCCGCCCTGCCGGCGCCTCTGCCCCCACACCGGCTCGGCCGGGCCCGGCTGCCCCGGGGCTGGGAGCGGGCCCTGAGTCAGCGCCGGCGCGGGGGGGTTCGCGTGGGGCTCGGCCTCTCCCGGTGGTGTCACCCTGCGAATTACCATCGCTCCCTTCACCCATCCACCCTGCCGGGGTGACACCGCCCTCGGGGGTGCCGGGGGGGGCTCCGTGGCAGGGGGTGCCCACGCCTGTCTGTCCCCCCTGTCCCCCCAGAGTCGCTGCTGGATGACATCGTGCTCACCCACTCGCTGTTCCTGCCCACCGAGCGCTTCCTGCAGCAGCTGCACCAGCAATATCCTGGGGGGCCCTGGGGGGCCACGAGGGTGGGCACGAGGGTGGGTGAGGAGGGGTCTGAGGGTGGGCATGAGGAGGGCACTGGGGTTCAGGGAGGGTGGGTACAGGGGTGCTGTGAAGAGCAGAAGAGGGGATGCAACAGGGTGTCAGGTGTCTGAGGTTGAGCACAGGGAGGGCATGAGGGGGGCACAAGGGTGGGTGAGGAGGGGTCTGAGGCTGGGCATGAGGAGGGCATTGGGGTGCAGTGAGGGTGGGCATAAGGGAGCCATGAAGGGGACATGGTGGTGCCACAAGTGTTGGCATGAGGGTGCACCCAGGAGAGCACCAGGGTGCTGTGAAGGTGGCACAAGGGTGGCCATGAGGGTGACAAAAGGGTTGGGCATGGGATTGCAAGCAGAAATGGGACATGGGGAGGGCAGCGGGGTGCCATGGAGGGGCTCACAGGAGCAGCAAGAAGGGAATTGGGGTGCCATGAAGGAGACATGGTGGTGGCACAAGTGTTGGTATGAAGGGTGCAACCAGGAGGGCATTGGGGTGCAGTGAGGGTGGGCATAAGGGAGCCATGAAGGGGACATGGTGGTGGCACAAGTGTTGGTATGAAGGGTGCAACCAGGAGTGCACCAGGGTGCTGTGAAGCCGGCACAAGGGTGGCCATGAGGGCGACAAAAGGGTTGGGCATGGAGCTGCAAGGAGAAGTGGAAATGGGGAGGGCAGTGGGGTGCCATGGAGGGGCTCACAGGAGCAGCAAGAAGGGAATTGGGGTGCCATGAGGGTGGGCTATGGGTTTGGGTGCAAGGTGGGCTGTGTGAGCTACCAGAGAGGGCACAACCACCCTCAGTGAGGTCCCTGGGTGCAGCGGGTGCTGGGGGGTGGCCGAGGGTCCCTCCTTGCCGTGGCACCTCCTTGACAGTGCCACCTTTGTGCTGGCGGCGGGCAGCCCCCCGGCGCACTGGGAGGAGGGGTCCGGGCTGCGGCGCAAGCGGGCGGTGCTGGCCGTGCTGCTGCATTTCCTCGAGACCTACAAGGGGCTGCTGCAGGAGGAGGAGAGCGCCGGGAAGGTCATCAAGGTGGGTGTCCCCTTCCCGTGTCCCCCCTCAGTCTCCTGCAGCCCCGGCCCTGACCCCTGTTGCCCCACAGGAGCTTTACCTGCTCATCATGAAGGACACGTCCCTCTACCACGAGCTGGAGGATGAGATCATCAAGCTGCACCAGCTCGTGGAGACTGTGGAGCTCAAGTGAGAAGAGTCAGGGGGTCCTGGGGGTGCCTGGTGGTCAGGGGTCCCCGGGGGGACCAGGGGGGTCGGGGGTTCCCGGGGAGGGCAGGGAGCCCTGTGGAGTCTGAGGTCCCTGTGGGATGAGGGAGGACAGAGAACCCTGAGGTTCCCTCTGGGTCAGGAGGTCCCTTGGGAGGGCAGAGGGTCCTGGGGGGTCCCTGTGGGTCAGGGAGTCCCCAAGAAGGACAAGGAGTTGTGTCCTTTGGGGGTTCCCAGTGGCTGGAGGGGTCAGTAGCAGCCCACCCTGGTGCCCTCCTGGTTGTACCTTCACATCCAACTTTGTGTCCCCCTCATGTGCAGCCTCGGACCCCTCCCCACGGCACCCTCGTGCCCACCCTGCCCTGTGCCCACCCTGCCCTGTGCCCACCCTCAGTGTGCCCCGGTGCCCTCCCTGTGCCCAACCTGCCCCGAGCGACGCCCTGGGCGGGGGCTGCCGGGGCACCCCGCGGGTCTCGGGGTGCAGCCCCGGGGATCTGGAGCCCTGCCTGAGCCCTGTCCTGTGCCCCCACAGGGTGGCAGACGAGACCCCTCCCCCGAACAAGCAGGTGAAGCCTCTGTTCCGGCATTTCCGACGCATCGACTCCTGCCTGCAGACGCGGGTGGCATTTCGGGGTTCTGACGAGAGTGAGTGACTGTGGGGGGAGCTGAGGGGGACTGGGGTCCCCTCCGTGACCCCGCAACCGCTGCACGGGGCCGTGCCCTCTCCGGGTCTGCTCAGGGCCCCCTCCGTGCCTCAGTTTCCCCGGTGGGCAGTGCCCGGGATGGTGTCGGGTGCCCGGCGCTGACCCCCCGCCCTCTCCCCAGTTTTCTGCCGCGTGTACATGCCCGACCACTCGTACGTCACCATCCGCAGCCGCCTCTCGGCCTCGGTGCAGGACATCCTGGCCTCGGTCACCGAGAAGCTCCAGTACTCGGAGGAGCAGAGCAGCCGAGGGGACGCGCTCATCCTCGTCACCATGGCCTCGTCCGGAGGTGCCCGGGGGGCCGGGGGAGCTGCGGGCGGGGCTGGGGGGGGTGGTCCGGCCGGTGCTGACCCCACCCTGTGCCCCGCGGCAGAGAAAGCGGTGCTGCAGCCCAGCGAGGAGTGCGTGTTCACCACCCTGGGCATCAACAGCCACCTGTTCGCCTGCACCAAGGACACTTTCGACTCCCTGGTGAGCCCCGTGGTGGGGACACCCCGGCAGGGACCCCCCCAAACCCTGCCCGGCCCTGGCACCCTCCCACCCCGGAGCCCAGCACCCCCTGAGTGCCCCGTTTGGGGTCCCCTCACAGGTGCCACTGCCCGAGGAGATCCAGGTGGTCCCGGGAGACACCGAGATCCACCGTGCCGAGCCCGAGGATGTCGCCAACCACCTCACAGCCTTCCACTGGGAGCTCTTCCGCTGCATCCACGAGGTTTGGGGGGCTCGGGGGGCCCCGCGGGAATTGCTGCGCTGCAGAGAGAGATGGGGGAGCTCTGATGGAATGTGTGCATCCCCTCCCAGCTGGAATTCGTGGATTACGTGTTCCACGGGGAGCGGGGCCGGCGGGAGACGGCGAACCTGGAGCTGCTGCTGCAGCGCTGCAGTGAAGTGCAGCACTGGGTGGGCACGGAGCTGCTGCTCTGCGAGGGGCTGGGCAAGCGCGCCCACCTGCTCAAGAAGCTCATCAAGATCGCTGCCATGTGAGTGGTGGGGCCGCGGGGGGCTGCGGGGGGGTCCCCGCGGTGCTCAGCCCGCCCCTGACGCTGTCCCCCACCAGCTGTAAGCAGAACCAGGACATGCTCTCCTTCTACGCCATCGTCATCGGCCTCAACAACGCCGCCGTCAGCCGCCTGCGCCTCACCTGGGAGGTGAGGCTGGAGCGCCCCTGACCCCCACGGTGCTCCCAGATCTTCCTGTGCCTTTCTGAACACCCCCAGCTGCTCCCTGAGCCTTTCCTGGGTGATGCTAGATCACCCCTGGGTGCTCCCTGAGCCTTTCCTGGGTGATGCCGGACCACCCCTGGGTGCTCCCTGACACCACCAGGGTCCTCCCAGGAACTTCGTGGGTGCTCGTGCCCACACCTGGCTGCTCCTAGACCCCTTCTGGGTTCTTTCAGACCCCTCTTGTGTGTTCTTGTAGCTCCCCAGGAACTCCCTTCCCCCTCAGGACTTCCAGAACTTCTCTGGGTGCTCCTGGACACTCCCACTCCACTCCATAGTGCTCCCAGGATTCTCTGGATGCTCCCAGACCACCCCTGGGTGCTCCCTGACACTGCCCAGCTGCTCCCAGGACCCTTGGGGTGCTCGTGCCCACACCTGACTGCTCCCAGACCTTTCCTGGGCTCTTCCTGACCCCGCTCTGAGTGCTCTTGGAACCCTCCAGATGCTCTCACCCCCACCTCAGTGCTTCCAGGACTCCTCTGGGTGCTCCCAGACCACCCCTGGATGCTTCCAGACCTTTCTGGGCCATTCTGGACACCCTTGGATGCTCCCTGACCCTTTCCTGGGTGCTCCCAGGACTTCCTGGGCTCTCCCAGACCCCCCTGCCCTCCCCCTTTGGTGCTCCCTGGCCCCATTGGATGCTTCCTACCCTCTCCCCTTTTTTGTCTTCCAGAAGCTCCCAGGGAAATTCAAGAATCTGTTTCGGAAGTTTGAGAACCTGACGGTGGGTGAGAGGTGTGGGGGCTGCTCTGGGTGTTTGGGGGGGGTCCCCACGCCTCCCCTGGGGGTGTTTGGGGTGTGGGTGAGCAGGGGACATTGCTGAGGTGTCCTGGGGTGTCCTTGTCCCTTTCCCCCAGGCCACCAGCCCCATACCCATGGCCACCAGCATGGGGGGGATCCAGGCCACCCCTGGGGACCCCCCCAAAGCCTGACCCCCTCATTCCCCCCCAGGACCCCTGCAGGAACCACAAGACCTACCGGGAGGTGCTGGCCAAGATGAAGCCCCCCCTCATCCCCTTCGTGCCACTCATCCTCAAAGGTGAGGAGGGGCCTCAGGGGTTTCCCCTCGGTGGGTTGGGGTCCCTCTGACACCCCACGGGACCCCCCCCTCACCCCCTCTCTCCCCCAGATCTGACCTTCCTGCATGAAGGCAGCAAGACCCTCCTGGATGGGCTGGTCAACGTGGAGAAACTGGTGGGTTCCAGGGGGGAATGGGGCAGAGGGACCCCCAGGGTGAGGGCAGGGGAGAGGGGACTCCCCTGAGGGGCTGGAGACCCCCCGAGGGTTTGGGGCTCCTCTGTCTGGGGGGTGGGAGGGTTCAGGGTCTCTTGGGTGCAGAACAAGATCCAGGGGGGTCTCTTGAATTGAACAGGATCGGGGGGGGGTCCCTGAGGGTGGGGGGTGTGCAGGAGGCTCCTGAAGAGGTCAGTGGTCTCTGGGGGGCTGGGTGGGGTCTCAGGGGGCTGGGGCTGACTCTGGGGTCTCTCTGTGCCCCAGCACTGCATCGCCGAGAAAGTGAGAACCGTGAGGAAGTACCGGAGCCGCCCCCTCTGTGAGTGGGGGCACGGGGAGGGGGCACAGCCAGGGCTGGGGGGGCACTGCTGGGGGGCCCACACGGCCCTGAACCTGCAGTGCCAGCCCTGAGGGATGGGGATGTGGCCAGAGCATCCTCACACCTCTTTGTCTGTGTCCCTGCATCCCTAAACCCCTGCGTTCTCATCCCTTATCCATCCCTTCACTCTGCATCCCTGCATCCCTGAATCCCCATTCCCAAATCCCCATCACTGCATGCCTGAATCCCTGTCCCTTCATCCCTGCCCCCACATCCCCATTCCCACGTTGCCATTTCATCCCGATCCCTTTCCCTGCATCCCTATCCCTTTATCTGCATTCCCTGCATCTCCTCCTTCCTTCAATCCCACTTTCATGTTGCCACCTCCATTTCCTTCCCCCATCCCCTGCATTCCCACATCCTCTGCCTTGCCACTACTGCCTTGCCATCCCTGCGTACTTCCATCCCTCTCCCTCCATCCCTGCATCCCTCCATCATCATTCCCACATCCCCCTTCCCACACTGCCATTTTCTATCTTTCCATCCCTGCATCCCTCCATCCCTGCATCCCTCCATCCCTGCATCCCTCCATCTCTCCATCCCTCCATCACTGCATCCCCTCCATCCCTGCATCCCTGCATCCCCTCCATCCCTGCATCCCTCCATCCCTGCATCCCTCCATCCCTGCATCCCCTCCATCCCCTCCATCCCTGCATCCCCTCCATCCCTGCATCCCCTCCATCCCTGCATCCCCTCCATCCCCTGCATCCCTCCATCCCTGCATCCCTGCATCCCCTCCATCCCCTCCATCCCTGCATCCCCTCCATCCCTGCATCCCCTCCATCTCTCCATCCCCTCCACCCCTGCATTCCCTCCATCCCTGCATCCCTCCATCCCTCCATCCCTGTTTCCCCTCCATCTCCATCCCTGTTCCCCGTCTCTGTTCCGTGTCCCGGGGCCGTTCCCAGGCCTGGAGCTGGAGGCGTCCCCGGCCCAGCTGCAGACCAAGGCCTACGTGCGGCAGCTGCGCGTCATCGACAACCAGAACCTGCTCTTCGAGCTCTCCTACAAGCTGGAGCCTGGCAGCCAGTGAGGGGGGGCCACCCCGGGACCCCCAAACCCCGGGACCCCCCCGGGGGGCCCGGAGCCCCCCAGCACTGACGCACTTTGCCCAGCCCCGGCCCTTGGGTGCTGCCCCCACCCTTGTGGGGGGGGTGGGGGGTGGGTTTGGGGACCCCCCCGGTGCATCCCCCTCTCCCCTCGCCCCCTCCCCTGGCTGGGGCACAGGGGCCCCTGGGGGGGCCATGTCCCCCCCCTCGTCCCCTCTATTTTTGTATGTGTGGCCTGCCCCCCCCTCCCCAGACGTGTATATTTTCTACCGCCGCTGTCCGGAATTGTACATTTATTTTTTAAGAAAAAGGAGGAAAAAAGGCAAAAAAAAAAAAAAAAAAATCAAGCTGGGGGTGGGGCGGGGAGCCCCAATAAAAGTCTGTCCCGGCACCTGTCTCTGATGTCATGCTAGGGATTGAGGTCATGGTGGGAGTGACGTCACGGCATCGATGTCGGTGACGTCACGGCTCCGTCACGGAGAGGGTGGAGCCGACCTTCCCAAGATGGCGGCAGCGCGGACTCAATCTTTGACCTTCCAAACATGGCGGCGTCAAAAGTTTCCATCAACCCTCCCAACATGGCGACCGCTGGAGTGATCCGCTGACCTTCTCAATATGGCGGAAGGGTGGGAAAGGCGGCGAAGACGCAGTTTGTCACTGCAGCACGGGCCTTCAGCAGAGTTTCGGCTCAGATTGGGGATTTTTTTCCCGGTGGTGCCGCTCTGCCTTTGGTCACCGGCACGCCGCGGCACCGGACGCTCACGAAGCCAAAGTGACCTTCCCAAGATGGCGGTGACGGGCCCCGTCCCTCACGGCCACCCGACCTCCTCATCATGGCGCTGCTGCCCCTCCGTGCCCCGCCCACATCCTGTTCGGTCGCGCAGGCGCAGAAGGACCACGACCGCCATTTCGTTCGGCGGGGCTGGGGCCGGGGCCGGGAGCGGCGGGAGGAGCCGCGGGTGAGCGGGGGAGGGCCGGGGGGGGATCGGCGGGGCCGGGCCGGGCTGGGAATCGCGGGGCTCGGGGGGCCGGGACTGCGGCCGCGGGACCCCTGTGTGCGGTGTGGTGGTGCGGGGTGGGCGCGTGGGGCCTGTGCGGAGCCTGGGACCGGCGGGGCGGGGGGTGCGCTGAGGCCTGCGCGGATCTGGGGGGTGCCCGGGGCCGGCTGAGGGTCCTTGGAGCTGTCTGAGGGGTCCCTGGGGCTGTCTGAGGGTCCGCGGTGCCGGCTGTGGAGTGCCAGGAACCGGTGAGGCCGGGGGGGCCGGAGCCCCCTGGGCTGTCCCACCCTGACCCCTGGGACGCCTGTGAGATCTCCCACCTCCCTGACTCCTGGGTCACGTTAGGGACCTTTCCTCAGAAATACCCTGGACCCCCAGCTTGGGTGTGCCCAGGACCGGCGGGTGTGGGGGCCTGTGACCCCACCACCATGGGGACTCGCACTTTGACCTCTAGATCTTCTCTGAGACTCCTCCCCAGGACCCCCATGGACCTTCACTGAGACCCCCGTACTGTCCTTGACCCCTCCACTCTGACCCTTGAATTATGTGTGGGATCCCTTCCCAGGACCCTCCTTGTACCCCCACCCTGGGTGTGCCTGGAACTGGACCAGTGGCCTGGGACCCCCTGTGACCCCTGGGATCTCCACACTGACTTCCTGGACTTTTCAACCCCTCTTTGGACTCCTGTCTTTGGGTTGGCTGGAGCCAGCGGGCCCAGGGGTCTGAGACCTCCACCCTGACCCCAGGGTGTTCTCTGGGACTGCCCTGAGATCCCTACACTGACCCCTGGACCCTGACCCCTGGGTCACTTCAGGGACCGCTCCCTAGGACCCCCCAACCTGAGGGTCTCCAGAGCTGGCAGGGCTGGGGGCTGGGACCCCCACTGTGATTCCTGGCACCCCTCTGAGACCCCCATATTGATGCCCTGGACTCTTCTACCCCTGCCCAGGACCCCCCTCGACCCCTAGCCTGGGGCTGCCCAGAAATGGTGGGGCCAGGTACCTGTGATCCCACCATGGGGACCCCCAGCATGGAGACTCTGACCCCAGAATGTCCCCTGGGACTTCCCCTATGACCTCTGAGACCCCCACCATGACCCCATCGACCCCTCTCCCTTGACTCCTGACTCCCCTCTCCAAGACCCCTGTGGGGCTGTCCAGAACCTGCAGGACCAGGGGCGAGGGACCCCCAGTGTGACCCCTGTGTCTACCTGGGACCCCTACCATGACCCTTGGGACCCCTCCACCTTTCCCAGGATTGCCCTGCACCCCCTCTATGACCCTTGGGATGCTCACACTGACTCCCAGGACCCCTCTGGACCCCCACACTGACCCCCTGGACTCCTCCACCCTTCCCAGGACCCCCCTGGACCCCTGTCCTGTGGATGCCCAGGACCAGTAAGGGCTGGGGATGCACTGGGGCCTGTTGGGAGAGGAGGGACCCTATTTGGGGTGCAGGAGAAAGAGGGGCACACCTTTTGGACCCTGTGGTGGCTTAGGGATGACCATGGACACAGAGTTCTGTGGAATCCTGAAATGACTCGAGTTAGAAAAGACCTTAAATCCCATTTCCACTGGAAGAGGTTGTTCCAAGCCCCATCCAACCTGGAACACTTCCAGGGATGGGGCAGCCACAGCTTTTCTGGGAAACGCTGGGGTTGAGTTGTCCCTCCTGCTCCAGGGAAACACATCCGGGACTCCCTGCTCCCCTCCCGTGCCAAAGGTGGCAGGGATGGGAGGGCCGGTGGACCGGGAGCACGCGTCCCCTGCGGGATCCCACTGTTGGGATCACTGTCGGGATCGCTGCACCCGGAATTCTCAGCTCCGGCTCAAAGGAACCGGGAAGTCCCCACGTCTCCGTCCACTTCCTCCCTCTGGAATAATTCAGCGGTTCCTGCCCAGCCCCTCGTGTGCCACCTCTCCCTTCCCGGCTTCCTTTTGCCTCTTCAGCAAAGGGGGAGCGGCAGGCAAGGCTGCGGGCCTGGCAGGACGGGCTTTTCCTGCTTTTCCCTTTGCTGCAGCGGAATTTCGGGACAGGGTTCCTTGCTCCTGATTAAAGGTTTCCTCTGCTGAGTGACCTGAGATGAGATGGGAGCAAGGGACAGACTGAGCTGGGCGTTCTGTGGTCGGGGATGGGAAAGCCAGGGGTGGGGAAACTGAGGCTGTGGAAGCTGGAAATGTGGAAACTGTGGATAGGGAAACTGGAGAGGAAAACGGAGGATGTGGAAGCTGCGGATGGATAGGGAAACTGAGGTTGTAGAAACTGTGGGTGGATGGGGAAACTGAGGCTGTGGAGCTCGTTCCTGAGGAGTTGGAAACTCTGGAGTTTGGGGTTTTTGTTAAAAACGCCTCGTCAGAGCCTGCGGGTTGTTAATAATTCACAGGGAGCGTCTGGATCCCGCGGGGTGGGAGCATGTCTGTCTGTCTGCATGCAGGGATGCGCCGGCTCCGCGGGATGCTCCAAATGGAGCTGGCAGCTCGGCTCGGGAAGCATGCTGATAGGATTTTAAAAGCCTGAATGACCTTAAATCCTGCGATGGCTGTCGCTCAGGATAAATTATTTATGTAGCATCCTCAGCTCCTCGGGAGCGGGCAGGAATGTCAGGCTGCGGAGGACAGGGTTGGAATTTGGGAGGGGGTAACGAGGAGGAACTGCGGGTTTGGATGGGAAGAGAGGGAAGATAAAGACGCGGGGGCGGGTGTTGGAGAGGTCCAGCCTTGGAAGTCGTTCCCAAACCGGTGCGGCCGCATTTCTGCACCGACATCAGAGGGTGGAAATTCCTCTTGATCTGCAGTTCAAAGCCTCCCTGAGGATGAGGCGCTGCAGCTTGGGCTTGCAAATGTGAAATACAAATCCGCCCGGAGCCCAAATCCCCCTGAAAAGCGAGGAAATAGGCGGCTGAAGGTCACTGCTGCTGCCTGTCCTGCTCCAGCAGCAATCCCCCCGGGATGAGCGGAATGGGGGCTGCTGCTGGGGAGGGCGTTTCAATTCCCTCCACAGCAAACAGGGACTTGAAAAATGCCTGGAAAACGTGGTGTGTCTCCCTGACTGGGCTGGATCTGCCCAATCCTGCTGCTTTTAGGGGACAAGGGGCAGCTGAATGTCAAGTTCTTGCAATTTAGTAATGTTTTCATCCCAGAGTTGACAGGGAAGTGCTGATCCAAAACACTGCCGAGGGGTCTGTGGCCGTGGTGGGCTCCAGCCTGTGGAACAGCAGCTCTGAAGTAGCTTTCCACAGGGTGACCTCGATCTCCTGATCTCTCTCTCCTCCCTAGGGACAGCTTTTCACACCTTGTTTTCCTCATGCTTTGCTCAGAGCTTTCCTGAGGTTTGGTTTGGATTGGAAAAAGCAAAGGCACTGTGTAAACCTGCCGCTCCTGCCTCAGCCCAGCTTTTATCCGTGGTGTCTCTGGAGTCAGCTCTTCCCAGCCACTTTCCCTGCGAGCACAGGGAGCTGCCACCACGGCATATGGAGCCCTCAGAGGCTCCGATGTGTCTTGGTGGAAGGGTCCTGGTAAGGAAGAACAAAGGAGGAGCACAGAGAAGTCGGAGCATTGTTAGCAGGGATAGCTTCTGCCAGGCATGAAGGGGTGCTGGGAGGAAAACTCCCCCCTTTTTTCTTTTCCTGGAGGATTTAGCTCCTGTCTCCCTAATCTGTATCAGCTGGGTCTGTCTTCTTGCACATGAAAGATCCAGGCTGTATTTCAAAGGCACCATTCCCACCCGGAGCTCTCAGCTTTTCCCAGCCATGTGCTGAGTTCGGGGCCTCTCAATTTTGGTTTTCAATGTGACCTTTGCTGTTAATCCCCAGCCCGAACGGGGCCGTGCACCGAAATGGAATGACCTGTTTCTTGGGAATTCAGCTCCAGTTTATCCTCAAGCTGCTTTAGCTTAAACTCTTCTCTCCCTTCCTCTCGCTCTTCTAGGTCAGAGCCTGGATCCGAGCGCAGGTTTTGCTGTAAGGGCACCTTAGAGGGGAGACAGTGACTCGTGATGTGTTTGTAGAAATACCCCCCTTGTCCTACAGGTCCCTGTGGATTGTCCCTGTGGATTTTCTGGAGCCTGTCGCAGGGTGTCAGCAGGTCACACTGAGAGACCCAAGCAGTGCTGGCCTGGCACGGGTGGCACTGGATGGTTTGTGCCAGCTGACAAACCCCTGTTTGTCTGTCTGTGAGATGCATCCCTGTCACAGGGGCCACTGAGGGAAGTGTCACCCTGGGAGTAACCAGCTGGCACAGAGCAGAGCGGGGACACAACGTGTGACGTTCCCGTGGGTCGGAAGCAGAGGTGGTGGCCCTGGCATCACTCCTGTGCTGGCTCAAGGCTGTGACACATGAACCCGAGTCAGGAGTCTCATTACCTGGTGCATTCCTCAGCTGGATCCCTGCTAATTCCCTCCGGCAGCTAATCCAGCACGGCTGGGGCTCTGCCTGGAGCCACTCGTGCCACCCTGGCCCTGTGATCCCACTGCGGGTGGGAAGGAGCACAGGGAAAAGCGTTCCTGTTCCAACACGTCCCAGACGAGCACGTTCAGAGCCGTCTGTGATCCTGCTCCAGTGGGAAAGGCACAGGCCGGATGGGTTTGCTGGGCGTTGTTCCCGACTGGAGTGTCCGGAGGGATCGATGGACGTCGGCTCTTGCGTGCGAGGCCTCGAGCTCGGGCTGGGGTGAAGGAGCACCACGTTTGTTATAGAAAGGCAGTGGGGAACTGGGAGTCTTCGTTGACTTTGAAAATGCTGTAGGATAGAGGGGGGAATGTCTTCCTGATGAAGCAGTAGCTGAGGAGTTCTCATAGGGTAGAAGAGCTGATTTTAATTAAAAGGCAGTTTAGGTATTTATTTATTTCTCTGAACCCCAGAGCCAGTGATTTGCCTGAGGGCGAGGGAGCCGCTGCTGTGGCAGCCATGCTGCTGCTCCCTGCTTCCCGTTCTCACACCTTGGGAATGTCTGACAGGGGATGGACCTGTGTCCTGTGGGATTAGGAAGCTGTAGTTTATCTAGCAGGAGATGAGTGTGGGAAGGGATCTGCTTGTTAATACCTGGTAAAAATCTGAGTCATAAAGGAACTTTCCCTGCGGTGGGGGCTGTTCCTGTGCCCTCTGTCACCTGCCCTGGAGGTCAGGGCTTGGAAATTTTAAGTTTCAGGTGTGAAACTGCCCTGTCCTTTCCTCCTGTTGCTGGTGTGGTTCCCATTAGTGACTGTGGAATATGTTTTCCTGTGGGAAGGACATCTGTGGCCCAGAGAGGGACATTTGTCCCCTGCCTCAGGATCTGCCCCGAGTGCCTGGGACTCTCCATGTGGTGAGCAAGGCCTCCAGTCATGACATTCCTATTCCCTGAGCTGGTGCTATAGGAGGCCCTACCTGAGTGCTGCTGTCAGTGGCACGAGGACCTGTGACCTTCCAGTGATTCAGGCTCCTCTTCCTGTCCCCACTCCCTCTGTGTTCCGTCTCCAGTGCCACCAGAGCTACCGGGCCCTGTGGAGCCCCGGGAGCTGTTCCAGGTGAGCCGTGGTGCCAGACAGGTTTGTTCTGGGCTTCTGGTGAGTTGAGTTGGAGTGTGGCCAGATCCCTGCTGGGAAAGCTGGTTTCCCTGATTGCTGGGACAGCTTTGAGGGGGCTTTGGAGTTGTGGGGCACAGAGAGTCTTGAGTACTGGGGGGTTATTGATGTAGAGACAAGAGATTGGGAAATTCAACGGGAGCCACATGACAATCCTGTGCCTCTTCATGCCCCTCTGGCTGCTGTGGAGCTGGAGCCATCTGGCAGATTTACCCTGGTCATGGCTGGAGAGGCCATGGGGCCACGTGCCAGTGCTGGCGGGCTACTGTCACACTCCCAAGTGAGCAGCCTCCGGCTGCAGCTGGAGGAGCTGGATGGATGGTGCAGGATCAGTTTGGCCGGGTTTTGTCTGCCGAGCGAGGTGGTTGTGTGAGACACGTCCTGGGTTTTGACTGCAGGCACTGTGGGGGCCCTGGGGATTTAGGGTGGGGATGTGCTGGCTCCTACCTCTGGGACCTGCTGCTCCAGGGTGTTGGGACAGCCTGGGAGAGCAGCTCCAGCTGCTGCTCTGCAAGAGCTCCAGGCACAGGGCACCAGCACAATTCCCCGGGGCTGTGTTTCACTGCCGGCTTTCCCCCGAGTTCCCTGACCGCTTCCTCCCTTCCCGCAGGCATGAATGCCCAGGCCTGCCCCCAGCACTGAGCAGCCGGAGCCGCCAGGATGCCGATCCCTCCTCCCCCGCCGCCGCCCCCCGGCCCCCCGCCACCCCCCACCCTCAGTCAGGTAGGGGTCACCTCCTGGGCGGGAAGGTGGCCTGTCCCCACATGGGGCCATTTGCCAGAGGAATTGCCCGTGGAGAAGGCTGGCTGTGGCAGGGGTGGGATGCTCTGGGAGGTGGGGATGTGGAGCTGGGCCGTTTCTGTGCTGGAGGGTCCCAGGGAGGTGCTGAGCTGCTGCTCTTCTCCAGGCGAACACGGAACCGCCAAAGCTGAGCCGAGAGGAGCAGCGTGGCCGTGGGGCCCTCCTGCAGGACATCTGTAAAGGGACCAAGCTCAGGAAAGTGACCCAAATCAATGACCGGAGTGCACCCATCCTAGAAAGTGAGTCCCCAGCAGGCTCCTGGCCCCATGCTGAGCGCTGCCGAGCCCTTCAGGGCGTTTGCCCATCTGGTTCCCAGCAGCTTCTCATTGGAGGATTGGATAATTCCAGGCTTAACCTCTTTGCCTCCCCCCTTTCAGAGCCCAAGGGCAGCGGCGGTGGCAGCTACGGCTCTGGCTCAGCTGCCATCCAGCCCAAGGGTGGCCTCTTCCAAGGCGGCGTTCCCAAGCTCAGACCTGTGGGAGCCAAGGACAGCTCAGGTAATGGCCACAGGCCCTTGGTCTGTGTGGGGGTCCCTGGGGAGGGCCCTGAGCAGGAAGGGGTTGAGGATCTTACTGTGTATCCCTGGGGATTTCAGCTGCTCAGAGGCAGGACCGCAAATCACATCCCATGCATGGCACAGGCCAGCTGCGCCCTCCCTGAGCCTCAGTCCCACACACAGACCTCTTGGAGGGTGCAGGAGTTTTGTGTATTGCTGAACTCTGTGTGTTCTCTGTGGTGGCCACAGAGTAGAGGGGTGAGAGAGGAGCTGTGTGTGGCTGTGCTTGGTGTCAGCTCCCTGCATGTGCCAGACAGCTGTCCCTATGGCCTGGCCCTACTTAGCCATGGTTCTGTGCAGGGACAGGGCACTTCTCCCGTGCCGTGCCCAACCCCTCACTGTGCTCTCCTTCCCCGCAGACAGCTCCACTAAACAAACCCTTCAAGTCCCTGGCTCCCGAGCAGCTGCTCCCAGGCCCCCCGTGCCAGCCAGCAACAGCCGCCCTCAGGACGATGCCGACAGCAGCCGGGGGTCCCCACCAGAACTGCCGCGCACTCAGAGGCCCTCCCTGCCTGACCTGTCCCGGCCCGGCACCACCGGTGGCACCGGCATGAAGCACAGCTCCTCGGCCCCGCCGCCCCCGCCGCCGGGACGCCGCGCCGCCGCCCCCCCGGCCCCCCCTCCAGCGCACACCAAGGCCTCGCCCTACAACCGGGAGAAACCGCTGCCGCCCACCCCGGGACAGCGCCTGCCCGGCAGCAGGGACGGACCCCCCGCCCCGCCGCCCATCAAACCCCCTCCTTCCCCAGTCAGTCTCCGCTCGGGCACTCAGGGCCAGTCTCTGGCCCCTCCACCTCCCCCTTACCGGCAGCCCCCCGGTGTCCCCAACGGCCCTTCCAGCCCCAGCAGCGAGTTGGCTCCGGAGCTGCCGCAGAGACACAACTCCTTGCACAGGAAGGCTCCGGGCCCGTTGCGGGGTCTGGCACCGCCGCCACCCACTGCTGCCTCCCCGTCCCTGCAGAGCAGCCGCCCCCCGCCGCCGGCCAGAGACCCCCCAAGCCGTGGAGCAGGTAAGACATGCTCATTCCGTGGTGCATGGGGGAAGCTGGGGTGATCAGGGGTTGGTGGGAGGTGATGGGCAAGAGTTGGCTTTGGGACACAGTGAGGCTTCTGCATGTGGTGTAGGGGCTGAGCTGGGGCAGGAGTTGCAGTGCCACGTTTAACACATGTCCTCGGTCATGTCCCATGACCAGCCAGCTCCTTCCAAGCCTGGTGCTGATGGTGGGTTGTGGCTGGCAACTCTGCCTGTGCTCTCCTGGTGAGGGAGATGAGAACGTGGCAGAGCACAGCACCCCTGAGCATCCTAAATGTTACTGGGAGGGTGCAAAAAGCTATGGCAGAGCAGGGAGAAGCCTTTCAGTGGATGTGCAGCCCTTGGGAGTGTGTCCCCTTGGCCGGGACTGGTGTTGGCTGCACCCCGGTGCCCCCCCCGTGCACTCCTGGGCTCCCTGTCCAGACCGCAGCTCCTGCCTGGGCTGCTGCCAAGCCGCTCCGTCCTTCTGGCCTTGCCAGAATCCCTCCTCAGAGCTACAGCTGGGGATCTGCGCTGTCAGCCCGGCTGTAATTAGGCTAATGAGGAGCACGAACTGCCACGGAGCCTCTGCGGGAGGCTGGGCAGGAGTGAGAGGTGGGTCAGAGGGGCTGTGAATCCTGTCACTGCCTTGGTGACACTGCAGAGGTGGCTTTCAGTCCTGGCAGGAAGCATCTTGGCTCCATGTGGAGCTGCTGCCCTCAGGGATGTGCGGGATCGTAGCTGCTCCTGGAATCCCCTCTGGTGCAGAGGGATCTGTGCCCAGTGTGGGCTGGGAGCATGCAGGGCTGGAGCAGCCCCTGGGGTGGGCAGTGAGCCGGTGGGGCAGCAGGGCTGACTGGTCCCTGCACTGCAGCTGGTGGAGGGATGAGGAATGCAGATGTCAGGAGCGAGCAGGAAATCTCCGGGCAAGCGTAGGAGCATCCCTGGGCCGCGGTCTGGCGCAGCAGCTGGCCCTGAACGCTCCGGGGGATGTCCCCGGGTTTGTCCCGGGAATGCCGCGCGTCGCTGACCCCGCTGTCCCCGCAGCTCCGCCGCCCCCCCCCGCCGATGCTGCGGAACGGAGGGCGCGACGCCCCCCCCGCCCCCACCCCCCTACAGACTGCACGGCCCCGCCGAGCCCCCCAGCCGGGGGAAGCCCCCGCCGCCACCCACCCGGACCCCGGCCGGGCCGCCGCCGCCACCGCCGCCCGTGCGGAACGGGCACCGGGACTCCATCTCCACCGTCAGAGCATTCCTGGGTGAGTGGGAACCCCGCACGGATCCCCCTCGGAGCTGAGCCTTGTGGCTTTGGCCAGGCTACCCCAGAGCCCCCCTCCCTCACCTGCCCCTTTTCCAATTTCTTCACAGATGACTTTGAATCCAAATACTCCTTTCATCCCGTTGAAGACTTCCCAGCCCCAGAGGAATATAAATACTTCCAGAGAATCTACCCCAGCAAAACAAACAGAGGTGAGGAGAAGGAGGGGGTGTCCCAAATTCCCCCTCCCCTTCTGTGCCCACTGTCCTGTTTATCCCTGCACAGGCTGTGTAGTGCATTGGCAATGCCCTGGGCCCTGCCTGTGTTTTGGGGGTGCTGATCCCCATTCCCAGGAGTCCCAAGCCCTGAAGGCAGCATTCTGTGCTGCAGGGGTGCCAGAAATTTGGGCTGTGTGGATGCCCTATCCCCCCTGCTCCTGGTTTGCCTGCTGGGCTCATTCCTGCCTTTGCTGAGCACCTTTGGTACCGGAGGGGATCTCAAAAGGACCCCTGGGGCTGGGGCAATGCAGACCCTGCTTGTATCCCAGGATAGGCCCCGAGCACCGGCACTCGGACCCGGCAGAGCTCAAAGTGCCCTTGGTGCTGCGCGTCAGCGCTGCGGATCCCGGCGGAGACTCCGGGGAGAATGGGATGCTCGTTTATTTTTAGAGCCATGAATGTTTAATGCGGGTTTGAAAAGCCCCGAGCTCGGTGCGGCTGCAGCGGCTGCTGCCAGGCGCAAATCCCAGGCTCCAGATCTCCGCGGGGAGGTCGGGGAGGGGAGGGGGGGCCGGCAGCTGGCGCGGGGGTGTGGAGGAGGGAAAGCAGACGTGCTGGATCCGGCTCTGCGGAGCTCCTGCTTCCAACAGGCTTCCTTGTCTTCCAGCTACGCGTGGGGCTCCCCCTCTGCCCCCCATCCCCAGGTGAAAGCGGGCTGTGCAGGTGGATTGTTCCAGAGCAGAGACATGGACCTTCTTCCCCTTCCTCAGCTGGATCCCCCCAGCTCCCAGCCCCCCGGATCCTGCATGACACACTCCCAGCCTCTCCGGTTTTCCCAGGACAAGCAGATCTCCCCAGTCCAGCGTGCTCCGCCAGCCCCACCTCATCTATGCACCTCGCAGGACTCTCTGACCTCGTGGCAAGCCTGGATGGGTCCATCCCTCATTCCTCCTCATGGATCCTGGGTCGGGATCTGCCTGGGAGCCAGGCACAGGACTTGAGGCTGAGCTGTGTGCTGGCTGTTGGGACCAGGGGGGCTCATGGAGAGGGGCTGGGGTCAGGCAGGAATGGACACGCTGTGAGACCCCCAGAGCGAGGAGAAGCAGGGACAGGCCGGCAGAGCCTCGTTATCCTGGGAAAGCCTCGTTATCCTGGTGGAACCTCGTTATCCCGGCACAGCCCATTGCTTTTTTGCACAGGAGCCAGTAAACGCAGGGGGGGAACGTGAGTGGGACCACACAGGGACACCCCAACAGCGCTGGGCTGGTGGGGAACCCCTTCCTCTGACCCCACAGCGGGGGCACCCCCATGTGCCCCCCTCAAAACCACTGCTCCCCTGGCACTCCCCCCCGGGGTTCTCCTGGCTCTCACTGCTGACCCCCCCCAAACTTGAGCATTTTAACAAGAAAACACTAATTACGTGGGGGGGCTGTTCGTGCTGGGTCTGGCACATCAGGGGGCACGTGGGGGGGCCCTGGGGGCCGGTGATGTTTTGCCTTACACTCCCTGTCCGACGGGTGGTCCCGGCTGGACCCTCGGTGTTCCCGCGGCGGGGGTCACACTAACGTAGTTACTGATCTCTTTGTTCCATAGCAGGAAGGGCACGGGGTGCAGGGGGACCACCCCTGCAGATGGGTTTGGGGGCTCATTCAGGGGATTTTTTCTATGATGATGGACCTTCCCCTGTTGGGAATAGAGTGAGGTGGGTGAGGGGTGAGTGGGGGGTTTCTCTGGAGAATGAGCCCCCCCCCAGCGCTGCCCTTTGGGTTTAATAAAAGTTCAACACGGTTCTGCCCCTCCTGCAGCGTGGGGCCCTTTTAAAAGGGAACACAGGAATTTGGAGGAGCTGGAAATTACATTTAAACAAAAATAATAAAGGATAAATGATGTCAAGGACACTGTCTAAGGTGGAGGTTCCCAGGAACCCTTTTTCATTCTTGGAGGAGATGGCCCAAGGGCTGCGGGCAGGGCACTTTGGCAGACAATATGGAGGGTACTGGGAGCACAGAGAGGCAGGATGGGGGTGGCACTGGGACCACTGGGAAGGAGGATTGTGGGTACTGGGAGCAGGAGGAGGGGGGATTGGTGGGTGTGGGCACTGGGAGCATGGGGGAAGCGCGGTGGGGAATACTGGGAGGAAGGGTGGGGAGTACTGGGAGAATGGAGAGACAAGACTGGGCGGCAGTAGAAAGGCAGTATAGAAGGAACTGGTGGCACTGGGAGTACGGGGAAGGCTGGGCTGGGGGTGCGGGCCGTGGGAGCACTGGGGGTACTGGGAGCGCTGAGTCCCCTCAAGCAGACCACAGCTCCCAGCATGCCCCGCGCGCCGCGCTCGGCGCCTTCCGCCATGCCTCGGGTGCGCTCGCTGATTGGCTGCTCTGTTGCGGCCCTTCCTCCGGCCACGGTGATTGGCGGCAGCTGCAGCGGCGCAGCCAATGGGGAGAAAGGGGCGGGGCCAGCTCGGCCTGGTGGCGCGAAGTGCGGAGCCGGGGCTGATTTGGCGCGAGAAGGTTGGTGGCGGCAGCGGGGGGGACCCGGAGGGGACCCGAGGGGGCTTGGGGGGACATGGGAGCCAGAGATGGGGGGCAGCGCAGTGGGAGCTGGGACTGGGGAGGGTAAGGGGCGGCTGGGACCCGCGGGGCTGGCGGTCTTTCTCACCTGACCGGGGCCCCGCCCTCTGACCGCTGTCCTCCTCCACCCGTAGCCCCCGCCATGGCCAGCAGCAGCCCGCAGAGCCAGCCCACCATCGGCTTCCCCCGCACGAGGAGCGCCCGCCGCCTGGCTGCCCCCCCGGTCAAGAGCGACCCCGATGCCTCTGCTCCGCGCCCCTCGCCGCGTTCCAAGGCCTCGGGCCCCGCCGACCCCGGCCAGGCCACCTCGGACACACGCTCAAGCCGGGCCACAGCGCAGCCTCTGAGCCCCAAAGTGCAGCCCCTGAGCCCCCGCAAACGCCTGGGTGAGTTCCTCCCCCGGTACCCCCCGGGAATGGCGGGGGGCACATCCCCCCTCTCACCCTGCGGGGCTGGGGCAGACGGATGGGCTCAGCCCTGTCCGGCTTTGGTCCAGCTGCCTTTGTGGCTTCATCCCCATTTTGGGGGGAAGAGCTGCTCCCACGGGGTTTTCTGGGGGGCTGAAGCACAAAATCCCCCAGGGAGAGCCGGCCCCGTGTCACCACCAGCCTATTGCCCCTGCAGGTGATGACAACCTGTGCAATGTCCCCCACGCCCTGCCTGGCTCCCCGGCCAAGCGCAGCAAGGAGAACCGGGGCCGTCGCCTGCTCTTTGGGGACCCCTCGGCCTCCCCTGAGCAGCCCAAGGGCCCGGAGCCATCCCCACGGAGCAGGGGGCCAGAGACCCCTCGGAGCTCAGGGCACAGCGGGCAGCACCCACGCACCCAGCTCTTCAGGCAGGAAGGTGAGTGTGGGCAGGGCTGGGGATGGGGTTATGGATGGGATGGGGATGTAAGGATGGGATAGAGATTGGGAATATGGATGGTGATAGGGGTGGAGTAAAGGATGGAGTTGGGGATGTGAGGATGGGGATGAGGTGGGGGACAGAGCCAGGGATAGGGATGGCTCTATGGAGCTAGGGACAGATATGAAGGCAAGGATGGGCATGGGGACATGGATGGGGATGATGATCAGTTGGGATGGGGTCCCAGCAGTGCCACATCCCTCCCTGAATCCTCTTGCTCCCCGTGCAGGTACCTGTTACCAGCAGGCCAAGCAGGTGCTGCACGCAGCCGTGCCCGACCGGCTCCAGGGCAGGGAGCGGGAGACGGGGATCCTCCGGCAGTTCCTGCAGGAACACGTCCTGGGGCGCCGGCCCGGCAGCCTCTACGTGTCCGGAGCTCCTGGGACTGGGAAAACGGCCTGTCTGAGCCGTGTTCTGCTCGACTGCAAGGTGTGTGCCACGGCCACGGCTGTGGGGTTGCTGTGGGGGATGAGGGGCAGTGGGATGGGACCAGTGTAACATTCCCATTCCTGGCAGGACAAGCTGGCCGGGAGCAAGACTGTGGTGTTGAACTGCATGGCACTGGGCAGCCCCAACAGCGTCTTCCCTGCCCTGGCACAGCACCTGGGGCTGCCCGTGGCCACTGGCCGGGAGCGTGTCCGGAGCCTGGAGAAGCATCTGACAGCCCAGGGGCCCATGGTGTGAGTTCCCAGTTTCTGGTGGGTGGAGTGGGATCCCCCTGGATGCCAGGAGAGGCAGACTGGCAGCAGCTCTGCTCTCCCTGCTTTGGAGTGCTGTGAGGGGACAGAGCAGGGGTTGATCTGGCCTCTCCCACAGCCTCCTGGTGCTGGATGAGCTGGACCAACTGGAGAGCAAAGGCCAGGATGTGCTGTACACCCTCTTTGAGTGGCCCCAGCTGCCCAGCTCCAGGCTCGTCCTTGTGGGTGAGTGTGCAGGGTGTAGCACTGCTGCCCTGGCCACCCTTCCTCTTTCAGGGGGGTTGATGGAGACTTCCCTTTGCAACCCCTCCTGCTCCCTCCTTGGAGAACAGCCCTCATCCTCTTTTTCCCTTCACTCTGCAGGGTTGGCTAATGCCCTGGACCTGACAGACCGGAGCCTGGCCAGGCTGCGAGCCCACCCAGCTGGCAGCCCCCAGCTGCTGCACTTCCCACCCTACACCAAGGAGCAGCTCACCCGCATCCTGCAGGAGCGCCTGGGGCAGGTGGGGACAGAGGGAGGACAGAATGGGGGGGGACAGGGGGTCCTCTGCCCACCAATGGCAGCACTGATGACCCTGGTGCCTCACAGGTGGCTGGTGACCCCGTGGTGGACTCTGCTGCACTCCAGTTCTGTGCCCGCAAGGTCTCTGCAGTCTCCGGTGATGCTCGCAAGGCCCTGGATGTCTGTAGGTCAGTGTGTGCCCCAAAACCCGGTGGTGACAGGGCCAGCTTGGTCCCTGTGAGTCTCCGTGGCTTCCCTGCACCAGGGTGCCCATGCCAGGGGTGCCTGCTCTGCCTGGCACTCAGGGCTGTCCCTCCCCAGGCGTGCCGTGGAGGTGGTGGAGCTGGAGGTGCGAGGTCAGACCCTGCTCAAGCCGCTGCCTGGGGGTGAGTCACTGCTGCCACAGCCAAAACCCTGAGGGGGCTTCTCTGGGGTCACCCCAGTGGGAGTCTGGGCTCCCTTTGTGGGGCACCTCTCTCTGCTACCACCTCCCTTTTCTCACCTCCATGGGGTTCTCTCTCTGTCCCACAGGTGACTCCCCAACGTCCCCTGTCCCCAGGCGTGTGGGGCTCCTGCACATCTCCCGGGTGCTCTCAGAGGTGTTTGGGGACCGGCTGGCACGGGGGTCCCAGGGGGCCCAGGACACGTTCCCACTGCAGCAGAAGGTTCTGCTCTGCTCCCTGCTCCTGCTTGCCCGGCACTCCCACACCCGTGAGGTGACCCTGGGGAAGGTGAGTGGCAGTGGGACCCTCTCAGGGCTGGACCTGGGCAGTGGGTGGGTGTCTCTGGGATGTCTCTGGGGTGCTTTGCTGTGGTGTAACCCCCTCCCTGCCCTCCCCAGCTCCATGACACCTACAGCCAGGTGTGCCGGCGGCAGCAGCTCCCCGCCGTTGACCAGGCCGAGTGTCTGTCCCTTGTCACCCTCCTGGAGTCCCGCGGTGTCCTGGAGCTCAAGAAGGCCAAGGAGGCCCGGCTGGCCAAGGTACCCTGGGGTGGTGGGGCAGGGTGTGGTGACAGCACTGGGGTGCAGAGGTGGGACTGGGGCACGGTGGGATCTGGCAGCTGAGCATCCCTGTTCTCCCACCCAGGTTTCCCTGACACTGGAGGAGGCAGCGCTGGAGCACAGGCTGCAGGACACGGCGCTGGTGGGCAGCATCCTGGCTCAGGGGCTGCACTAACCCCCTCCCCATGGCCCCAAGGGGGATTTTGCTGCTGTAGCAAGAGCAGACAAGTGGCTCCCAAGGTCTTGGACATTTGCCAAGTTCTGCCCTGGGGCTGCCAGTCTGGGGTCTTTTTATGAATGTTTTTAATATAATAATATTATTAATATTATATTGTGATTTCTGCATGATAGGAGCTTAGATGGGAGGCTGGGACACTCCCAGCCCCTCTGTGACCCCCCCAGCCCCTTTGCAGGGAGTGGTGGGTGCTCCTTGCCTCTCTTGCCACCCTGGTGTGTGATCCTGAGGTCCAGTGTTGCTCCTGCCCTGAATCATGGGCCAGGTTTGCTCCCAACTCTTTCAGAGCCTTCCGAGGCCCTCCAGAACCTTCTTGACCACTCTGGCTGTAGGGAGAATCTTCCCAGTGCCAGCCCTGCCCTGGGTCCCAGTGCTGGCAGTGGCAGAGGGGGTGCAGGGACCCTTGGTGGGGAGAGGACAGGGGGGATCCCTTTATCTCCTGCCATGAAATAAAGTCATTTTGGTTCAGCTCTTGCTCCTGTCCCCCCGTTTCACCCCTGTTCCCCCAATCCCTACCTGCCCCACAGCTTTGTTCTCCCCAGCCCCTCTCCTGGGCTCCAGCCTCAGCCTCAGCTCCTGGCCCCAGCTCCTCCATTTCTGTTAAATAATGGACGCTCTGACCTAATTTTGCAGCTTCCTCATTGCGGGGGGGGGGGGATGTTGGGGGCTCCAAATGGGGGGGGGAGTGGGAGGGGATGAGGCTCTGCTTGTGCCCCAAGTCCCTCCATCCCACCCTACCTCTGCCCTCCCACCCTGTCCCCCAGGACCCCTGGCTGCCCCTCAGCAGCTCCTGGCCAGGGATGGGGTGCTGGTGGTGAGGATGTGGTCCTAGAGTCCCTGGTGTGCCTCAATTTCCCCGTGGCCCCCGGGGGTGGCCCTGCTATGTCACAGCTCCACCCCAGCTCTGTGGAATCCCTGCAGGTCACAGGACACGGGGACATCTGCACCAGGTGCCCAGGATAAGGACAGAAAGGGGAGCCTGGTGAGGACCCGTGGGTGCCACCAGGAACTGGGGCAGCCCCTTCTCTCTACCCTTGCAGGGCCAGGGGACACCTTGGGGACACATCGGTCCCTGCTGGCCGTGGGAAGCAGTGGGGAAACCGAGGCAGGGGAGGCACGGGGGAATGTGGGAGCCTCGAGGGCCCCGAGCAGGCTCAGTCCTGGCTGCCAGCGCTATTTATAGCCGGCACTGCCATGTGTCGGACGTGTGCAGCGGCACGGGCGGGCGCCGGGGTCAGCCCAGGCTGTGCCTGCTCTGGGCTGTGTCCCGGTGCCCTCACCGTGTCAGGGGCCCTGGGGGGCCTTGTCCCTGCCCCTCCTCACACCATGGGGCTCAGTGGGCACCGTGACCCAGCCACCTGTCAGCAGGCTCTGGGGCTCAGCAGGTACCAGCATCATCCTGCCCGTGGGCAGAGCGTGGGCTGCCTGGGGTCTGCAGCTCCCCACGGACCACGGCAGCCACATCCTGCCCTGTGCCAGCCCCAGGGAGTGACGCAGCCCCACGGCACACGGTGACATGGCACACAGTGACGGTGTCAGGAAGGAAGTGCCTGGCAGAGTGTGGGTCCGTGGTGACGTGGTGGTGATGCAGGCAGGCATCCTTCTCCCTCTGTCCCCAGGGTTGCTCCATCCCCGGCTCCCCTGCATCCCCTTATGGTTATGGGTGAGCTGATGGTGGCACAGGCAGGGCATGGGGACGTGGTGGTGATGCAGGCAGGCATCCTTCTCCCTCTGTCCCCAGGGTTGTTCCATCCCCGGCCCCCCTGCATCCCCCTATGGTGATGGGTGAGGTGATGGTGGCACAGGCAGGGCACGGGGACACCCCCACATCTGGGCCAGACTGGCTGTGGTGGGCACCCCACGGCAAAGCTGGAGGGTTTCCAGTCCTGGCACTGTCCCTGGGGTGTCCTGGCTGTGTGCACGGGGATGGGGACAGCGGGGCAGTGTAGGGGACATGTCCCCCCTGGCCATGCCAGTACCAGCCCCAAGCTCCACTCTGCCGCAGTGGAGAATGAAAAATCGATGGCGCAGCTGGATCCAGGCGCGTGGGTGCCGGAGCTCCCGCCGGAGCCGTTTGTCACCGCGGGCTGGCAGTGCTGCGGTGGCAGCAGCGTGGCCAGGGGACACCCCGGGACACCCAGCAGTGATGCGAGGAGGCCGAGGGACCGCTGGGGTGCTGTCCCCCTACTCCAGCACACGTGTGCCCGTGTCCCCTGTCCCCGCACACACGTGCCGTGCCCACGGGGCCGGGCCGTGCCCAGCTGTGCCGCGGGCAGCCCCACGCGCGTGTCCGGCCGCGCTCCCGCCCGAGTGCGCGGCGGGGGCTCGGTGTCCCCTCGGCGGTGTCCCCGGTGCCCCGGCTGCCTCGCTGTCCTCCCTTGCACTCTCCCTTACATAAGCGGCCACGTGGCGGGCACGGCCGCCTCCCGCCGCGCCGTCACCGCCGGCACCCAGATTCCATCTGACAGCCCCTTTCCGCTCGGCTGCTCCCGCCTGGCACCGGGGCCGGGGGTGCGGGGCAGGACCCCGCACGACCCCGCCGCACCCGCGCCGGGCGAGGTCTGTGGGGCCTCGGCGGGATGGGGACACGGCCACCCTGTCCTCGTTGCACCTCCTGCCGCGCCCTGGCACCCGCTGCTGCCCTGCCCGCCCCGCTGCCCTCGGTGCCGGGCCTCGCTGCCGCGACGCCACGGGACAGACGGGGCCGGGCCCTGTGGCCGGGCAGGATCAGGCTGGTGATGGGCTCGGTCCCGTGGGGCTGTGCTCGGGGGTCCCCGGTGGCCGGCGGCTGCCCCGGTGGGAGCGGAGGGGGGTCGGGCTGGCCGCCGTGCACATCTGGGAGTGATTTGGCACATTCCACTGGGCTGAGCACATGCCGGCGCCTGGGCCTCGCCGCCGCGGCCCCGGTGTGCGGGGAGGGGACCAGCGGCTGCTCCGGGCTGCCCGTGACCGGCCAGGGTGTCCAACCGCGTTCTGGTGCGCACACGGGGGAAACTGAGGCACAGGAATGTGCTGAGTGGCCTGGTGGGCACCACCCTCCTGTGTGGGCACCGTGGGGTCCTGACAGGCACCCAGGGGTGCTGGATGGCGGGGGCACACTGTGACTCCCCCGGGACGTGTGCTGGGGCTGCCTACACTCCTCACATGTGTGTCTTCCCCAGGGGGCTCCTGCCCCACTGCCCTACCAGCCCTTGTCCCTCAGGGTCTGGGCTGTGCTCGTGGGTGCAGGGCCTTGGGTGCCCTTTGTGGCCTCCCTGAACGTGGCTGGGTAGCCTGTGCCCGTGTCCATGTGTCCATTGCCATCCCCTTCCTTGGATCAGCATCAATCCGGGGACAGACAGAGCAGGGAATCCCCCTGGGTGCAGGCACTCTATACCCCGGGGGTGCCATAGATGCCCCCAGCCCTCCCCCTCCAAGCCTGGGGGCAGCTCAGGCACTCCCCATCCCTCTTCCCTTTTCCCCCCAGTGTGTTCCCATCTCTTCCCTACACCCCTGGAGCTCCCACCCTCTGTGCTTTCCCTCATGTGGGTGCCCCAATCGTCCACCCGGGGTGTGGGGGTGGGAATCCAGAGGCAGAAAAGAGGGAAGCGGGCTGGGGGGGGACGTTGGACGCCTCCTCCTGTGAGTATGGGGGTTAGAAGGGTGAGAGGGGCATGGAGGTTGAGGTGCGCGGCCCCTTTAAGAGCCCCCCCCCCGCCGGCGCGGCGCGCGCACCCACTTTCTCCCCTTCCGCTTTCTGGAGACTTCAAAGAGTTACAAAGCAGGGCCGGCCCCGCCCCCGCCCCGCCCCCGCCCGCGCCCCATTGGTCAGCGGGGCGGAGCGGGGGCGTGGTCACCGGGAGGGGCGTGGCCTCCTCCCGCTCTCCCCCGCCCTCCGCCGCCGCCGCCGCCGCCACCGCCGCCGCCCCGCCCGGCCCAGCCCCGGGTAAAGTTTCCCCGCGAGCACATGACTCGCAATGGCCGCGGCCGCCGCTCGGTGAACCCCCCCGGGAACCCCCACCCTACCCCTCCCTCACCCCTCTAAGCCGGGGCGAACCCCCCCCCCCCTTCCCCCCGCTTCTTCCCGGTACCGCCGCCATGCAGCCACCACCGGGAACTCCCCGGGTTTAAGGATTTCGGTGTTGGAGTCTCCGTGAGCAGGTAATGAGGGGACTCTGGATCTACCCGTGGGAGCGGGGTTGGGAAGGAGGGTCTTGATGCGGCTCCGGTACCGCCTCTGGGGATCCCCCTCCGGTAACGGGTGATCCCGGGGTTCCCGCAGCGGGGGAGGGACTCCGCCGGGCTGCGGCTGCCAAGAGCACCGGAGCCGCAGCGGGTTCGGGATCGCGGCTTTGGCCTCTACCTCCTACGCTGGGCTTGGGGGTGCCAGAGTTCCCTCTCCCGGTACCGACCGCCTGGGCGCTCCCGAGCGGCAGCGCTGCCCCCCCACCCCGGGGCGGGCTCCGGGGAGGCTCCGGTAGCCTCTGTAACAAACCGGGGACCGGAAGACCGCCACAGAGCGTGGTGCTGGGGAGACCTCTCCGGGATTACCGGGCTCCCCTGGGCCGCCGGTGCTCGCAGCCACATTCCCCCCACCTTCCCGCGGCGGGGGGGGGACCGGGGCCGCTTCCCCTTTTCGGGGTGCGGCGGGGCCGGGGCCCGGCGGGGGAGCGGGGCCGGGAGCGCGGGGGGCGGCGGGGGCCGGGGGCCGGGGGGCGGGAGCGGCGTCTGCGCCGTTTCCTGGCCGGCGGGCGGAGGAAGCCATCGCTCTGCGCGGCTGACAGGGCGGCGGCGGGCGGGGGGGGCCCGGGGGAGCCGGGCGGGGGGCGGCGGGGCCGGGGAAGGGACCGTCGGCCGCCGCTTCCCTCCCGCAGCAACTGCCCGGGGCCGGGCCGGGGGCGGCGGAGCCCCCGCGGGCTCTGGGCGGAGTGGGCGGATGGGGGTGCTGTCCCCCGGGTGCTCGACCCCGACAGAGGCGGGGACCACCCCCGGGAGCGGGGAGCAGCGCCCCAGGCTGGGTCGGGCCGGTGCGGAGACAAATCTGTGCCTCTGTCCCCCAAATCTGTTCCTCTGACCTTTGACCTCGTTGGTGGCAGGGGCCGCCCCGCAGCGCGGAGGGTGCTGGGGGGGGACGCGGGGGTTCCCCAAGCCGGTCCCCCCGCTCCGGGGAGCCGGGCAGGCACCGGCCTGGTGGCTCCGGGTGCAGCACCCGCCGCGTCCTCGCGCCGGGATTAGCGGGTGACGGCTCGGTGGCTTAGCGGCCCCGCGGCCACTGCTCCCGGGCCATATGTCACCCGTGGGCCCCCACCCTGCCCTTGGGGGTGACCTTGCTGCGGCTCGAGGATGCGCCCGCTGCCGTGGGTGCTCGCACCAGGGATGCCCGTGGGTGTCCCGATGGGTGTCTGGCCCCTTTGCCCCATTGCTCGCTGTCCTGCCAGGTGACACGGTGACACGGCCACCGACAGTGGGATGGCAGGAGCGGGGCAATGCCCTGCACCTCATCCGGCGCTGCCTGGTGCCTGCGGCTGCCTCATCCCACAAGGACGCCTGGCTTCACCCAGCTGTCCTCGTACATCCTCCGTGTCCCCCTGCACTCGGTCCCTGTGGCAGCAGCAGCGGCGCGGCCACAGAGCCTGGGGACAGCCGTGCCACCGCCTGCCCTGCGGCGCTGGGATTCACCATCCCGCCGCTCGGGATCTATTTATATCCAGGAGGTTCTGGTGTGACAACGTGCCACATTTGGCCGCTCGTGCCCTGAGCCACCGTGCCCTGAGCCACTGTCCTGGCAATGTCCAGCGCTGATGCCAGCGCTGCCATGAACAGACGGTGGCTGGGCTCTGGGGCTCCCCATCCCCTTTTTGGGGCGCTGCTGCAGCACGTCCGGGCTGTGGGAACTGTGAGTCCCCTGCAGTGCGTGCCTGGAGCCTCAAGGTGCCCCATGCCATGGGGCACCCCTGTGCCGCAGGGCCCCTTGGCAGCGCCAGCCCCGGGGGGGGGGGGGGTGCGCAGCGAGTGCGGGGGGTGCGATCATATCTGCGGTGACACATGTGCTGATTACGGAAAATGGGTTAATCTCCCTGCGGCTGGAGGCGGCTTAGCGGGGGGTAGCTCGTGGCAGGGCCCGGCGAGGGGCCGCGTGCGCCCGCCGTGGCCTCCGCTGTCCCCGCTGAGCCCCGGCTGCCAGGCAGTGACAAGGGACATGGCAAGGGGACGTGGCAGCGGCGCACGGCCGCCTGCCCGCCCGCAGCCAACCCGGGCGCGACGCGGTGGGTCGCGGTGGCTGCGGCACGGAGCGGTTTGGCCCCCCCAGGTACATCAGGTCTCTGCTCCCGGGCGCCTGCCCAGGCTAGGGGCACGGTGCCACCAAATCCCGGTGTCCGGGGGTGTCGCACAGCCGTCTGCCCGCCGGGTCCCCCCGCGCCGTGTCCCGAGCGGCCCCGTGCCAGCTGCACTTGTCTGCCGGCTGTCGCCGAGCCAGCGAGGGCTGTCTGGGGCCGCGCTGTTCCCGGCACGCCATTCCCAGGGCGCCGGCTGCCGCCGCAGCCTCGGCTAAAAACAACCGGGACTGCCGCGCGTGGTTGCCGGGGCACCATCCCCCTGCTTCCCGGGAGCCCCTGGGGAACTGGGACGGGGCACTCCGGGACCCCTGGGACGGGGCATTCCAGGATCCCTGGGACGGGGCACTCCGGGACCCCTGGGACGGGGCACTCCAGGACCCCTGGGACGGGGCACTCCAGGACCCCTGGGACGGGGCACTCCGGGACCCCTGGGATGGGGCACTCCGGGACCCCTGGGATGGGGCACTCCGGGACCCCTGGGATGGGGCATTCCGGGACCCCTGGGACGGGGCACTCCAGGACCACGAGCCCTGGGCCTGTGGTTTCCTGCTTTCACCCTGAGGGCTGGGATACAGGGTGGGGATTCGGCTGCACCTGGGGATGTCCCCTCCATGGGCAGGCAGTGGTGGGTGTGGGTGTGTGTCCCCAGGGTGCTGTGGGGGCAGCCTGCAGTGTGAGGGGCTGGTGGGTCATGCTGGCCGGGACACCGCTGGAAATTTGGGACTGGCCTGCTCCCCTCAAAGGACCCACGGGTGCAGCCAGGCCGGAGCGGTGCCGGTGGTGGTGTGGCACAGCTGTGGCCATCCCAGGGGCCGTGGCGGGGGCTGGGGCACCTGTTCCCACAGAAGAATGGCGCGTCTGGTGCTGGGTGCGGGAGGTGTAACCGGAGCGGCGCGTTCCCGGCGTAACCGGAGTCGGCCCAGCCGCAACAGGTGGAATTTCAGTTTGTGGCTCCTGGCAGCAGCGAGATGTGGGGTGCTGGGGTGAGGACCCACATTTCAGGTCCAGTGGCGACTCCCTAGGGTGCCCATGTGCCTCCATGGGTTGTGGAGGCCAGCATGGACACCATCCCTGCCGGCACGGACAGTGTCCCCATGGGTCGGTGTGGTGTCCCTGGCCTTGTGTCTGTGCTGGGGGACAGTGGTGCCTCGGTGTATTTTGCAGTTGGTGTTGGGCTGCAGGAGCACCAGTGCTGCCCAGGGACTTGTGATGGGGCTGAGCAAGCCCCTGGGTTGGCTGCTGGCCCCGGGGAGTAGGATGTAGGTCCTGGGGTCTGCACTGGCCTCAGCATCCTCAGATTCCTGTTCCCAGCAGCCTCAACTCCGGCACACACTGCCTGGCCGAGTGTGTGCCGCTGGCTCCGGCCGTGCCGCAGGCTGGGCATGATTCACGCCTGCCCGGGGACGTGAGAAACGTGACGGTGACTCACCGTGGAGAGCTTTGGGGATATGAGGAGAGGGTCTCTCTCGGCAGCCCTGTCAGAGGGACACCTCACCACCCCTGCACAACGCTGGCTTGCCCGGGGGGGCCCGGAGGGGCCGGTGGTGGCGGGGGGCAGCGGGGGCAGCCGGGCCCTTGGCCTCGCGTGCGAGGCCACCCCAGGCTGCCTCTGCTGCCAGCGAGGAAACCGCAGGCTGCAACCGCAGCGGCTCCGCAGGCGCTTCCTGCCCTGCCCGGAGGCTGCCATGCTGTGCCCCCGTACCCCAGCACGGCAACCCCGCTCTGCCCACACACCGTGCGGGCAGCCTGGCACGGGGAGGGTCCCCATTGCCTGTTCTGGTGACAGTGGGGGACGTACACTGCCAGATTTGGGGAGTGCAGGATGCTGCGGTGGTGAGCCCTGTGATGGCAGCAGGGACGAGGGCCTGGGGTGGCAGGTCAGCGGGGTCATTAGTCAGTGGGGTGATGTGTCGATGGTGTGACTGACTCTAGGGTGGCAGGGGAGCAGGATGACAGAGTCTGGGGTGACGGGGGCTGTGACAACTGGGCCAGGACTGAACTGAAACCTGTCGGCCTGGGAATCGAGAGTGGCAAGGGGAAGCTGCGGCCTGGAGCACGGTGCCCGCTGGCGTGACAGGAAGGGCTGGGTCGCTGCCCGCTGCCCTGCCAGGCACCCCCAAGGACCCCCAGGCCCGCTGTCCCCCCGCTGCTGGGGGTGCCAGGGCGGTGCCCCCGCTCCCCAGCGTGTCACATCCGGGCGCTGGTGCTGCCATCCCCGTGTGCCCCGACAGGAAGCACAGCTGGGTTTGGGGGTGTGACAAGGGTCGGGGCTGGGGTGCTGCCTGCACTGGGGGTTTTGGGGAGCGTCAGGGTGGGCTGGAGGTGTAACTGGCTGGGGTGGTCCCTGGGGAGGGGGTGTTGCAGTGTGGCTGTTCTGGTGGGATCTGGGTTCCTCTGTTGTTGACAGTGGCTGTGGGCACTGAACCCAGCCTGGGGGGTCACAGTGGGGGGGCCGCCTTTTTGGAAGAGGTCTCTTTGGGGACTGTGCCAGTGCTACCTGGCCTGTCTGGGTGTGCACACCCTGGCTTTGTGCTCTCTTTAGGGTCACAGTGGGATGGTGGCTTGTGCAACTGTGTCCCACCCCAGAGGTGTCCCCCCCAGCCATGGCCGCCCAAGTTCTATCTTCCACCATCCCCACTGCTGCTGGCCCTGGGAATGGTCTGATCTGCGTGTCCGTGCGTCTGTCCATCCGCTCCCGGGGGCCACCCCCGGCCTGGATGGGAGGTTCCTCGTGGCTGGATTTGGCCCGGGCCCTGCAGCAATGTTTTCCGGGGCTGGAACGAGGCGCTGGATTCCAGGAAGCTCCGGGCCTCGGGCCTCGTCCAGCTCCTGCAGGGACTGGAGGAAAAGGCGTTGGGGCGGGTGAGCACGGGCCCTGCCGAGGGGCTGCATGGCCCCTGGCCCCACACTGCTGACCTGGCAGGCTCTGGCAATGCAGCTTGGACAGAACACCCAGGACCCACATTTGGGATGCCCACAAACCCCCAGCTGGGCAGCAGCTGAGTGCTGGGGGCTGTGGCAGCATGTGGTCCCAGGGAGCTCCTCTGGGCAGCAGCTCCTCCTGCTCACCAGGACCCATGGGAGCAAGGCTGGTCATGATCCTTGGACCCTCCTGGGCACTGCTGGTTGTGTGGAGCATCAGGAAGGGGGGTCACTGGGGTGCACGGTGACCAGCCCGGTGGCGTTGGCCTCGCTCGGTCCCTGGCTGGAGTTGTGTGGGGGGGCCTGAGCGGGTTGAGTAATTGGGCCCCGGCACGGCTGGCGCAGTGCCCAGCAAGCACTTGGCACCGGCAAACATAAACAGTTCTTCCCGCGCCTCCCTCCCCTGGTTCCCCCTGGCCAACACAACTCGGAGGCCACGGCCTGGCCGGGGGGGCCATGGGCAGCCCCCCACCCCGCAGACCAGGGTCCCTGCAGTGCCGTGTGTGGACACCACACAAGGGCTGTCCCCAGTCCGATGCTGAGCTGGCGTCCGGCACCGTGCCCTGGCAATGCCTGTGGGAATCCCACACTCACTGGGGCACCCTGTGCTGGGGGGAATGTGACCCCCACCCAGCCACTGATGGGTGCCCACCCCAGAGGTGACAGGGCCGTAGGTCTCCCCGTGGGTGTTCCCACTGGGTGCTGGTGTGAGTTGGGAGAACGGGGGTCCTGCCTCCAGTGGGTGCAACCAGCTGAGTTCTGGGGGGGCGGGCAGGGCCATGCCCATCCCGGCCCCTCCCCAGCGCCTTGCCGGGCGGCCCAGCCTTGTTCCTCTGGATCCTTTTCCGCCTCCGCGGGGCTGGGAGCCAGCACTCTCGGCAAATAAACAGCCCCCGCCGGGCCCCGAGCCAGCACTTAAATAAACAGCCAGCCCGGGATTGTGAAAGCCCCGCGCCCCCCTTCCCACTGCCCCCCGACTGGCCAGGGCCGAGGCGGCCGTGCCCACCGGCCTGGCCTGGGAGCTGCCGGCGCACGGCGTGGGCTGGCACGTGGCACATGGCGTGGGGCAGGGGCTGCGTCTCGACGGGCACGGCCCTGCCCTGCGGCCGGCTGAGCCCCCCGGTGCTGGTCCCGCGGGGACTGAGCCCCCTCCCTCTGAGGCCGGGTGTCTGAGCCCCCGAGATCCGCGCAGGCATGGGGGGAGCGCAGCCGGAGTGGGCGCGTGGCCGTGACGGCAGAGCCGGCCTGGAGCAGAGCCGCTGTCCTCAGGGGACCCCAGTGTGCCCGTGTCCCCCCCCCGCCGTCCCCAGCTGCCCCGCAATCCCCCAGGCTGGGGTAGGGGCTGCTGCCCCCAGGCCCAGCTGTGTGCCCGGTCTCCCGTGCCTAGCCTGGCAGAGCAGGTTTGGGATCATGGTGTGGCCTTTTGCTGGAGGGGGTGCCCTGTGGGGCCGCAGTGTCCCCAGACCGTCCCCACACCGTCCCCCCCGTCCCCCCTACTCAGCTAAGCTGGGATTAGTGAGCTGCGCCTGCCGGTGCCGCCGTCCCGGTGTCGTTAATCGGGGGGATCGGCGTTAATCCCACACGGAGCCCCAGGCCCGGCCGGCTGCGCCCTCCTGGGGCCGGGAGGGGATGTGGCCCCCGGCTGGTGGGTGACCCCACGGGGTGTGGGTCAGTGGTCCCAGCCCCTCTGCTAATGCCCCTCTCTGCTTCTCCCACAGCACTCCAGGATCAGCGCCAGCTGTGAGGACAGCCCGGCAGCGGGGCACCCACGGGCCCCATGCTCTGCTCGCCCCCAGGAGCCCACACCTGAGAGCCCCCCGCACCAGAGACCCCACCATGGCCAGCAACAGCAGCTCCTGCCCCACGCCGGGTGGGGGGCACCTCAATGGCTACCCTGTGCCCCCCTACGCCTTCTTCTTCCCACACATGCTGGGGGGGCTCTCACCGCCCAGCACCCTGGCCGGCATCCAGCACCAGCTCCCCGTCAGTGGATACAGCACCCCATCACCTGCCAGTGAGTACCACGGCCCTGCAGGGGCTGGTGGAACCCCCAGGGCTGATTTGGGGACCCCAGGGCCGGGCTCTGTCCCCAGTATGGCATGTGGCTGCCAGTCCTAGGCTGCTCACTAACATGTCCCTGGGGCAGTGGCACTGGTGAGGGAGGGTCTCCCTGCTCCCAGCCACACCTGTGGGGAGCTGATTTTGGGGGCTCCATGATGCTTCTCCCCAAGTGCTTTTCCCCATGTGTCCCTGTGATTGCTGCTGCTGGGGAAACTGAGGCATGGAGTGGTCGGTGGCCCTGGTGGGGTTGTGTCATTAATTGCGGCCGCCTTCGTTAGTGGCTGTTTTGTGTGCTGGTTATTAATTGCCTGGGTGCCCTGGTCAGAGTGTCCCTGTCCCTCACTTGACCAGCCTGGGTGCCAGTGGGCCTGGTGGGTGCTGTGTCCCCGTGGTGGTTCTTTGTTCGCCGGTGGCGGGGCTGCCGTGGGGGAGGCGATGAAGGCGATGAGGACAATCATCATCGCGGCTGCTCCCGGTTCCATTTCCCCGTGACAGGGTCGTCCATCACGGCCCCGGTAATCACTGCCTGCCATGACGGCAGCTGAGAGCCGCTGGAGGTGGGCTCCCACCCGGGGGTCCCCCTCGAACCAGCACTGCTCAGAGTGCCTCAGTTTCCCTGGATGCCGTTGATGGGGTGGCTGCTGGACCTCTTCTCACCCCAGCCCCACGGTGGTGGGTGCCTGTTCCTGTTCCCTGCAACATGAGTGCCCTGCGGCGCCAGCTGCCGGGGAGAACCCCGTGGGTCGGGGTGTGGCGGGGCCCCCCCGGCCCGTCCTTGGCCCCGGGGACCGGTGCAGGTCCGGGCAGGGCCGGCCCTGGGTGCTGTCCCCCGCCGGAGCCGCCCCGGCGGCGGTGGGACCCAGTGGGACCAGTTCAGCGACTGGGTGTCGGCGGGTGGGGCCACTCCCCCGCGCTGGCTCTGGGGCCATTCCAGGCGTGTGGGAACAGGCCGGGGGGGCCGCCTGTGTCCCCCCCTTCCCTGACACTGAGGACAGGGCCACGGGCACGGCTGGAGGGTGTCCTGGGGCGGGTGGCCGGCTGGTGATTTGTGCCTGTTTCCCCTTGGCCTTCCCTGCTGGGTGCCCGAGGGATGCAGGGGGTGAGGTCACCATGTCTTGCCGTGTAGCATCCACACAGCCTGGTGGGAGCTCTGTTTGGGTGGGTCCTGCAATATTGGGGTGTCCCGTGGTGCTGCTGCTCTCGCTCCTGGTGCAGGGAGGTTCCGGTGTCTGTGTCCCGCCTGCGGGGGGGCCGGTGCTGCCACCCCCTCCCCACCATGTGTCCAGCCCTCACCAGATGTGCTGCAGCTGCACGGCCCCAGGGCCGATCTGGCTGGGCCCTGCTGGGGGTGCAGATGGCCCTCCCAGGATTCAGGATTGGATGGGCAGCCCAGCGGGTCCGTGGGTGCTGGGATGGGGATCTGATGGGCTGAGAGCTGCGTGTGGGCACGTGTGTGCTCCCATGGTGGATGTACACGCGTGTGACCTCTGTGGGGTGGGGGTGTGTGTGTGGAGCTGCGTGTCCAAGGCACTGTGTGCTGCTGGCAGTGCGTGCACAGCTCTGTGTGCACACCTGGGGCTGTGCAGGCTGTGCACGTCTGTGTCACGTGTGTGTGTATTTCAGTGCCTGCTGTGCCTGTGTGTGCACCTGGGGCTGTGCATGGTGTGCATGTCTGTGTCACACATGTGTGTGTGAGTGCCTGCTGTGCCTGTGTGTGCACACCTGGGGCTGCACAGGGTGTGCATGTCTGTGTCACACACGTGTGTGTGAGTAAGTCAGTGCCCACTGTGCCTGTGTGTGCACACCTGGAGCTGTACAGGGTGTGCATGTCTGTGTCACACGTGTGAGTGTGTCAGTGCCTGCTGTGCCTGTGTGTGCACACCTGGGGCTGCACAGGGTATGCATGTCTGTGTCACACACGTGTGTGTGTGTGAGTGCCTGCTGTGCCTGTGTGTGCACACCTGGGGCTGCACAGGGTGTGCATGTCTGTGTCACACACATGTGTGTGAGTGTGTCAGTGCCCACTGTGCCTGTGTGTGCACACCTGGAGCTGTACAGGGTGTGCATGTCTGTGTCACACGTGTGAGTGTGTCAGTGCCTGCTGTGCCTGTGTGTGCACACCTGGGGCTCTGCAGGTTGTGCACATCTGTGTCACACACGTGTGTGTGTGTGTCAGTGCCTGCTGTGCCTGTGTGTGCACACCTGGGGCTCTGCAGGTTGTGCATGTCTGTGTCACATGTGTGTGTCAGTGCCTGCTGTGCCTGTGTGCACACCAGGGGCTGTGTGGAGCATGCACACGTGTGTGTGTGTGTCAGTGCCCTCTGTGCGTGTGTGCACACCTGGGGCTGCACAGGCTGTGCATGTCTGTGTCACACACGTGTGTGTGTGTCAGTGCCTGCTGTGCCTGTGTGCACATCTGGGGCTATGCAGGGTGTGCACGTCTGTGTCACACGTGTGTGTGTGTGAGTGCCCGCTGTGCCTGTGTGTTGGTGACACATGCAGAGCAGGGTTGCCCGTGTCCCCGTGCCAGGTGTGTACACGTGTGTTGGTGCATGTGGCAGTGCTGAGTTGTGCCTGTGCCCTCATCCCCATCCCCGGGGGCTCCGTGGCGCCTGGCTGTCCCTGGAGTCCCCTCCCCTTGCCCAGTGCTGGCCCGTGGCGCATCTCGGGGATCCATGAGGGGCTCCCAGTGCAGCCGCCCCCCCGGACCCTCCCTCGCCCTGATTCCCAGGCCTGGCTGCGGGAAGTGGGACCCCAGCCCAGCCCCCGCTGCAGCCGCGCCCCCCCGGCCCCGCTCCGGGCTGCCGGGACAGGGGGCCCCGCGCCCGGGCTGGCCTGTCACCCTACCCGCTGGCTCCGGTTTCCTCGCGCCGCAGCCGCTCCCCCGCAGCGCCCCGTAATTAATTAATTTTTAAAAATTAATGAGCAAAACGTGCTCCCTGCAGGCCGGGGGCCGCGGGCGAGGGGGGGCCGAGGGGCCGGGGGGCCCCGCTCAGGGCAGTGGCCGGGGAGCCCCGCGGGGTGCGGTGCTGGGGACCCCCCCCGGCCGCCCCATTCCTGCCCGGGAAAGATTGATGAGGCGCTGGGCCCCCAGCCTGGGAAAGCCCATTAGGCGGAGGTTCTCTATCACTGTCAGGGGCCGGGGGGAGCCGCCTGCTCCAGCCGGGAATTCGCCGGGCTCAAAAGCGGCTGAAGGGGATAAATGGGGTCTTTTGAAGTGGGCGGGCGAGAGGGGGGCTGCGGGGCCCGGGGGGGGCTGCGGGGCCCCGAGGTGCCGGCGCGGCGGTGGGGGAAGGGCTGCGGCCAGCACCCCGGGCTGGGCTGGGGGGGTTTGTGTGGGGGCATCTCTGTCCGTGGGGACTGTGACCCTGTGATCCCAAAGCCATCCCCTCCGGGCACGGGGGGGTCCTCCATGGGCTCCCCGTGGGCTGTAGGGTTGGGTTTTCATCAGCCTTTTGAAGGCATCTCTGTCCCCCCGGAGCATCGCTCAGGGAATGGGGCCAGGAGGATGCGGGGCTGGGGATGTTCGCTGCAAGGGCCCTATTTTCGTGTCCCCAGGCTGCTGGTGGCATGTGGCTTAGGGCGGGGTGTCCCTGTCCCCCTCACACTGCGGGATTGCGTGGGGGGTGTCCCCTCGCCCAGTTCCTCTTGGCTCTGGAATTAAGGGTTGATTTTTTTTTTTTTTAAATCTCTGTTTCTTCCTGTTGCCGCCGACGCGGGACGGGAGGGGATGCGGGACGGGAAAGGATGTGGGAAGCGGTGCAGGAAGCGATGCGGGATGGGAAGCGCTGCCCGTCGGGGCGGCCGCCGGCTCGGCCCGGCCGCGCGGTGCCACCGCCCGCGTCCCCTGCGCCGTCCCCTCCGTCCCCTCCATCGCAGCCACATTCTTTCCAGCGCTGGTAAATGAGTCAGAGCAGACATTTGTCATGTTCGCTGCAGGAAGTTGGAGCAGCGCTGGGCTTTTGTTCGAAACCTGCTGGCTAAGCAAAGCCCCGACTTGCCATTATTATTTAAACAGGCGCTGCCGCGCTGCGCAGCCCCGCACGAACACACGGACACGCACACGCGTGCACAGCCACACACACAGGGACACGCACACACAGGGACAGCCACACACACAGGGACACGCACACACGTGCACAGCCACACACACAGGGACACGCACACGTGTGCACAGCCATACACACAGGGACACACACACGTGTGCACAGCCACACACAGGGACAGCCACACACACAGGGACAGCCACACACACAGGGACAGCCACACACACAGGGACACGCACACGCGTGCACAGCCACACACAGAGGGACACGCACACGTGTGCACAGCCATACACACAGGGACACGCACACACACAGGGACATGCACACGTGTGCACAGCCATACACACAGGGACATGCACACGCGTGCACAACCACACAGGGACAGCCACACATGCACAGCCACACACACACAGGGACATGCACACGCATACACAGCCACACATGGACAGCCACACATGCACAGCCACACGTGTGCACAGCCACACACAGAGGGACATGCACACGTGTGCACAGCCACACACACATGTACAGCCACACGTGTGCACAGCCACGCATAGACAGCCACACATGGACAGCCACACATGCAGACACATGTGTGCACAGCCACACATGGACAGCCACACATGTACAGCCACACACACACACAGACAGCCACATGTGTGCATAGCCACACACACACAGACAGCCACACATGTGCGCACATGCACACATGCACAGCCACACAAGCACACAGGCACACAGGATAGTAACATACATGCACACACACACAGAGCCACGTGTGCACACAGCCACACGCACAGTCACGGAGCCACACACACTCAGACACGCAGATGTGCAGGGCACCACCCGCATCCTCCCATCCGTGTCCAGCCATGCACACACGTGTGCTCCTCCTGCCCAAGGCAAGGCCCAGCTGTGGGGTCAGTGTGGCTCCTGTCCCTCCAAGGGCACCCCTGGGCTGGGCAGTGTGGCTGCTGTGCCATGCCTGCTGTGCAGCAGGGGATGGCTGCGGCGGGAAGTGGCACCCCCGGGGCCTGTCCTTGGCGTGTGACCGTCCCCGCTCTGCGCCGGCAGCGCTGTCACCGCTCAGGGGTCCCCGGGTTTGTGGTGTCAGCGTCAGCAGGGGCTTGTGTGAAGGGCTGGTGTGGTGGGGAGTGGTGGCACATGGTTCTCTGCCCTGCAGGGGTGACACGCCAGCACACACGTGTGCACGCACACAGAGATACAGCAGGCTGTGCACACACACGTGTGTTCACATTCTCAGCTGCTCCTGTGCTCGGTGACACACGGTGTCACACACGTGTGCATGTGTGTGCAGGACGAATGCACACACGTGTGTGCACACAGGCTGCCCTGTGCAGGCACACGCATCTGTGTGTCTGTGTAGTGGGAGCACACGTGGCCCCTCTGCAGCGGGGATGCAAAGACGCGTCATGCACCGGGGACATGCATGAACACACGTGCACATGCATGTACACAGACCCACCCACCCCCCCGGGGGAGGGGGCGAGGGTCAGGCCGAGGTGAGCCCTTCCCGCGGGTTCACCCGCAGTTCACCCGCATCCCATTAGGCAAATGAGCCTCGGCCGCCGGGCAGCCCCCGGGACCCCCCCGGGACCCCCAGGACCCCCGTCATCTCCGCCGGGCAGCCCCCGGGCCCCCCAGCCCCGCCTTGAGCCCCTCCCCATTTCGCTCCCGCTTGGCGCTGCCCCCGCGTGTCCGCGTCCCTCTGCATGTCCGTGTTCCCCTGCGTGTCCCTTTGCCCCCGCGTGTCCGTGCCCTCTCCTTGTGTCCATTTCTCCTCCGCGTATCCGTGTCACCTCATGTGTCCGTGTCACCTCATGTGTCCGTGTCACCTCATGTGTCCGTGCCCCCACCACGTCTGTCACCCCCCTGTGTCCCTCTCGGTGCCCGTGTCCCCCCTCCCGCATGTGCTTGTCTGTATCCTGTGTCCGTGCCCCCCCCGCGTGTCCATTTCTCTCCTGCGTGTCCGTGCGTCCCCCGCGTGTCCGTGTCCCCCTGCGTGCGGGTGCCGTGGCGGCCCCGCGGCGCGGAGCGGGTTAAGCGCGGGGAGGCGGCGGGTGCCGGGAGGGACCGGGGCTGGCGAAGCCGCAGAGCCGGCGGGGCTGCGCCTTCCTCCCCTCCCCCCGCCTCCTCCTCCTCCTCCTTCCTCCTCTTCCTCCTCCTCCTTCTCCTCCTCCTCCCGCCGCTCGGGCGCGGAGCGAGCGGCGGGGCCGCTCCGCGGGGCGATGGCAGCGCGGCGCGGGGCGCCCCGGGGGCGCGGGGGGGGGCACTGACCGCCCGGGGCCGCCCCGGCCGGGGGAGCCGCCCCCGCCGCCCCGGGACCATGTACGAGGGCGCGGCGGTGGCGGGGCTGCCCCCCGGCCCCTTCCTCCGCATGGATTTCTACGGGCCGGGCCCCCGGGGCTGCCCCCCCCGCCGCCCCCCGCCGTGGAGCAGCTCCGGCCGCTGTAGGTACCTGCGCACCGGGGGCGGACGGGCTCCCCTCCCTTTCGGGGAGAGCGGCCCCGAAACCCGGGCGGGTGTGGGGAGGGGGGGACGGCGGGGATGGGTGCGGGGTGCGGTGCTGGGTGCGGGGGCCTTGGCCGTGGGCGGGGGGCTGAGCTGAGTGCTGGTCCTGGAAGAGTGCGGGGCTCAGCCCCCTCCGCCTCCTCCCCACCAGCTCCATGCGCAGAAGCCGCCGGCTCTTTAAACACCCCCTGCCCTATTTCGGGCGCAATCGGGACCTCGGGGCCGAGGTCGGTGAAGGGGGGCAGGGGGGGTCGCCTCTCGCCTCCCCCCCCTTCCCGCAGCGGGGTCCGGGCAGCGCCGGCTCCGTCGGGAATTTCGCTCTCTCCTGATAAAGGCTCCGGGAAAATCCAATTAACTACAGACGGAGCCGCCGCTGCTGCCCAGGCGCGGGGGAGCCCCAGCCTGGGCCCCCACCCAGCCGCGGATCGGGAGGTCCCCGTGGGCCGGGAAGTCCTGGGTGTGGATGTGGGGCCGGATCCGTCCTGTTCGGGCTGGCGGGACCCTGCCTTGTGTCCCCGAAGGGGTCACGGCCCGGTGTCCCCCCCATGCCCCTGCGCTGTCCGGGGGGGGCACGGAGGGCGAGGGGACACCGCCGTACCGGGATGGGCGGCGGAGGGGCCCGGGCAGCGCACTCCGAGTGCCGGTCAGCCTGGGAGCTGTTCCCCCACCGGGATGTGGAGCCCTGCTGTGGTTTGTGCCCACGATGTGGGGGGCGAGTGAGGTTGGGGGGGGCTGGAGGAGTCCCGTGCCCCCGCTGTGGGCAGCCGGTGCCCTGGCACCCAGGGGCCACCACAGGGAAAGTCCTGCCGGGTTCCGTGGGACTTTCACCCCGATAAGGGCGGGGGCCCATGGCGGCGTGCCCGTGGCCGGCGCTGTGCACAGGGTGTGTGGCCGTGGACCCCCGGTCTCACTCCCCTCATTGTCTCGGGGCCGCTCGACCTTTGCGCTGGCACCGAGCGCAGCCGAGGGGCCTTTGTCTGCGCTGGGGACGTGCGGGGGCTCCCGCTGCCTCTCTGCGGGGTGGGGGCTGCCCCCGAGGCCTCGCTCAGGCAGGGTGGGCAGGGGGGGTCCCGGGTTCCAGTGCTACCCCTTAGCTCAGGGCTCCCCGGCTCTGACTGTCCTGAGCAGGGTAGCCGGGGGCCATTGTCCCCTGTCTGTGCCCCCCAGCCCTGCGGGGGCCGGCGCTGGGCTGGGTGGACGTGGGTCCCCTGCCCTGCCTGGGGCACCTCGGGGTTCTGGTCACGGTGACCGTGACCTGGCGAGCGCATGGGCGGCGGGCGCTGGCGGGACTCCCTGGCTCTGTGCCCTGCTCCCGACGTCACGCGAGGTGCCGTGTCTCCCCAGCACGGGGGTGCCAGCCCGGGCAGGGCTCGGTGGTGTCAGGGCAGCCGTGCTGTGCCTCAGTTTCCTCAGAGGCAGCTGCGGCTGTGCCCGCTGGCCCCGCGGTGCTGGCTGCTGGCCCAGCGTGGCACGGCACTGCCCTGCCCGCCGGGGTGTGTTGCGCTGGCAGAGGAGCCAGAGCTGCTCGGGGGGCACGGGGAGCCCACCCACACCCCCGGAGAGAACTGGGGCTGCCACCGTGGGGAAACGGAGGCACGAGGCAGCTCCTGAAGGGTGGTGGGAGATCTTATAGGAGCCCACCAGAACAGTGGGAACCCCTGCCCCTGTGGAACCGTGTGCTGTCGGGGTTTTTGGAGTGCTGTGGGGGTGTGAGGGGGCTGCGTGGGGTTGGATTGTGCGTGGCACCCCCTCACCCCCGCCGGGCACACGGTGGCCTCACATGGCCTTGCGAAAGCTGTGGGTCACACACAGATGGGTGTGTCGGGGTTTTGGGGACGCCAGGCCCTGGTGCTGGCAGGGGGCAGACACCGGGGCCGGGGCGGGGATGCCCCGTGGGGACCAGGCGGTGCCCGGTGGGCTGAGCCTCGTGGCCGGTGGCACTTGAGCAGGACCGGGCACCCCACGGCTCGGGGTTCCAGGCACCCTCTTCCCTCCCCACCCTTCTGCAGCGGCGCGGGAATTCGGGGCACATGGGGTTCCACCCGCAGGGGAGCCCTGGGTGGGCCCCCACTCTCCTGTGGGGGGCTGTGACTCCTGGCACGGCACTGCCACCACGCCGGGATCCCCGGTGACCCCCGCTGCTCCCCGTGGGCTCCATCTCTAGTCCCCCCATCCTGCTCCTCCCCGCTCCTCCGGCGGGGTCTGTCCCGGGGCCGTGGCGGGATGGCGGCGGCGCGGAGGCCGGTGTCCCCGCCGGGCACTGGCACACGGGGTGTCCCCGCAGGCGCTTTCCCACGCCAGGGCGGGGGTGCGGGTGTCGGGGTGCCCCGGGGTCCCCCGGCGCGGGCAGGAAGCAGCCGGCGGGGCCGCGGGCGGGGGCGGCGCGTTCAGCGTTCACCCGGGATCTGGCGGAGCCGCAGCATCTGGTCTGCAGCTGGAGCCGGGCTCCGCTGCCTCGGCCGGGGGGGACGGCGGGGATCCCTCTGCTGCGGGGAGGGGGCGGGATGAGCCTGGGCATTGGGGTCCGCCGTGTCCCCAACTGCACCGCCCTGTTCCTGTTGGCACCCATCCTGCCCTGCTCAGCGCCCTTGGGTGCTGCTCCGTGCCCTCCCCGTGCCCCCCAGAGGCGCGAGGGGGGCTCCTGGCGAGCTGGCCAGGCTGGTGGCCGTGCCTGTGTCCGTGTCCCCTCCGCGGTGGTGGCACCGTGGTCCGCTGGCTGGTGGCGGGGGTGGCAGGGGATTCCCGGGGTGCTGGCGCAGCTCTGCCAGCGCAGGGACGCGGAGGGAGCCGGGTCCCCTCCCCCGCTCCGCACCCAGCACATCAAAATCTTGTCAAAGCCGCGTTTTGTGAGTGCAGCTCTCCACGAGGAAGTTCTTAAATTATATAAAAGAGGCGATAAATTATAGACGACGTTCGCTCAGTCACTTTAATGGCTCCGCTCCCTCGAGTGGCAGCGGTGATTTATTCAGCCCGGGAGCTCTGCCCGGCGCTCGCCCCCGCGCCCGTGTCCCACCCGCACCCTCGCGTCCCACCCCTCACACCCACATCCCACCTCGCAGCCTTGTATCCCACCTTGCACACTCACATCCCTCCCTGCACCCTCCCAGCCCACCACACACGCTCGTATCCTGCCTTGCACACTCCCCCGGTGCCCCACACACTCAAATCCTCACCCTGCGCAATCCGTGCCCCCATATCCCACCTCACACATTCCCCTTGTGCCCCACACACTCGTATCCCACCCCACACACTCGTATCCCACCCCACACACTCGTATCCCACCTTACACACTCATTTCCGTGATCTCAAATCCCACCCCACGTGTTCCTCACCCTGCCCCGCACGCTCCTGTCACACCCGCACATTCCCCGTCCCCGTTGGCGCCTGGGGACAAGCGTCAGGGGTGGCTTTGTCCTATTGTCCCCTCCCTGGCCCCATCCCGTGGCCTTTGGCGAGTGGCCCATGGCACTGCCGGGCTGGGGACCCCTCACTCCCCACACACCCCCCACTTCACTGGGGCCCCTTCCCCGGGCTGGGTGTCCCCGGCCGAGGCTCCCCGCGGCTCCCCGGCCCCGGGGGGACTCTGGCGGCCGTGGGGCCCTTTTTGGGGTGCAGGGGCCGGCGGGGCGGGGGGGGGGCCCGGGCTCCCCCGCCGGGCCTGGCCTTTAATATCCTGTTTGACTGGTTCGCTTGGCTCCGCTGCAGAAAAACATTCGCAAACATCCCGGAGCAGCCGGGGAGCGTTTAACCCTTGCCTGGCTGCACCCCACACCAGGGGTGCACCCCGACTGTGCTGAGCCCCTCCCCAGCTTCAGGGTGCACCCTGACCATGCTGAACCCCCCTGCCCTGTGTACCAGGGGTGCACCCAACTATGCTGAGCCCCCTCCGTGCCAGGGGTGCACCCCAACTGCACTGAACCCCTCCCCTGCCTGGGCTGTGCTAGGGCAGGGGCCAAGGCTTGACCTGGGGGACTTGGGCACCTCCTGCAGGGTCCTGAGGGACAGGGGTGCTTCTGGGATGCGAGAAGCACATGCCTCGAGGTTTTGGGGTGCAGGAGGGGAACAGGCATGTTCCATGAGGTTTTGGGGTGCAGGGGTACTGGCTGTGTCCCCTGTGCTATCAGGGCTAGGGTCTGCTTGTTATGGGGACAAAGGCAGTGCTACCCTTGGGGATGTCCTCCATTGGGGCACCTCGGATGGCCAGTGGAGTGCCACTGTGCCTGTCCCCTCCTGGGGGGGTCACCTGTACGTGCAGGTGTCACACTGTACACGTGCCCACACATGTGTCAGTGTGTGGCACTGCCCCCCCCAGGCTGGCCCTGCACCCTCTGTCCCCTCATCCGCTGGCAGTGCCGCCTGGGCTGGGGGCTCCTGGGATCCCGGCTCTTTTCTTTGCTTTTTTTTTTCCCCTTTTTTTTTTTGTCTGCCTGAATTCCACATCGTCTCCGTGACCTGGAAATGTCACGTTGCATCTTCCCAGCACGCGTCCTCTCCCCGCTGGCCCCGCTCGACCTGGCGCCAGGGCCGGGGTGGGCAGCGCGGGGCTGGGGCTGCCGGGACCCCTGGAGCTGGGGAGCAGCCGTGGGGTGCAGGATGGGGGGATCCCTGCCCGGGGGGCTCCGTGCCCTGAGTGCTGCCCCTTCTCCACAGCCGTCGAGACGCAGAGCACCAGCTCAGAGGAGATCGTGCCCAGCCCCCCGTCACCCCCACCCCTGCCCCGCATCTACAAGCCCTGCTTCGTGTGCCAGGACAAATCCTCGGGGTACCACTATGGGGTCAGCGCCTGCGAGGGCTGCAAGGTGAGCGCTGCCACCGGCCCCGACTGCCACCACGGCTCCCCGGGGCCCTCGGGGTGCTCGGGGTCCCCGTGCCAGGCGCTGACCGGGGCGCACGGGGTCCCCAGGGCTTCTTCCGCCGCAGCATCCAGAAGAACATGGTGTACACGTGCCACCGGGACAAGAACTGCATCATCAACAAGGTGACGCGCAACCGGTGCCAGTACTGCCGGCTCCAGAAGTGCTTCGAAGTGGGAATGTCCAAGGAGTGTGAGTGGGGATGGGAACGGGGACAGGGATGGGGTCATTGATGGGGATGGGGACAGGGATGAACACCAGGGATGGTATGGGAATGCCCTGCCTGGTGTCCTGGTGCCCCCCCTGGTCAGGGGGCTCTGGGTGTGGTGGGCCATCCCAGCAGCCCCCACTGTGTGCCCAGCAAAGCCCGGGGGGATGGGGACCCCCTGGGATTGTGTCACAGCCTGGCAGTTGCCCAGGCAACACATGATTGATAATGTCAGAGATAAATGACGCTTTCGAGGCCTCCCGGCTCTGCTGGCAGTTGTCATGGTGCCCGGCTGTGCCCCCGCGGTGGGTGCCCGGGGGGATAGGGCTGCTGAGGCACAGCTGCCTCCCTGAGCCCTGCCCCATCTGCCAATCCCTGGGGGTCTGGGACCCCTGGGGGTCCAGGAACTGCCAGGGGGGGTTCAGCATCCCAGGGGGTCACCCTGCACCTAAGAGGGGTCCTGGCCCTCTCAGCCCACAGAGGCTGAACCCTGCAGGGCTGGGGCTCCTCCCAGCTGCTCCCCCCTTCCCAGCTGCCACCCCCAGGGTCCCCCCCGTGCCCCTCACCCAGCAGCTCAGCTGCCATTCTCTGTCCCTGGGGTCCCTCTCTGATGTGTTGGCTTTGCAGAGCACTGTCCCCTTGGTGAGGGGTGTGGCCCCCCCAGGGGTGCAGGGTCTAACTGCACCCCTAATTGCTCCTAATGACCTGGGGGTTGTTTAAAGGAATCTGTGGGGCTGATGGCTCTGCTGGGAGCTTGACACTACAGCTGAGCCCATTGCTGGTGGCAGGTCCCCATCCTGCCCTGAGGGCCAGAGTGAGGTGGGGCAGGGGCTGGGTGGCACTGGGGACAGGTGACACTGGGGACAGGTGACACTGGGGACAGGTGACACTGGGGACAGGTGACAGTGACCCTGCCACTCCTGCAGCGGTCCGCAATGACCGAAACAAGAAGAAGAAGGACGTGCCCAAGCCGGAGTGCTCGGAGAGCTACATCATCACACCTGAGGTGGAGGAGCTCATCGAGAAGGTGCGCAAAGCCCACCAGGAGACCTTCCCCGCTCTCTGCCAGCTCGGCAAATACACTACGGTGAGTGTCACGGGGTCCTGGGGGGTCCTGAGGGGCTGGGGAGGGTGGCACCCCTCTGTGCCCTCATCCCCCACCTCCCACCACAGAACAACAGCTCGGAGCAGCGCGTGTCCCTGGACATTGACCTGTGGGACAAGTTCAGTGAGTTGTCCACCAAGTGCATCATCAAGACGGTGGAGTTCGCCAAGCAGCTCCCCGGCTTCACCACGCTCACCATCGCCGACCAGATCACCCTCCTCAAAGCCGCCTGCCTCGACATCCTGGTGAGCATGGGGACAGGGATGGGGACAGGGACATGGAGGGGACACCAGGCTGAGCCTTCCACCCTCTGCCCCCCAGATCCTGCGGATCTGCACGCGCTACACGCCGGAGCAGGACACCATGACCTTCTCGGACGGGCTGACGCTGAACCGCACGCAGATGCACAACGCGGGGTTCGGGCCCCTCACCGACCTGGTCTTCGCCTTCGCCAACCAGCTGCTGCCGCTGGAGATGGACGACGCCGAGACCGGGCTGCTCAGTGCCATCTGCCTCATCTGTGGAGGTGGGTGCAGGGATGGGCACCTGCCCAGTGCCCGCGGGCCCCCGGTGCAGCCCGGCCATCCTCCCCCAATGGCTGAGTGAGGAGACCCCAAATGAAACCCGAGCGGTGGGAGCTGGGAACCCACAGGATGGCAATGGGGATGTGCTGTTCCCCCCAACCACTGTGTGCCTCCTCCCCAGACCGCCAGGACCTGGAGCAGCCTGACAAGGTGGACAAGCTGCAGGAGCCACTGCTGGAGGCACTGAAGATCTACGTGAGGAAGAGGAGGCCCAACAAGCCCCACATGTTCCCCAAGATGCTCATGAAGATCACAGACCTGCGCAGCATCAGCGCCAAGGGTGAGGCTCCTGCGGCTTTGGGTCTTGAGGGAGCATCCCGGGGACACTGGGGGATCCGAGTCACTCAGCATCCTCCAGAGGGGATGAAGAAGAGGACACACCCAGCACTGCATCTTCCAGGGATGCTGGGGATGTGATGTGACCACGTCCCTTGTCCTCAGTGCCCAGGGAGAAGCAAAGCTGGAGGTGTCAGTTTGAGGGTGATGCTTTCAGGGTGCTGTTTTGGTGGTGCCTTTTTTTGGATGCCATTTTGGGGGTACTGGTTCTGGGGTGTCACTTTCAGGGTGCTGTTTCAAGGGTGCCATTTTTTGGGTGCCAGTTTTTGGGCGCTCATTTGGAGGTGCCAGTTTTAGTGTGCCATTTTGGGTTTTTTTGGGTGCTGTTTGGGGGGTGCTAGTTTTAGGGTGCCATTTTCATGGTGCCATTTTGGAGCTTTTTTGGATGCCTTTTGGGGGGTGTCAGTTTCAGGGTGCCATTTTGGTGGTGCCATTTTTGGGCTTTTGGGGGTGCCTTTCAGTGGTGCCATTTGCATTTTTGGGTGCCTTTTGGGGGTGCCATTTTGAGGTTTTTTTGGGTGCCATTTAGGGGATGCCAGTTTCTGGGTGCCATTTTGGTGCTGCCATTTTGGTTTTTTTGGGTGCCTTTTGGGAGTGCCATTTTGGGGTTTTTTGGGTGCTGTTTGGGGGGGTGTCAGTTTCAGGGTGCCATTTTGGTGGTGCCATTTAGGGGTTTTTTTGGGTGCCATTTAGGGGGTGCCAGTTTCAGGGTGCCATTTTGGTGGTGCCATTTTTGAGCTTTTTTGGGTGCCTTTCAGGGGTGCCATTTTGGAGATTTTGGGTGCCATTTAGGGGGTGCCAGTTTCAGGGTGCCATTTTGGTGGTGCCATTTTGGGGCTTTTTTGGGTGCCTTTTGGAGGGTGCCAGTTTGGTGCTGCCATTTTGCATTTTTTGGGTGCCTTTCGGGGGTGCCATTTAGGGTTTTTTTTGGGCACCATTTAGAGGGTGCCAATTTCTACCACCACCCTGCTGAGCCCTCCCCTCCCACAGGCGCCGAGCGGGTGATCACGCTGAAGATGGAGATCCCGGGCTCGATGCCGCCGCTCATCCAGGAGATGCTGGAGAACTCGGAGGGCATGGACACGCTGGGGGGGCAGGCGGGCGGCCCCCGCGGGGGCAGCCTGGGCCCTCCCCCGGGCAGCTGCAGCCCCAGCCTTTCCCCCAGCTCCAACCGCAGCAGCCCGGCCACGCACTCGCCGTGACCCGCGCCCGGCGCGCACCAGGACAGAGCCCGGCACGCCGGCACGGGGGGAGCCCCTGCGCCCGGCCCGGCTGCAGCCCCCCCCCCGGGGCGGACTCCTCGGCAGCCCCCGCCGGAGCGGCCCCCGCGGGGACCTCCCCAGCCCCGGGCCCAGCGCGTTGGTTGAGTCACATTTCAGGGGCGCGGGGACCTCGGCCGCGGCCCCGGGGACGCCCCGGCCCCACCAGCACCAGCACCCACGGGATCGCGACCACCGAGCCACCCCCCCCGCCCCGCCCCCCGCCCCGGCCGTCCGCGGGGGGGGGCCCGGCCAGCCCCGCACACCGAGGAAGCAGAGTCATTTAAAAGAGAAAAGAAAGCAAAGTATATATATATAAATATCTATAAATATCTATAAATACGTTTTAAAACCTTTGTAAAAGTTTGGAGGGGTTTTTAGGCCTGTGCAGGTGGAGGGGGCACGGCGGGCGCTGCCGGGGGAGGGGTGGGGGGGGCACACGGTTTATTATTATTAAATTCTCTTTTTTTGTTGTTGTTGTTGAGATTTTAGTGGATTTAGAGTCGGGGGGCACCAGGCGGGCCCTGCCCCGGCCCCCCAGGCGGGGAGGGGACGGTGGGGGGCACAGGGTGGTGCCAGTCCCGGCCTCGCGGGGATGGGGGGCCCGGCCCTGCCGGCACGGGGAGGACGGGGAGGGGGGACGGGGGGGCTGGCTCCAGAATAAAGTTTATTTATTCTAGTGCCCGGCTCGTTATTCTTGTGGGGGTATCAGGGGAGGAGGGGGTGCAGGGGTGGGGAGGACATGGTCAGACTCTGGCACCCCAAGTCCTGGTTGGGGGGTTGTTCTTTGCTGCAGGAGGGCAGCCCAGGACCGCCCCCATTGCTCCCCCTGCCTGCTCATCCCCAAAGGCTGGGACAGAACCCTTTGGGGTCCCCCCAGCACCCCAAAGCTCTGACCTTCCCACTCCTGAGGGCACAGTCATGTCCCTCCATGCCAGGGGCCAGCCCTGATGTATTAGTGACATTCGCAGAACAGCGTTTGGGGGCAGCCCTGGCCCCCCCCTCCTGGGCTGGGGGGTCAGGGGTGTTCCTGCCACTGTGCAGGGATGGGACCTGTTTGTTTTCTTTTTGTCCCTATTTTTTTCCCAGCAGCTGCCGGGTGAGGCCCATCCGCCGCCCACAACAGGAACCGGGGGGCACCCGGGGCACCGGGGCACAGCCCAGCCCGGCCCGGCCCGGGATTCCCGGCACGGCGAGTGCCGAGACCCCTCTGGGGCAGGGAGACCCGCAGTCACCGCCGAGCTGAGACCGGCCACAGCTCATCCCAGCGGTGGCAGCCGGGGCTCGGTCACACGGTGAGGTCTCCCCGCGGGTGGGGAGCACAGGGCCCGTCCGCAGCTCCCGCCGGCTGCCCCGGCGCCGGGCCCCGCTCCTGTGGCCGGTGGCAGCAGCCGGGCCGGGCCGGGGGTCCCTTGCGCAGGAGGTGGGCGAGCTCGGCCAGGCTGAGCAGCGCCGAGACCAGCCCCACCACGAAGTAGAAGTGGATGAAGACGGTTTTCTCGGTGGGGCGGGAGACGAAGCAGTCGACGCGGTGCGGGCAGGGCCGGCGGCGGCACACGAAGAGCGGCTGCACCCTGAAGCCGTAGAGCAGCGCCTGGCCCAGCAGGAAGCCCAGCTCGGCGGCGATCCGGGCCACCACGCTGCCCACGTAGAAGGGCTGGAGGCGGCGGGCGCGCTGGCCGGGAGCCCCCCCGCGCCCCGGCTTGGCCGCCTGGTGCACGGCGAAGATGACGAAGAGCGCGGCGGGCGCCGAGAGCACAACGACGTGGAAGACGAGGAAGCGATAGTGGGAGATGGGGAAGGCGGCATCGTAGCACACGGGTTTGCAGCCCGGCTGCTGCGTGTTACACACGAACTCCTCCTGCTCGTCCTCGAAGACGTCGCTGCCCACGGTGGCCAGGACCAGGATGCGGAAGAGGAGCATCACCACCAGCCAGAAGCGGCCCACCATGGGCGAGTGCTCCTGCACGGCGTCCAGCAGCGAGCTCAGGAAGCCCCACTCGCCCATGGCCGCGCTGCGGGAGCGGGGTCAGCGCTGGGGGGACGCAGTGCCCACCAGGTCGGACCCCGGCGGCAGCACGGCCCCTCCAGCTCTCCATCCTCCCGCCATCCCCAAACCCACCACGGTGTCCCCGCTCACGGGAGGGTGCCCAGGCACTGCCAGCCCCGCTCAGCCCCGTCAGGAGTGTCCCAAGGACTCGCTCCCCCAGGGATGGGTCCAAGGACACCAACAGGGGCAGGACCAGCAAACTCCCCATGCCTTGTCCCCCTCCACTGCTCGGCCTGGATGAGCTGTGGCCCCCCACAACAGCCCCGTACCTGCGGAGGCTGCGGTCCACGGTGTGCCAGCGCTGCTGGCTCCGGCTGTCCAGGGCTGTCCAGGACTGTCCAGTCTCTTTGTCCAGCTGGGATGGGATAATGGTCCCACAGCCACGCCTGGAGTCCTTTTAAAGGGACAGAGCGCCCGCAGGGGCGCCTGGAGGATGGGAAGGGCTCAGCACTGCCGGTGGGGCTGGAGGACAAAGGCTGCCCTGCCCAGGGCACAGGTTGGAAGAGGGGTGGTGGCTCCCACAGTGCAGAAATGCCCCCAAACTTTGTCCTTCCCAAACCCACAGGGCCTGAGGGTCCACAGGCCACAGCACTCGGCCCCCAAAAGGCCCCCCCGCGCTGGCATCACCCCCATGACCCCTCAGAGCCTGGGGCAGCCTGGGGCAGCCCTGCTGCCACCGCTCCAGCCCTGCCGTGCCTGGGGGATGTTCACAGCTGGCACCAGCCCTCTCTGCTCCAGGACGCTGTGCCAGGGCTATTGGGGGTCCCATGGATCTGCCCAGGTTTTCCCCAGCTCTGGCACATGTAGACTAATCCCTACAAAATCCTGTGTGGCACAGCCAGGGCTCCTGCCAGCCCCTGCCCAGGGCTGACAGCATTTGGTGGCTGCTCAAATCTCCTTTCCAGTAATGGGAGCAGAGCCCTGGATGGGCCAGGTCACCCTCAGACCCCCTCACCCCTTGGGGATGTGCAATGCCCAGGCTGGGTCAGTGCCTGATGCCCCAGAGCCCAGCTCCTATCCAACAACATCCCCGTCCAAGGTTTTGGGACGGGAAACTCCTGGTACAGACCCCGTGGTTCACTCTGTGTTCCCAGAGCTCTGCATCCACATCAGGGTGATGCCAGAGTTCTGAGAGCAGCCCCACAACCCACCCGTGGCTCTGTCATGGGTCGTGCTCTGCAGCAAGAGCTGTAAATAGCCCGGCCCTCGGAGGGGACGCGCCGGAGACGCTCTCCAGAGCCAGTGGAAAATCTGACAGTGCTTTCCACACTTGACTGGGTTCCAGAAAAGCACCGATAGCACGGGGGCCCTGGGGTTTCATGGAATGGTTTGGATGGGAAGGGAGCATAGAGCTCATCCTGTCCCATCCCCTTCCATAGGCAGGGACATCTTCCTCTAGACCAGGTTGCTCCAGCCTGGCCTTGGACACTTCCAGGGATGGGGCAACCACAGCTGCTGTGGGCAAGCAGCTCCCCCCGTGCTGGGGACCACAGGGGTGTTCACAGGAATTCAGCTGTGGAGCCACAGTGGCCACAGCCAGTGGGGAAGTGGCCAACCAGCCCAGCACCCCACAGAGCTTGTGCCAAGCGCTCTGCTCTGAGAGAGGGAGGGCTTAGCACAAGCTCTGCAGTTGTTATTTCCCTAAAACCACACAAGTTCAGTGAAGAAAAGAAGTAAAACCACTTTTATTAGACAAATATTTATTAGACGAAACGGACAAACTCAGGACAACAAGAAAAAAACATAGAAAATATTTACAAAGTGAAGGAATAGTGCTGGAAAAACGACTCCAGCTCACCTGTGTTGGGTGGTGGAATTAAAAATCCATGTACTTTAGTACTGTAAGATATTTCATGAGAGATGTATAAATTTTAAAGGATTTGGCATATTCTAAAGTCAACTTTAACACTAAAATGACCACAAAGTGTCAAATAATGGGGAAGAGGGAAGTGCGGCAGCACTTGCTGAGCACGTGGCTCCAGTGTTCACCAAAAAGGGGATGTTCCTGTTTAAACAATTTTAACTTATTTAAAACCAAGAAAAAATGAGCTGTGTTCACCTGTAACAAACGTTTTTGGAGTGGCTCACGTTTGGTGAACATTTCCTAGGCTGAGGTGGTCTTTGGTGGGAGCTCTGGAGCACTGCTGAAGGCTCATTGTGGATCTGGAGTTTAAAATTTTCCTAAAAACTCAAAACATATCATCCTCAGAGGACTCCAGGTACTGGACAGGTTTTTTTTGGCGGCCAGGCCTGGCACGGGGCTGAGCTACGGGGCCTTCATCACCGGAGTCAATGGTGAAGGTTTTGTCCTGTAGCTTGGATTTCTGGAGGGAAAGAAGGAAAGGAATCATGGATCTGAGCATTCACAGGGAACAGAATGAGCATCACATGCCTGCTGTGCCATGGGGATGGTGGGTGTTTGAGGTGGTGGGAGCAGACCCTTATGTCTGACCCTGATGAGGGAAAGATCCTTATCCAGAGGCTCCCCAGGGAATGGTCACAGCCCCAAGGCTGACAGAGCTCCAGGAATGTTTGGACACTGCTCTCAGGCACAAAGGGATTGCTGGGGTGTCCTGTGCAGGGCTGGGAGTTGGACTCTATGATCCCTGTGGGGCCCTTCCAGCTCAGAATATTCCCTGATTCTATGACTCCCCTCTTCCCCAGTCCCCACACCCAGGTAGAGAGGTTTGACCTCCACCAGCTTTTCCTGCCAGAAGAGCCCACCCCACGCTCCACAGTTCCCTCAGTGCTGATGGTGTTGCACAAACCTTTGATGCAACAGATTTGGCAGGCTTCGAGCCAAAATCCGAATCAGAATCCGGATCCAAAGAGCTTGGCTGCCTCTTCACACCCTTCTTCCCCTTGGCGTTGTCACCCCCGGCGTGCAGGGCTCCCTCCTTTGCTGCTGGCTTGGATTTGGGTGCAGCCTTTTTCTTGGCCAGGATATCCATGATGGAGGGTTGGTTGTCTGGAACAGAACACGGTGTTAAACCCCTGTTTCTCTCCTCTCTCATTCCCAGTTTGGGAATTACTTCCAACAGAAACAGGCTCTGTGCTGTGCAGGGTCAGTGCACAGGTCGTCTCCGTTTGAAGCTGGGTTTTCTAGAAAGATCCCTCTTCCACAGATGGTGAGGAATGAGGTTGTTTATCTGCTCAGTTCCGCTACATTTAGAGGATCAAATTAAAGCGTCCCCAAAGCAATTTACAGACTATTTCAGATTGAATAGTCCTGATCTCTCAAGGCTCCGTAACCCAGCTCAGACCTTCAAACTCCTGCACAGGGAGGAAGGAATTTCCCAAACACTCATTCCTTCTCACCGATATTTTCACTTTTGAAAAGAGCATCTTGAAGCACAACTTCCAGTTCAGCTCATTTCAGGCCATTTCTGAGTGGTAACATGCTTTCTTAATTTAGGAGTGGAAGTAACACTATTTTCCTGCTGGTATCAACACCGAGTTGATTCCATTTGGAATATACAAAACAGTGTCAAAGTCTGGCAGTTAAGTTTAAAAAACCCCAAGTCAAATGCTGGAGATGGATGAGATGGATCCAGCACAGAATAGATCAAACTACCCTCAAAAAGCTTGCCTGCTGCAAGGCAGCTTTCTTCCCAAAAAGACACGAAGTAGGACATAGACTGCAAGACACAAATTCCACTCGGATTATCCCTGCCAAGTATTACATAGCACTGTAGGAAGCATTCACTTTTCCTGTTCCCAAACTAAAATTCCCTCCCTCCAAGCATGTCCAACATGAACTAGAACATGATATGTTTGGAAACAGACCTCAAACATGACAACCAGAGAACCTCTGCCACAAACCTCAAATCTTTGCTGAAATGCAAACTCCAGTTGCCCAGGCCTTGGAAAGCCAAGCGAAATCACTCGGACTGTTTCCCACAGGAATTATAATTGTTCTCTACAACTGATGTTGCTGAGCTGCCCTTACCCTTGGTGGCTCCAGCCTTTTTGGCTGCAGGAGGTTTTTTGGACACAGCCTTGGTGCTTGGCACTGGGACTGATGGAGCTGCAGGAGCCTGGCTCACCTTGTCCTCAGGGACATCTTGGACTGGAACGGGATAAGGAAAGCAGAAAGTCAGCCTGAAACAGCCAAATTATCCCCTCTGCTCTTCCCTGTGCACTGCTAAGGGATTATAGAGCAATCCACATGGTTTAGAGGTCTCACACTCACCAGGGACAGCACTTGGCACTGCCTTTTGCTTGGGAGCTTTTGCTGCTTTTTCAGTGGTTTCCCTGGAAAACAAAACCCCAAATTTTTAATTCAGTTTATGATGCACTAAAGACGGGCATTAGAAAAAAATCCTTTTTAATTTCTGTGTAGCATTAAGCACGACTAATTTCCAGTGATTATGGAAAATACTCACTTGGGAGCAGGTTTGGGCTTGGGAGGAGCCTTTTTCTTCGAGTCTGTGTCCGATTCAGAGTTGCCTTCACTGTCACCCTGGAATTCAGACTCCTCATCTGAGCTGGAGTGATCTGAGTCTGAAATGACCATGGTCTTGACTTTGGCTGATGGGAGGACACAGATGTGTTATTTTACACATTTGGCAATATGCAGCTCTGTTTCTTTTTCAATATTTTAACTACAGCTATTAAAAAATAAAGATCTGAATAAAAACAAGCAGATGCTGAGACTGCTAGGGAGAAGACTCCAAATGACAAGTGTGTTCTGTCATTTGGAGTCTTCCAACCTCACCCACAACACATTTAATTTGCCAAGACAGTTGTGTAATTAAACCTAATAGCCATATTTCTCTAGTTGCCCATTTCTGCTTTGCCTTGAAAATGTGCAGAAATGATAGAAATATTTAATAGTTTCAGACAGTAAAATAAAGAAGCCTTTTCAAGATGATTTCTAAATGTGATCTGAGGCTCTAGGAGGTCTCTAAATATTCTGTTCCATTTTCTCCTCCACAAGGAGAGCCATCCCTCTCCTGCATCCATGTCCTCACTCACCTGCTGCCTGGCGAACCACTCGCTCTCTTTGAGGAGGTGCTTCAAAATCAGACTCTGAATCAGACCCTGAGTCAGACCAAGGGTTTCGTTTCTTGGTTTTCTTTAATGGCTTGAAAGGCAGAGTGGCCTGTCTCTTAGCTCCTGAAAAATATTGAGAGGCAGGATGAACCAGCAAACTTCCATGTATAGTTCAGGCTCAGCAGTTCAAGCTCAGCTTAGAAATACACTGAATTCAGATAATTCTGGCCTAAACAAAGAGAAATCAGAATCTATCCTGCTTGAGTGTCATCCAGGATGACTTTCTCACCTAGTTTTTAAACTACTGATCCTAGGTGTTGCTCAGCACCATCAGGAAGAGGTCAGATAACTGACAACTCTTTCCCTTTTTTCCTTGGAGGGAATAACATCAAAGCATTTACCTTGCTCAGTCTTCACTTTCTGCACTAATCTCTGCTTCAGGCCTGCAGGCTCCTTCTCTCCGGATGTGTTTTCATCCTGATTCTCATCAAATTCAGTTTTTTCACTCTGCAGATGCAAGCAGATACCAAACAGTGAGTCAGCTCACACAGAAGAGGCACACGGGGTAATGGAGGAAGGAGCAGCTTATTTTAGCCATGTAAAAGTTAATGGCACAAGAAACCTGAGTCTGTGAAATAAACTGTGTGTAGAATTGATTACAGACAGGATCTGTAAATTGGACAGGATCTTCCCTCAAATCAGGTGACTTAAAAGGCAAAATCCAACATGAACAAAAACAGGAACTCTGGCCCCACTCCTGAGCACTCTGGTCCTGCTGCTGTGTGCTGGCTCTGGGGCGGATGGGGATGCAGGGCTGGATAGGGTGGGATAAAAACAAAAGTAAGAGTTATTTGGAAAAACTGTTGGGTGGAATCATGTGGAGGAAAAGAGTGACCTTTGTGGCTTCCAGGGCCAAACAGGTGAGGGGATGGGTTTTATCTCTCTGTTGGAAATGGCTGAATGGCACAATTTCAACTAGTCCTATAAAAAGAGTTCAATCTTTTTTATCTCCTTGATACGGAGAACAATGATGGCATTAAGTGGGTGAAAGCATTGCTGGGAATGCAAAGGCTGTTTTGGAGAAGGGAATGTACTGGCTGTGCTTCCTGCCTGCTAGAGGGTTTATCTAATTCCCAAGACACCTGGAACAACCTTACTTGCATCCGCCCCCTTTTCTGAGCTACCAGCCCATCCCTGGCACTGCAATACGCCAAAAATTTCCCTCTAAGCCATCTCCTGATATGTGAGTCTGTTCTCCTTCAGACTGACACCCCTCTATTCCCAGTGTTTCCCAAATCCTGAGGTCCTGTCCCTCTCCTGAACAACTGCTTCAACAGGACACGTCCCTCTAACAAAGATTCACATTTCTTTAGGATTGTATTGAAGAGGATGTAAAGGAAGAGTGAGCATTTGGAATGTTCCTTTTTACCTTTACTTTCTTTTTAGTTTTCTTCTCTGCCTCTGCCCTCATCTCAGGAGTGATCCGAGGAACAACCCTGATGCCATGAGGGGATGGCATTACTTCTGCCAGCTGGGCTTTCTTCACCTTTGCTTTCCCTCCTTTCACCTTCAAAGGTTTGCCAACAATCCCTGCACTCTCATCTTCTGCTTGCTTGGCCTCCACTACCTGCAGAGCATAAAATAACACAAAACCCCCAAAAAGTCAATAAAGGGCTGGTGGATAAGGTGAGGGAGTTGATTGTCTGCACTGAGCATTGACATACATCGAGTTCTTCAATGAAGGCAGCAAGGTCTTCCTTCCACAGGTCAGAGGGACTCTTGCGCTTGAGGTTTTCCAGCTCCTTTTCCTAAAGGGAATCACAGATCATAATCATTAGTGACACGTCTCAATCCAGCAGGCAAAAATAAACTGTGTAGCACATAATATATTAAAAGTATAATGCTTTTATAAGGAAAGGAAGGCACATACTTTGTTATCCCTCTGCTTGCAGAGCTCATCTTTCTTCTCCTTGGTCAGATACCACAGGGGCATGTTCAGCAGGTAGTTGAAGTCTGGGCCAGAGGCTGCAGCTGATTCTTTGTCACGGTCTTCCTCCTCCTCCTCCTCCTCCTCTTCAGCCTAAAAGTGGATTTAAAACAAACATAGTCAACAAAAACCCTGACAGGCACAGGTAGGGCTACTGATCAAACACGGAAGCTCTTGAATCCTAATTGAAAAGCAACTTGGGCCTCTCTCAGGATTATGAAGCCTCAGTGCTCGGGGCCAGTTTGGGCATATTCAGAGGATGACTGAGGCATTACCTTGTTTTGAGCCTCCTTCCAAGCCTTCACCGGATCAGACTCGTACCCTCTCTGGATAAGAACTTGAATCAGCTCTTTCTTGGGTTTGTTTTCTGCAAACAGACATTTCAGGATTGTCACTCAGTGCCCACTACCAGTCGCTGTTAGGAGCGACAGATGAGCATTACAGTTTGGATCTTGTGCTTGTAGCTGCTCAGCATCCTACAGAGCTCCAAACCAGCCTTTCCACATCACAGCTGGGACATGTGGAAAAGCCTGAACAACACCTGAAAAACTCCTATTTAGCAGGTGATTTGTCAGGGAAGCATTGCTCCTGTACCAGCCAAAACAATGTTGATATTTTTCTTTGTTTCCATACCTGCATTTCCCCTGCTTTAAGTAGTTTTTGAACTTGGGAAAAAAAATGATGGTATAAAACAGGTTTTATCATGACAGGCAGGTGGAGAAAGAAACCCTTGATAACTTGGTATAGCTTGCACCTCATTAGACATCACTCAGGAAATTTATGCTCTAACTGCTCAACCACTGGAAATGCTTCAGCTGGAATTTGCTCCTTTTTAAGGTATCAGAAGCCATCAACCATGAGACACAAATACAAATGAAACCAGCTCTGGCAGCCTTGGAACTACTTATTACAAAAACCCAAGAAAATGCATTTCAGGGGAATTATTTCTCTTCCTGAGTTCAGTCAGACAGACTCTGGCTGCTGGGATTACTGGGCTGCCTTCAGACACAAACCACAAAGCATCTTATGACACGTTGTCTGGCCGCATCCTCCGTGAAGGCAGCGGAACACAGCCCGGCTTTTACACCGAGGGGGAAAAGTTGATTGAAAAATGTGTATGCTGGGAACAAAGATCTGCTTCTTTTTCTAGCTCATGATTCTCAGATGCTGCTGCTTGAGTTATCATCTAAGTTTGAACCCCCAGTTCACTGAGAACCTAATTTGGAGTATTTTTGCAGAGGTTCACAAAGATAATGGAGAGAGATACAGATTCTTAAGAATGCATTTAACAGCAAACACTGCCCTTTCTAAATCCACAAATAATTAACTCTTACTCCTCCTACCAAGTCAGAAAAAATGGGAATTATTGCTAAACTATTAAAAAATTCTCTCAAAAATTCTCACACACAGAGCAGGAAAACTGCAAAAGTATCCCATTGTCATTATTATGTGTATAATACACAGACCAAGGATACTCTGTGAAGCATTTTCCTCTTAGATGTCACCGGAACAGAGATAAGCCCTGGTGTGGTTTGTAAAAGCCAGCCTGGGGCTGAGGGGGTGCTGACACAGCTCAAGAGATCACCCAGTTCTCCCAGTTACAATCCCAGTCACCAAGAACAACATACCGATGACAATTTTGCCATCTATTTTCTCCAGGATGAAGCGAGCCTGGTTGCTCAGCTTTGCAGACTCAGCACTCAGCATCCCAATAAGCCATTCCTTCCTCAAATTGTAATATCGGAGCCGGAGTTCAAAGAACTCCTTAAGAATATCCTGGGGAGAGTCGTATTTCTTGAGAAAGCCGACATGGTCAAAAAGAACCTGGAGGAAAATGAGAGAACACGGGTGTTATGATGATAAAACTGATTCCAAACCCGCTGAAAGTTACCTGTAATACAGGTGTGATGGTACCACCGAATTGTTAATCAACATTTAATTTTCAAATCTCCATGTTCTAGAAATTACTGCAGTTTGTGAGCACAGCAGCAGAGACAATTTTAGAATTTCAGTGTTCTTGAATCTTAGAACTCTATGCAGGACAAACATCTCGCATCAAAGCTTCACACATTGTCAGGAACCAGACGTTCAGTGCCCCTGCTGCTGGCTCAAAGAGCTCTGCAAACTGTGATTTCAGATCATTTTGCCTCCTTCAGGCAAACCATCCACTCTGGGCCCACTCCTAAGCCAGGCTCTTGACCTTTGAAAGCTGATTTAAAACCAGTAACAGCAGAAAAATCAAAGTGAATAGGTTACTGCCAAAGAGGATTTTTGTTTCACGCAACGACTGCAGCTGTCCACAGAGTCTGAGCTAAACCAAGAAATTCCTTCAGCAAAATCTGTCACGTACCATGGAGTTGCATGTTAAACTTGTTTGGAGTTTGAAGACCTTATGCAGCCCCACAGCTTCGGCTTCTGCTAGTTTATCTTCAGCCATCTTCACCACGAACCTCACCGTGGTGTCTGTGTGATATTCTTTGTAGTCTGTGATCAGAGGGGGGGTCTTCTCAGTCCCATTCAACATTGGCTCCAGAACCTGCTCTTTATATGTCTGAGGAAAGAAACAAAGTCAGACCCAAAATCCGCTACTCGCTTTTTGCTTTAAAGAGCAAACTTCACATTCCCAGAGCAGATTCCCTGTTTATTACCTGTGTCCATGTCCTGACAGGCAGCTCAGTGATCTCGATGGTTGTAGAATCAAGGATGGACACTTCACCACTTATCACGTACTGATTAGGCCCCAGCTCGTCTATGGTGCCTTTGAAATTCTTGTAACTGGGAAGCTGAGGAGAAAAACCACTGGATTCAGCTTTGTGTGGATGCCTCTTTTTTTGAGCGTGCCCATAAAATGCTCAATATGAGCTCAATAAACTATCAAGCAAGACATTTGGTTTTTAATTCTATTATTTACCATTGGCAGTGGCTCTTCTCCATCCATCAGCCGACGGATATTGTTCACAACTTCCCTGATATCGAAGTTGGGGATCTTACAGGCCCAGCCAGTACCAATCCCCTCAGCCCCATTGACCAGCACCATTGGAATGATGGGCATGTACCACTCTGGCTCCACACGCTGGTTGTCATCATAGAGGAACCTCAGGACGTTGTCATCCATCGGTGGGAACACCAAACGTGCCAGGGGACTGGAATGGAGAAGGGAATTTAAGCCCAAGTTCTTGTTACAGAACTTTTTATTATGACTTTTATTATCCCACCCAGATTTCTCCCTTTGGTTCTGCTTCCATTTCCATATTCTCTGCACTGATAGCCATGTTTCCATAATGGAATCTAAGCACCTGAATCTCGCTTCAATTGTTGCTACTCTGAGCATGCAAGTTTAGCTTGAAGTTTTAAAGGGAAAAATCCAATTTGTTTTTCATTCTAATTGCTGTAAAAATGAGTCCTTTAAGACAGTAAGAACCTGGGAATGCTGACCTGAGCATGGTGAAGATGTATCGAGGGCTGGCAGAGTCTTTCCCTCCGTGCAGCCTTGTGCCAAACTGACCGATGGGCTGGAGCAAGTTGAGGTTGTTGCTGCCCACAAAGTTCTGAGCCAAGTTAATGATGGTCATCATCAGTGCAGCCTGCAATAAAGGAGGTGCAAAGCTGAACATGCAGAATGGTTCAGGGGATTGACAAAGTAAGGCAACATTCACACCAAGAACTTAATTGATACAGAGGATAAACTTAATTTATGAAATACTGGAGGAAACTCAAGGAAAATGCATCCCAAGACCATCTGAAATGTTCTGGTGACCCATGTGTTTATCTCTTGCTAACCTATGTCTCTACCTATTGCTGCCTATCTGCTCTGAAACCTCCAGTGAAAGATTCTGCCAGTCTCCACAGAGAACCCTGTGGTAGTGCTTAACTTCTCCTGACCCAGGCAGAAAGGTTATTAACATCTGCCTAAATCCATCATAAATTAAGTAGGGTTTTCTTGTTCCACTTTTTGAATGTACTATGCTCCCATGAGGTCCAGACTGGACAGGCAGAGTAACCAATGTCAGGTTAAATTAATACTGAAGAATTAATTGTGGAAACAGCTAAACAGCCACTTCCCCTTGGTGTACACACTCTAACATCTAATTCTGCTTTAGAGGCATTGTAACACAGAAGGGCTTTTTGCCATTCCTTTAGTGTTTTGCACAGCCAGGCAGGCTCTTACCTCACCGTGATGGTATGAGGACATCTCAGCGACAGAACCAGCCAGCTGAGCAACCTTCACCTCCCGCTTATCGTTTCGTTTGAAACAGGTGAACAAAACTTTCCTCTGACCTGGCTTCAAACCTGTATGAAAAATGAAAAGACCTCGTGGTTAGAGCATGTGATGTGATGCACTTGGCTTCTGCTCTCTAGAGATACAAGAACTACTTATACAGCTAAAGATTCTGTACCAGCTGAGTAAGGTACTGGAAATAATACTACAAAATGGACAAGACATTTCATCCAAAGATGAAAAAAACTTAAACAGCAGAAAACAAGACTTCAGGAGACTGACCCTGAAACCTTAGCAGGTTCCCTGGCTCTGATGTGACATCAGACATCCATTTCCTCAGTTCTGGGGATACACCATGCAGAATCATGAGTTAGAAATTACTTACCATCAACCAGTGATGGGATTGATCTCTCATTATCTGAGTTTGAGAACAGCACTAACTCCTTGTTGATGAAGTCGTTGTATGTCAGGTAATCAGTGTTTTTCCCATACAGGTATTCCTAAGAAAAACAGAAGATTGCCTTAATTTTAACAGGGCTAATCACTGAAACAGGGCTAATTTCACTGAAATGGGAACTCCTTGTAAGACCAGCTGAATACAGCTCAAGTGCTGACACCCTTTGCATGGCAAAGGGAAACACTTCCCAGGATGCATTATAAAGACTTCATTTGCCTCTGCTTGGGTTCTCATTTTCCTATTGATACAGTAACTTGAAAGATGAGGGTTAAAAATGAAATTGACAGTTGGATAATTGACAATAAGGCTACACTGATAAGATGAGAGAAGAAGCTGCTCTGCCAAATCCTGACACATTTTCAACGTCCTCTAATCCGGACCTGACTCACTGACTGAGCTGTGTGCAGCTCTGGCGTGCTGGGATGAAGCTGAGAACAGCCCCAGGCAGAGACTGGAAACCAGTTTCCTTATAAACATAAACCTTTTACCTCTGGCAGACCGTGCAGCTTCCGTTGTCTTCTATCCTCCATGAAATTAGTCAGCCACTCCTTTCGCTCTTCTATCTTCTTCTTGCTAAAGGCCTGGATGTTACAAAATGAAAAGTAACTCAATTCCAGAACATTCTGTGGTTGTGCACTATTGGATCACTTGAGAAAAAGGAAGAGCTTACCCAGGAGAACAACATGCTAAACAGGCTGATTTAAGAGCCCAAGAAATGCAATAAAAGGTTTCTGTAGCTAAACATATTAAGAGCATAATTTCTACCACGCTGTAGAAGACAGAGCAGTTAGGTTTAAAATTATAGATTTTTAATATAATAACAGAAGAATAAAGCAGATTTGAGGGGAAATTAATATTTTGGGGAAAATTTTGATTTTTTTTGCCATGACCAGCTAAGGTGAAGCTCACAGAAATGAGGACTATTTTAATCCACCGTTTTGCACTGGGGAAGGAAAGGGAGATCTGACTTGGAGAAAACCGCAGCAGAATACTCAGAAAAATGTTCAAGGAATATTTACTATTGTGTCTGAAAATGTCAATTGGTTTGTAGTGATTAGTTTGTTCTGAGCTATATTTAAAACCCATCATTAAAAGGGTACTCTTGCCCTGAGGTCGAGGGGCAGATTCGCTGCTCCTGGTTCAACTAAAGCTGTAGCCTTGGTAACACAGAGATTGTCTCCAGCCCAAAGGCCTCGAAGAGCATTTTAAGAGAAAATACAGAGCACTTTACAAGGTGAAATACCAAAGGTAGTAAGTCAGCAATTAAATCAAGTGTTAGTTACCAGGGTGATCGCAGCATCATCTTCAGGCCCAGAATATTTGAAGCCAATTCGGTGTTTTGCCATATCTGCAAAGTATTCTTTGGCCTCCTTTGATGTGCTGGTACCCAAACCTGCAGGGACAGGAGATTTAATCCTAATGACTTTTTGCCTAAATTAAAGTCCCAATTCAAAGAAATATTTTGCTGTGCCCAGTTTTTGTGATGCATCATATGAACATGCAGTGTGAAGATGACTTGCTGAAAACTGAAGTTACTTCAAAACAAGATGTATCACAAAAGTCACAGGAATTACATTTAAGTGAATAGTGGCATGTAGAAGTTTTGGATTTTGTCTGTAACTCCTGTAGGTATCTGAAATCTAATTGGAATATCACAGGAGGGAAGAGACTTGGAGGACACCCAGTGCAAACTCTTTCTGCAAAAGCAGGATTGACTGCATCGAATCATCAGTGCTCTAACTTGGACCAGTTTCACCATACTAAGTTTTTACAAACCTTTGTAGTACTTGATTTTCCATGAGTTGTAGTTCTGTGTACTGGATTTCCATTCTTCAAACTCAGGAATGCTGTAGAATGCAATTTCTTCTTTGTTTTTAGAGGCCTACAATGGACAAATATTTTAACTGTGAAATGAAAGGCATTTTTGGACAATGGATCCTCAGTCACTCCCCTCATCCTCCCCCAGCCCTCACCTTTATGATGGGAGTAATGAATTCCTCCAAAAAATTGTGTCTTAGAAGGGATGGCCAATTGTGATGGATGAAGTTAATCAGCAAACCTTTGATGTGTGATCCATCCTGATCCTGAATTATAGAAGAAAAAAACAAATCATATTTATCATGAAATGATGGAAACGACAATTGTTGGCTTAATAGTAAATGACCCTGTAGTTCCAGCTAACTGACCCTATTAACTTTCACCTCTAAAAAGGTGGCCATGTGTTAATTGCTGAAAATTAAGAGAAACAGAAAAGGTAGATTCTTGGTGAAAAAAGGTGTCAAGGACTGGTCAAGGACTTTGAATCAGCAGAGTGGAAAGGAAACGTTTAGCTGTTTGATGTAACTCACCATTTTACTTTTTTGTGGCTGTAAAGATATTATAACCCACAAAAATGTAAAATGGGAAAAAGAAATACAGAGCATTGGGTACAACAATAGCTGCACTTTGAGAAGTTTTTTCTTCCTATCTCTTTATTTAAGTGCTAATTGTTATCCTATCCCAAATTTCAATTTAATGAACCTAACCTGATCTGTCATGATCATAATCTTTCCATAGCGAAGACTTCTTAAAGATTCTTGATCTTCATAGTTCTTTTTATATTGCAAACCCACAATTTTGATGATGTTGTTGATTTCGGCATTTTCCATAATCTGAAAGAGATCACACAGAATAAAAACTTGTCTTTCAGACTCAAAATGTAGCTCAAGAAACTATAAAGTTATCCATAAGTGAATAATTGGCTGAGTTCTGTCCTACTGGTGTTTTTTGCTGTTTAGAAACTTGTAATTTCTAATGGTTAAATTACTCCAGATAACTCCAAACATTTTCCAGTCCACAACATGAACATTATCCCCTTAGGCAAATCACTGAACAGGACTTAATCAATATTCCTACTTAACCAGTGAGGCAGGCTCAAAGTGAGGGAAGACTCAGGTGTTTAAGACACTGCTCCCCGGAGTTCCAGTGCTCCAGGTGCAGCTGCACTGACTCATTGCACAAATCACACCACACCTTCCAACACGTAACTGTAACCATTTTCCAACCAACCTGCTTATGAGAAGCTTCCCTGACATTGAGGATTTTCCCACGAAGAGGAAATACTCCATATTTGTCTCTACCAACCACTCCCAGACCAGAGACAGCCAGAGTTTTGGCTGAGTCTCCCTCGGTCAGGATCAGTGTACAATCTAGAGAATTCTTGCTGCCTAAAAAAAGAAGAAAATCGAGTCAGTTTTCTACTTAAGAAATGAAATCCAAGGCTGCACATTCACGACTGAACAAGTACAAATAATCTTTTAACGCAGTTTTTTTGGCACTGCACACAGTAAATGGGGATAATCATAGTAAATGGGACTGCAAAATGGGAGTAAAACTATAATGACAGGTTTTCTCTTCTCACTTTTCCTTAGGAGACAAATCTTTTGTTTAACAAACAAGTTTTAACTGTTTTCGAATGAATTGGTTACAAAGGATGTCAAAACTTACCAGCATCGTTGGCATCATCCAGTTTAGGAACACCCTTAATCTTGGAATGTTTCACAGCTGAACACTTCTTATTCAGCTGGTTCTGAGCTTTAAATTTTACCCAATTTAGGATACTTTCAACAATGCCACAGCCAACTGCCTGCAATGCAAAACCCAATCGAAAGTTGTGGGAAAAGCCTCAACAATGACAGAAATTTTTGTTTTGTATTTTTTACAGACATCTTGACTGTCTGTGTACATTAGGACTTACACCCTTAATGAATTTTTCACTCAGTTTACAGGTAGAGCCGAAGTTCTTTGACTGCAGAGTCATGTTCTCCTTAGTCTGAGAGTCAAAGGTGGGATTTTCAATTAAGGCATTCACAAAAATCCACATGTGGTTCTTCACCTGTAGTTAAATACAACAAGGATCACACACTGTACAGGTTCAGCTCACTTGTCAATCACACAGTGAGGGAACACTCAGCACTGTAGGGTTTGGAATTTTCATAAATATTTTGTTAATTTTGAACAGCTAATGAACACTCATAAACAGTGTTAGATGATTTGGGATGCCAAGGAATTGGCATCTCTCCCCCTCAATAGGTGTTATCTAACAAATACTGAGGTTTAGTGCATCTACACTGACTTATAGTGACTACAAAACACATCCCTCAAGCAAAGGGAAGTTAATTGGCTTAAACTGGACAATATAAGACTTCTGTAATTAGCAATCTTATATATAGTGTCTGTACAATGGAAATGTGTTATCAATTAATGCAGTTATGCATTAAGCTGAAATTATAATTTGCAGTAATGCTCAAGTTGTGTTTCCCTACATGTAAAATTTTGACATTTTACCTGGAAAGGCTTCACTCCAACTCCATTTTTGTTCTTCTTTTTCACAACATCAATGAGTTTGGTCACAATCTGGTCAGCCACATAATCAACGTGTCTGCCACCCTGAGGAGAATGGGACAAGGACCTGGGAGTGAGGCCACTAAAACCCACAAAACTATAAATATCTATTTAAAACTTTAAGCACATTCGTTGCAACATTAAAGTATTTTCCACTAACATATGTACACTTACAAATAGCCAAGAATATTAATGTTGTTGAAGAATATGGCACTAGCTTAACTAAACACACTAAGGAGTTACCTTTGTGGTGGCAATGCTGTTAACAAAGCTGACTTGCTGGAAGCCTTTTTCACTCAAAGTCAAGCACACTTCCCATCGGGAATTGACTTCTTCATGGATAACTTTAAGTGCATTCCCAGTTTCATCGACCTTATCCTTCAGATAGAGGTCCACATAGCTGCGGAATCCTTTCACCTGCACGCAGATGAGAGCAGACAACTGGTTGATAACAGCTCCTATAAATACTTAATTCACATTCCCCTGCAAAGAGGGTGCAGAAATCCCTCCTGCACGTGTTCATTTGCTCTGTGTGATGACAGGAATGGCCTCAACAGAACCTCGCTGTTAAATGGCACCAAAAAATGCAGATATTTGTGTTTCTTTTCAATGTTCACTTACAGGGAGCCTCTGTCCATTCAGGAAAACTTTGACATCCTTTGTGGATCCAGCAATATCATATGCTCTTCGAGACATCAGTGCTACAATGTCCTTATCCAGAATGGTCATTTTGAATTTGGACAGATCAGGTTGGAAAGTAACACAGGTGAAATCATCTCCATCAAAGTGTTTCAGCTTCATTTCTCCAGCCTTTCCCATATTGTCTGTCCAGGTCTGAGGAAAAGAGCCTTGGTCAGTTTTAAGTCAAACACACACAAATAACTACCTTAGTTTTTAAAAGCAGTAAGATGGTTTATGTGTTTTAGGTAACTTTAAATTAAACAACTCTGGTTAAAAACCAGATTCTGATGCTGTCTGCTCATTTCATTATTCCCTTGAATTATATTTTGTGGGTCAAATTTACTCTAATCACAGTGAACTGACTACAGGGTGTGCCTAGAGTTGTGAAACAAAAACTGAGGGTCTCATTTGCAAACCTCAGGTATAAACTCCCTGGAAAGAAAAGTGCTCCTACCTGCTTGAATAACTTTTTGTATTCACGACATCCAGTTTCCACAGTAAATTTTGTGCTGAATATGTTGCACAGTTTGGCTCCATAACCATTTCTCCCCCCTGGAATTAGAAGGAACACAGACTTGTGTTATTATCTTTGTCCAAAACCATCTAAAAGAATCCAAGACTAACTGGAGTTTGTCAACGTCAGCCCAATCCAAAGACAATGGTAAACAAGCAACAATATTCTAAATTTCAATTTCAAAAGCTCAGTACACAACTATAAACTTTGATTTAATTAGGGTTTAAGAGATTAGTCAAAGACAATTTTTTCTGTTCCCATGTTTGCACTGTTATTACAATTAAACAGAGCACAGAGACTTCTCTGATAGATCCAGAATGTAATTTGCATAGAATCACAGAATGGTTTGGGTTGGAAGGGACCTTAAAGCCCATCCAGTCCCAATATCTGCTGTAGGCAGAGCACTTTCCACTAGCCCAGGTTGCTTCAAGCCCTGTCCAATCTGGCCTTGGACACTTCCAGGGATGGGGCAGCCACAGCTTCTCTGCAACCTGTGCCAGGGCCTCACCATCCTCAAAGAGAGGAATTTCTTCTGTATATCTCACCTAAATTTCCCCTCTTTTAGTTTTCTAAACTAAATAAACTTTGATACGTGCTGTATCAAAGACTCCCTTCCCACCCTTTCTAGTTTAGATCACACACTTAGAGCTGCTCAGAGATATTAGTGCATCTTTGAGCCTTCCCCACCTGTGACTTTCTTCTCGTTGTCATCGTAGTTGCTGGATGTCAGCAGCTGTCCAAAGATCAGAGCAGGCACATAGACCTTCTCCACTTTGTGCTCAACAACGGGGATACCTTTCCCATTGTTCCACACACTGATTGTGTTATTCTCTCTGGGGAGGGAAAGAAAAGTCGGCTTTTAAGGCTGCAAATGGCTGAGCTGTGAAAGAAGTCACCGAAAGGCTCTGGGGAAAGGCACCATTTCACCAGGAACAAATCTGTGCTCAGCAAGTGCAGCAGCTGCCAGCAGAGGGGGGACAGGCAACACAGAAATGCCCAGATCTGCACATGGCGGCTCTGAAATGGACCCACACACAAAACCCTCTGCCCGTGCTCAGTCAGGATGCAAAGGGAGAAAAGAACAGCAACGAAAGAGCAGCCTTTTCTTCAGTCACCCCTCTGTAAGAGACCAGAGGACTAAGCAGAGAGAAAGGCTTTCACAACTGGGAATTAAATTTGGGCTATCTCAGATCAGCCCCACGGCAGAGCCCTGCAGTGCCACCTCAGCTCTGCAGAACAGATGAAGGCAAACAATGAAACCAAACTTACACATCAATTGTGACTTTAATGCACGACATGTTTTTATCCCTCTGCTTGTTGTCTGCGGCATTGACTAGAAAGGAAAGAGAATATTGGGTTTTTATTACATTCTCAATCAAGGGAAAACTTGAACTATGAAATGTTCCAGTACAATGAACACAAAAACTCACTACAGTGTTACTAATAATCATCTCAGCATGAAAATATTTTGCAAATTACAAAGAGGAGTACAACAAGTTATCGTGGAATTATGAAGGTTGGAAATGACCTCTGAATTCCTCCAGTGCAACCACTAACATAAAAGGGAGAATTTTGGGCAGAATGAAATTAAGTTTGTAATTGGATTTTTGAAATTTTCCTTTTCGTTTGTTTCCAATGAATGGCTTGCTATTAAGTAGTGCTAATAAGTTCTTGATAATTTATGTTTAGTTCCAATTTCTTCCATTCAACCCCTGTTAATAACCTGTCACTCACTGACCCAACGGATCTGTCAGCTTACCCAGAATCTCATCAAAGATTTTGTACAAGCCAGGCACAAAGGTCACATCTCTGCAGTTGAGGCCAATGCCTTCATCATAAACCCACATTTGCTGGAAAAAAAAAAAAAGAAATTTGTAAGTGGCCAGGTACAGCCCCTCTTCTGTGCCATCCGTTTGTAAAGCAGGTGTTTTGTGATAGATAAGCAGATGTTTTGTGCTTTGTAAACAGCTGCTAATGACTCCCCGCCTACCCCGAGGTGCTCGGGGGGCTCAGCTCCGCTCCCCGCTGCTCCTACCTGGGTGACGAGTTCCACGGAGCCGATGTAGGTGTCTGGCCGGAGCAGGATGTGCTCCAGCTGCGTCTTCTTCTGGTAGATGTGCTCCACCGTGAGCTTCTTGGGGCCATCGGCCTTGTTCACACGGATGTTCTCGTTCGCCGGCTGTTGGGGGAGAGGCAGCGGCGATGAGGGGGATGAACAAAGGGAACACGAGGGGACCAGGCCGGGGAATGGAAGAGGATCGCTGGATGAGGCGAAGAGAACTAGAATCGCAGAGGAGCGGGGAATCTGAGGAGAGGGCTGGAGAAAGGACCGAGAGAGGGGCCGGGGGAGACGCTGAAAGAGGCCCAAGGGGGGCTGCGAAGGACCCGGGAAGACCCTGAGGGGACCCGGGGAGAACTTGCGGGTGCCCGGCGGGGGCTGAGGGGAGCCCGAGATCCTGAGGGGACGGTATGCCAGGGGATCACGAAGCCTCCCAGGGTGGAGGGGCAGGGGTCGCAGGACGTACCCGGAGGGGCGACGGGGGCTGCGAGAGCTCCATGGCGATGTCGGCGGCGGCGGTAGCGGCTGAGGCGGCGATAGCGGCTGAGGCGGCGGTGGCGGTGCCAACGTCCCCTTCAAACCTCCGCTCGTCCCGCCGAAACGCGCGGCCAATCCCCGCTCGCGGCCCTCAGCGCTCTGCCCGCCTTCCGACCAATCAGAGGCCGCACAGGCGTTCAAATCGGCCAGTCAGGAGGGAGAACGGTGAGATGGGCAGCAGGACTGACCAATAGAGGAGCGAGAGGGAGGGCGCCGAGGTCGCCCGTTTGCCGTTGGTGGTGGGATGTACTGGGATAATTCTGGGATATACTGGGATATATCCTGATATATACACTGAGGGCCGTGTATCCCCATGATGCCTCAGGGGATACACGGGGAAGCCCCGAGCACACAGTGGAATACACTGGACAGACCCTGTGGACCCACTGGGGTACTGCCACACACTGGGACCCGTTGGAGTAGGACACTGGACAGGCGCTGGACACACACTGGGAATCACTGGGATTCTCTGGACAGACCTTGGACACCCACTGGGATACACTGGGAAGGCCTCGGGCACCCACAGGAATACACTGAGCAAAACCTGGCAACCCACTGGGATATACATGAACACACTGTGTTTTGGGACGAAAGCACAGACCTCACTGACATGGGCACCAGTGCCAGGGTGTCCCCTCCCAGTTACTGCCAATCCCAAGGGGACTGGACTCTGCTCCCAGTCCCTGTTCCCATTCCCGGGTGTGTCCCCTCAGCCCCTTGCTGCAGCTGGCTATGTCCCCCCAGAACAAAGCATGGCATCATAAAAACCAACATTTTTGTATCTTTATTTCTGGGTGGTGACCCTGTTGGCTCCAGTGGGGGTGGGAGGTTGCAGGCACAGCCTAGGATTGCCCCATGGCACAGGGATCTGTGGGATGGCACAGCTGGGGCTGGGCATGGCACAGCTGGGGCTGGGCATGGCACAGCCTGGCTGTGCACCTGATGTCCCCTCAGTGCTCCAGCACAGCTCTGACACCACCCATGGTGCTCCCAGGGACATTCCCCAGCCACACAGGACTGGGGGAATGCCTGGGGTGTGTGGTTGGGTGTCACTGCTGTCACCACATGTGCCGGTAAGGAAAAGCCACCTCGATGCAGAGCACGGCCAGCGGTGTGGAGCAGTTGTGCCGGTGCCCAGCCAGCAGCCGGCCCTCGCCCAGGGCAGTGGCCATGCCCTCAGCTGTGCCAGAGCTGCGCCAGCCCTGGCAATCCCAGCGGCGGGCATGGCCACCCCGAGGTGTGGAGCCGTGCCACGCCAGCTGGTGGGGCCTGTGGGTGGGGATGGGGTGAGAGGGGCTGGGGGCACCCAGGGGCACCCCAGCTCTTTGCTCCTGCACTTCTGCAGGGAGGGACCCCCACAGACCCCCCCACTCCAGCTCCCACACAGGGGCATTGGTTCAGGACCCTGTGTCCAGACTCACCAGAGGGGATCTGTCAGGACGTTGCGCCCGTTGAAGGAGTAGATGGGACCCCGCAGGGCAGCACCAGACTGACCCCCAAAGAGGGAGCTCCAGGACTTGGCCAGCAGCTGCCCCTGTGGGAACAAGCCACGGTGCTGAGTTAGGGGCCAGGGGAGTGCCCTTGTCCCCACCATGTGTGGGCAATAACATCCTCTTGGTTCTGCCAGCTCCCCAAAAACCCTGAGCACGACCCAGGTGCAGCAGCCCCAGAGCAGGACTGGGTGGGGGTCCCTGCAGCTCACGGGGGCTGTGAGCCCCTGGGGATGGGGTACTTGCCTTCAGGTTGATGATGGGGAGGGTCCTGTCTGTCCTTTTAACAATGGACACCAGGTGCTGGCTGGGGGCTGACAGGAAGGCCCGGAAGGTTCCGTAGAGCCCGGCCTCCTGTGACTGCCGGTAACACTGCAGGTCAGCGCCCCGGATCCCGCTCATGTCACCAGAGAGGGGCACGTTGAGGGCAGCCAGGCGGAGCTGGGGGTGGCAGGGAGGAATTGAGGTCTCTGCTTCCTCCTTCCCAGAGGGTCTGAGCCTCTGGCAGTGCTGGCCAGGATTGGGGGTCCCCTGGGCACCTCTCCCCTCTCTCCCATGACTGGCCACTCATTGCCACCCTGGGGCCAGGCATTCCTTACAGATGGGATCCGTGGGGCAATGGTGGTTGGCAGAATTTGGGGCAGCCCTTGTTCCTCCTCCTTCTGGATCTGCAAAAACACAGCTCAGATCAGTCTGAGGACACCCATTCGTGTGCTGTGAGTGGGGGCACCCTTCCCAGACCAACACAACCCCAGGCTCTGCTCATGCTGAGCTGTCACTGCCCTGCTCACATCCAGCCCATTCCTATGGCACATCCCTCCTAGCATGGGCAGACCCCCAGCAGGGCTCACCAGTGAGTCTGTTGGAGACTGCATGGGTGACGTGTTGGGACCTCTTGGCTGCACCCTCTTGGCCTCCTGGATGGAGAGGTGGAAGAAGAAAGAACAGTTCTGTGAGGTCTTTCCCCTCCATCATGCAGAGGAGGGCTCTGTTCCCTTACAGGGACATGAGTGGACCCTGCAGCTCCTGCACCCCTCACCTGGTACTGTGGGGTGGAGGCAGAAGGGTCATCACCAGCCAAGAATGAGTTTGGATCCTCCAGCTGCTCCATGACATGATCAGAGGGACAAGTTAGGGGGAATCCTCTCATTCCCGGGGATCTGCTGCCCTAGTGCCAAATCCAGCCCTGGATCCTGCCCTCCCAGCCTGAGAGGGACCCCACACGCTACCAGGAGGCGGCTCCAGCCAGTGGGGGTCCGGAGGAAGGCGTTGCTCCCTTCCTGCACATAGACCAGGCTCCCCTCGGGCACAGCACTGCTCGCCTTCACCATCAGCTCCTTGGACTTGAAAACCCACGTCTGGCGCTGGGGGGATGCAGAGGGTGAGGGTCCTGCTGTGCGGGACGGGGCTGCTGGGGAGGGTTTCCTGCAGCCTGGATGTACCCGGAGATCAGCGCGGGAGTCCTGTGGCTCTGTCTGAGGGACACCAGCATCTGGAGAGCCCAGAGATGGTGAGGGGTCACAGGGTGTCCCAGCATAGGGCCTGGATGCTCCCATGGGAACTGGCCCCACAGGGATGTGGGTGGGGGAGCCAGCAGGGGTGCCAGGGACTCGTGCTGTCACGGTCCCGGCGCCCAAGGAAGGGAGGCATGACTTCAGGAAAGGTTTCTCCAAGATGGCTGGAGCCCCCAAAACACCTGGGAAATGCACTCACCTGATGGCCAGCTGCGGTCTGCAGATGCCTGAGGGCAAATAGAACCTGTGTCTGCTGCTGAGCACAGGGAGAGAAACACCCTGGTGCACAGGGAGGGGATGGGGACACCCTTGGGGACAGCGAGGGTGTGGCTTACCGACTGCTTGCAGGGCGGCTGGGCATGCATGGGGTGCACCCTCTGAAAGCAAAGACAGGCAGGTTTGGGGGGGCCCTGGTGCTGTGCACGCTCACACGTGTGTGTGCTCTGACACAGGCGTGTGCACGCCAGTGCTGGCCCTTACGTTGAGGTAGAGGAGACCTGGTGGGCCAGGGGGGCCGGGGGGCCCAGGGGGGCCAGGGTTCCCAGGGGGACCTCGAAGACCCTGCAGTAGAGCAGTGTGAGATTGGACTGGGCTATTTTGGTGCTGCCTTTTAGGGGGGCACCCAATTAATGTCCCCCATGCTTCCCACTCCTGTCCCCTCCCAGGGCTGAATGTCCCTGGCTGGGGCAGCGCAGGCAGCAGCCAGGCAGGGACTCTCACATGGGGGATGATTGCTCCATAAATCTCTGGTTCCTCTTTGCCATCCTGCAAAGGAAGAGAAGACAGACTGATCTCCATCCTCCATCCCTCCATCCTCCCTCTCCATATTTTCCATTCTCCCCCTCTCCATATTTTCCATTCTCCCCCTCTCCATATTTTCCATTCTCCCCCTCTCCATATTTTCCATTCTCTCCCTCTCCTTCCTCCACCCCATCTGGGGCTATGGGTCCTGTGGGGTTGCCAGTGGGGTGAACCATGTCCCCAAGGCTGGGCTGGGGTCCCCTTACCCTGGCCACTCACCGTCTGGTACCTGTGGATGGACCCCCAGGAGCCAGGCTGGCTGCCAGTGCTGGGAAAGGGGAGGTGGCCTGGTTTGCACCCGTGTTCCCCGTAGCAGCACCCCTGGGTGAGCCGCAGAGAGAGGCAGGATTAGAGGCTGTGCTGTGGTGGTGGGGATGGGGTGTGCTGGGGATGTTTATGGGTGGCACAGGTGCCTCTGCATGTGCCATGGTGTCCCTCATCCCCCACCCTGTGCCCCGTGCCCCAGGGTGAGGTGAAGGGCATTGGAGGAGCACAGGCATGGGGGGCTCAGGGGGGCACACTCAGGTGTGGGAATGGGACCCCCAGGCAGCTTCTCCCACACTGCTGCTCGTGGCTACAAACCGGCTCTCCAGGGTCGCCCTTTTCTCCCTGGAAGGGAAGCAAGAGATCCTGTCAGTGCCAGCTCTGGGGGTCCCCAGGCCTCCCACACCCCCCAGGCAGTGCTGTGCCTCACAACCAGGGTACCACCCTGCCGTGGAGCTGTTGGGTCAGTGCTGTGCCCATGTCCCTGCTCCAGAACCCCTGCCCATGGTGCCACTGCCCGGCTCACCTTGGGGCCCGGCAGCCCGGCCAATGCACGGTGTCCAGCATGACGTGAGTCACACTGCAAAGAGAGGATGTGTGGGGTGACACTGAGGTGCCCCCTCCCTAGGGCCCACAGTCTGGAACCCCCTACTCACCCTGTAGTCTCCTGGTGGTCCTGGTGGCCCCATGGGGCCGGGCATGCCCGGGGACCCTGGCTCTCCAGTCCGGCCAGGGCTCCCTGGCATGCCCGGCAGCCCATACTCGCCCTTCTCACCCTGAGGGCAGATGGCACAGGGTGGTGGGTGTGGAGTTGAGCCCATGTTCCCCTGGGCCCCACAGTGGCAGGACTGGGGCAGTCCTGGAGCCCTCTGAGGGCTGGGTAATGGGGCTACTCCCCCAGGGCAGGGCGAGGGGCTGGTGAGCCCTGATACCCCATCCCAGGGCCATGGACACACTGGGCTGGGACTCCCTTACCTTTGGTCCAGGGAATCCTGGCTCCCCTCGGAGCCCTGGTTTGCCAGGGAGTGATGCAGACCCTGGGGGACCAGGGGGTCCTTCATGCCCAGGCACCCCGGGGGGACCCTGAGGCCCTGGGAGTCCGGGTGCCCCTGGGGGTCCATCTGGGCCAGCTGAGCCTGGAGACCCTGGAAGTCCTTCAGCCCCAGGGAAACCAGGTGGCCCCACAGCTCCTGGAGGGCCTGGGGGTCCTGGCTTTCCCTCCCGCCCAGGGGCCCCCTGGGGGCCATCGTGGCCTGGGTAGCCGGGGGGTCCGGGCATGCCGGGCAGCCCGGGGGGACCCGGGGGTCCTGGGTTTCCCGCAGGGCTGGAGACTCCTAGCTGCTTGTCAGGTTGGAGGGAGAGAGGAAGGAGAGCAGAGTCAGTGAGCCGCCATGTCCCACCCCCTGGTCCCCTTGCCCACCCACACAGCCACATGTCCCAGTCGTCCCCATCCCCGCCAGTCCCGCTGGGGGCAGACCCTGCGGGCAGCACGGGCATTACCTGCCCTTTTCTCTGCTCCGGTGCTCACCTTGTTCTCTGATCTCTCAGGGAGTGCAGCAGGCGCGGGTGGGCTCCGGGCTCCCCAGGTGCCCGGGGGTCCCGGGGGCCCCGGTGGTCCTGGAGGACCAGGGGGGCCCCGGGGACCCTGGTGACCTGGCTGTCCTGGGCTGCCGGACTTCCCTCTCTCCCCTAAGAATCCGGGCTGGCCTCTCTCTCCAGGGAACCCTCGGTCACCTTTCTCTCCCTGTCGGGGAAATTCAGAGCCTGGCTCCACCTTCTGGCACTTTTCTCCACCGGAGCCCACCACGGGCACCTGCTGATTCCCTCCCTGGGACTACCTGAGTCACTTCTCAACCCAGACCCCAAAGCTAGAGTCCAACTCCTGAGCAAAAAGGGGTTTGCACAGACAAACGACCTTCAGGATTTCGTTCAGGGGGTCCCCGCACCCCCCTGCCCGTCCCCGGGGAGCACCACCGCACCTTTGGGCCTGGAGGGCCGGGCGGGCCGGGGCGCACGGGGCAGACACAGCCGGAGGTGTTGTGCACCTGGAGAGGGAAAGAGCGATGAGCCGCGGGAGCGGAGCCCCGACTGACGGGTCCGACACGGGTGCCCCGCGCCCACCGCTCACCTGGAGTGCGGGGTCCGTCTCTGGGACCGACGGGACCAGCCGGGGCAGCCCCTTGGCCGTCGTCTGTGTGGAGGAGAGGAGTGGCTGAGTGCGAAATCCCTGAGCACCATCCCCATTCCCCACTCCCACCGTCCCCATCCCGTCCCGCCTGCCAGCCCGTGTCTTCCAGCGCCCCTTGCCCGGGTGTCCATCCCAGGCTGTCCCTGACACCTCCCCGGGACCAGGACCCCTCCAGCACCTGAATCTGCAGGAACTCCTCTTCCACTGCGCTCCCCTCAAAAATCTCCGGGGCGGCCGTGGGTCGGTGCTGCTTGGGACAGACAGGGAATACTCAGTGGGGTATCCTGGGGGGTGCCCTCAGCCCTGCGTGGGGGCCCAACCCCAGCGCTGCTGTGGGGCTGCCCCATGTGAGGGGACACTGGGAGCTGCCGTGATTCCTTTCCAAGGGGAAGAGGGAGCTGAGAGTTGCGCTCGGGGTTGGAGCAGGGCACGGTGCCCAGGCTGTGCAATCAGGGCACAGATAAGAAGATCATAGCAAGGAGTCTGGCAGTAGCTGCTGTGTTTCGGGAGGGCTGGAGGAGCCAGAGGGGAGCCACTGCCCAGGGGAAAAGCACCTTGCCTCGTGTGCGCTGCGGGGCATGGCCTGACCCCTTGGCAGCCCCCCTGGAGAGTTGGTCCCGGCGTCTCGGGGCTGCTGCCAGGGGAGGTTTGCTCAGCAGCAGCTTCCCCACGGGCTCCACGCTGGCGTCTGTGTCTGCAGGAGCAAAGGAGCGCTGGGATGGGAGGTGGCAGGGCTGGAGGGGGACCAGGGTGGCACAGCACTCCCAGTTCCCAGCACCTGCCATGGCCACAGCAGTGCCACCAGCAGCCCAAGAACCCCACACAACACCCTCCACCTGCCCCCTCCATGCAGAGGTGCAGAAATTTGGGGTACTGGGAAAGCCATGTCCCCATCCCGCCATGCCTACCTTCCTCCCCATCCAGGTTGGGGGGCGTGGGGCTGGTGCCCGGATCCGGGGTGGTGTCCTCTGAGCCCAGGGAAAACCACTGGGCCGTGGCAGGGTGCAGGCACCCGGCCAGCACCGAGACCATGCAGAGGGTGCGGAGGAGTGGCGGGAGACCGCTGGACCCCATTCCGCTGCCTCGGGGCCCGGCTGCCCAGGATGGGGGTCCTTGGCTCATCCCTCTCGCCTGCGCCGTCTGGTCCCGCGGCCCCGGCACGGCGCCCGCTGTTATCGGCGGCCCCGACACGCCCCTTGCCCGCCCCGCACCCGCACCCCACGGACCGCATCCGGCGGGTGCTGAGCACCCACGCAGCCAGGCCACCGTCTGTCCTGCCAGCCCAGGGAGGGGAGAGCAGTGGGAACCACAGGAAGGGAGCCAGGGCCAGGAGGAGATACCAGAAAGGATGCGAGGGAGGGTTGGGGAGGAGAAGCTGCCTGGAAATGGGGAGTAAATCCAGTGGAGGAGGGGGCTGGCTGAGAGCAGAGGGCTCTGGCTGCAGGTCTTCCTTGAGGTCTGTCCTGCTGCTGGTGTCTGGAGGCAGGAGGTGTTGGAGTCCAGAATCTTTGCAGGCACCAAAACGTTCGAAGGGCCTAGGGTCACACTGGTTTCATCAGAACCACCCTCAGCTGGGGGACTACAGCCCTCTCTGATCCCCAGCCCCCTCCTGCTGGCCTGCAACCTCTCCCCAGGGCTGGGGCAGCTCCAAACCCTGCTGGGGTGTGTGGCTGAGGAACAGCAGCCAGTTTGGGCCCCCACAGCCTCAGAAATCCCAAAGAGCCCCCCATTAAGGACTGGGGGCACGGGGCTGTCCCAGGCAAGGACCTGGGCTACACTGAGCACCAAACACCAGCACTGAGCATGGACTCAGAGCTGTGGTTGTGGTGGGGGCAGCACAACCGTGGGGGGCACCAGCCCAGCCCCACTGCGCTTTACAGGATGGTGCTGGGACAGGGACCTGGGCAGGAGGAGCAGTGCCTGGGCAGAGGTGAGGGAACACTGTCCTCCCTCCCCTGCGTGCTGCCTCTGCCCGCAGACACAACAGTGTCCCTGGTGGGCCTGATAAGGTGCCACAGCCTGAGCGGGGCTGGGCACCTGTTTGGGTTTGGTCTCTGCTGGGACACTGAGTCAAGGTTGGTGCCTCTGCCTCGAGTCACGGCCACTGTGCAGCAGTGCCAGGCAGGGCAGGGGCTCAGGGCAGTGCTGTGACAATGCCTTGTGGGGCCTGGGGGATGTGGGGGACATAGACCCTGTTTGCCCCTTTTTTACCTGCACTTGGTGATGCCCAACTCACCTGCACGGGAGAGAGAAGATGGTCTTGAGAGCCCAGGTGGCAATCACACAGAATCACAGAATCACAGAATTTCCAGGTTGGAAGAAACCTTCAAGATCATCGAGTCCAACCCATGTTCTAACTCCCCAACTAGACCACGGCACCGAGTGCTGCATCCAGTCTTTTTTTTTTTTTTTTTGCCACCAGTGCTGTCACTCAAGCCTCAAAATGCCAATTTAAGCCCTAGATGTACTCACCCATGAGATGAGTTCGGGGTTCTCAGCCCAGGCCCTGCAGGACAGGCAGCTCTGCTCCTCTTGTCCCACCCACGACACTGTCCCCCACACCAGGGCCCCTCTGATATGCAAGACACCCCTGCTGTGCCCAGGACCCCCTTGCCACATCCAGACAGGTCCCTCCAGTTGTCCCAAACTCGATGTTGACTGAGATGCCCCAGGGCGCAGCTCGGGGGTCACCAGCCCCGGGTGATACTCGGGGTCTGTCCCCCGGGCACAGGGGCTGCTCCCCGCCGTCCCCCGGGCCCCTCGCCTGGCGCTGCGGGGACTGACGGGGCCGGGGTCCCAGGAGGCAGCCGGGGCTTCCGCCCGCTCCCGCTTTTCCCGAGTAGCCACTAGGTGCCGGCAGCCTTCAACCTATGCCGGGCTGCGCGGGGCGGGGGGCGCGGGGGGCCGCGGGCGCGGAACCGGGGGCAGGTGGGCTCGGGGAGCCGGCGGGGCCGCCCTGGGCCGTCCCGGGCAGACCGGGGCCGAGCCGCGCGGGATGCTCCGTTGTCAGCAGCACTTTTCGTCCCTCCGGGCCCCCCCACACCCGGAGCCCGGAGCCCACCCGGGGGTCTTGGCCGCATTCCCCGCGCTGCAGCCCCGCACAGTGTGTCCCCGTTCATCCCGGTTGCTCTCGGGACTGAGCAGGGGTCGAGGACGGGGGTGATTCGGGTGGGTGGCGCGGGGCCGGGGGCTCCGGGCCGGCTCTCCGCGCTGCCCAGCGCCGGGGCTGCCCCGCCGGTGGCTCCGCTGCTGAAGCCGCCGCCGGTGCCGGTGCCGGTGTGGCCGCCGCCGGGGGGAGCGTCGCTGCCCGGTGGGTTCCCGGTGGCGACGGGGGCGGCCCCGCCGGTGGCCCCGGTGGCGGCGGCGGGAGGTGTGGCCAGGGGCCGCATAAAGCCGCATAAAGCCGCCGCCGCCGCCCCGCGCCCGCCGCCAGCCGAGCGCCGCGGAGCGGGGCCGGAGCGGGGCCGCCATGCGCCCGGGGCCGGGGCTGCCGGTGCTGCCGGTGGTGCTGGCGCTGCTGGCGGCGGCGGCGCGGCCGGGCAGCGGCGAGGAGGCGATCCAGTGCCCGCCGTGCTCGGAGGAGCGGCTGGCGCGGTGCAAGGCTCCGCAGGGCTGCGCGGAGCTGGTGCGGGAGCCGGGCTGCGGGTGCTGCGCGACCTGCGCGCTGCCCCGCGGCACCGCCTGCGGCGTCTACACCGCTCGCTGCGGTGCGGGGCTGCGCTGCTACCCACCCCGCGGCGAGCCCCGGCCCCTCCGCACCCTCATGCACGGCCAGGGCATCTGCACAGACCTGGCCGACGTCGAGGCCATCCAGGAGAGCCTCCAGCCCCCAGGTGAGGCGGCGGAGGGGCGGCAGAGGGTGGGTGCCCAGGGTGGGTACCCTGGGTGGGTGCCTGGGGGTCCTTGTCCCTCACAGGGGCAGTGGCACAACCCCTGTTGGCACCAACCCACTCCCTGCTCACTCGGCAAGAGCTGTGGCCACAGGATTGGACTCATCGGGGACCTTCCCGTACTTAGAGGGAGCTGATAAAAATGATGAGGAGTGACTTTTACACGGATAGATTGTGACAGGGCAAGGGGAAGGATTTTAAACTAAAACCGGAAGATTTAGATTAGATGTTGGGAGGAAATTCCTCCCTGTGAGGGTGGTGAGGCTCTGGCACAGGTTGCCCAGAATATTTCTGGATGCCCCATCCCTGGAAGTGTTCAAGGCCAGGTGAGATGAGGTTTGGAGCAACCTCGCCTGGTGGAAGGTGTCCCTGCCCACGGCAGGAGGGTGGAGCTGGGTGGTCTTTAAGGTCCCTTCCAGCCCAAACAATTCCATGACTCTATGAGGCAGGATGGGATGGGACAGCACAGGATGGGAATGGAGGGAGCATGTTCCAGGGAGGGAGCAGAGGTAGGAGCAGGAGCCCTGGTACAAGTGGCTCACGTTTGTGCCATCCTTACCCACCAGAGCACAGCAATGTCACAGCCACATGTGCTGGAGAGGCAAACCTTCACCTGCTGTGCCCTGGCTGCCACGTGTCCCTGGACTGTGGGACAGCCCAGTGTCCCTCGAGCACCTGCAGCCCTTGGGGACACATCCCAGCTGCCAGGGAAGCTTCCCTGGGATGCTGCCAGCAGATCTGGCTGCACCAGAGGAAACAGGAAAGAGGCCACGGGGCACCTGCTCTCCTCCAGGCAGGTCCAGCCGGGTGCTGAGTGGGAGCTGTGTCTGTGCCAGATGGGGCAGTGAGGTGCAGGCAGGGCCAGGCTGGAGGAGCCGCTGCCGGTGTGCTCTGTCTGCCTTGCAGGTGGTGATCGTGGCCCTCTGCCACGCCCCTGGTGCTCAGGGACGATCTGGGGTCTGAGAGGGGAGCTGGCAGTGAGAACCCACCCCAGAGCTGTGCAAGTCACACCATGGGAATGAAGCTGCTCCCAGGGAAGGAGTGTGGGGACCTGGTCCATTGGTGGTCCCCCTTTGCCATCCTGCAGGCTGTGACCAGGACCATGTCCCCTGAAGCTGGGGACTATCATCCCAGAACAGTTTACAAGCTGGTCTGGCCTGACTCTGGATCCCCACACGGGGTCACTTGGAGCTCCCTGAGGGGCAGAAGGGACTGGAGCAATGTTTGTCCCTGCTCATCTGGAGGGCTGCATCCCAGTTCCACTCCCTCCTTGCATGTCTGATCCACGGCAGCTCCTCTGGTGTCCCCGTTGTGATGAGTGTTGTTCATGGATAGGCCCCTCTAGCCGCCCCCCTGCAGGGACAGGAGCTGGCTGGGAGTGCTTGGAGCCCCCCTGTCCTGCCTGTCTGTCCTCATCCCACATCCTGCAGGAGCTGTCTGGGCTCCCTGGCCCGGGGCTGTGCCGTGCTGCCAAGCCCTGTTGGTTTTGGCCGTGCCCTGTGTAATGCAACATTTTTTCCCAGAGCCTTTAGGAAACAGACTTGCATTTTTTCCCTTCCTTCCCGCGGTGTTTTGGCTTGGCTGGGGATGGGTGGGTGGCTATGGGAGCCGGGTCGCCCGCCGGGCACTGTGCTGGCCAGCGGCATCACAGGCAGCAGGATGGGCGAGTAGGAGCCCCTGTGTCCCGGGCAGCCCATCTGGATGTGGGCAGGACACCCACAGCAAATTTCTCGGTGCAGTCCCAGTGGTAAATCCCTCTGTGGGTCCCTGTTCTGCATCCCGGGGACAGTGAGAGTGTGGGGCTGGAGACTCCCTGTCCCACACAGCCCTGCCTGGCACAGCGAGGGCACCCAGTGTCTCTGCTGTGTCCCCTGGGGATCAGCAGATGGGAATTAAATGCCTGTTCAGGGGCAGGGGTGTATGGAGCAGGTGCCCCCGGCTGTGCCCGTGGCCCCGGGGCCGAGCGGTGCCGGCGGCTGGGAAGCGGTTAACGCGGTTAACGCGCAGCTCGTACAGTAAACACTTTGTCTGGGGGCTCTGTCCGGGGGGCTCCGCATTCCAGGGAAGAGGCTGGGATCAGGGGGCTGGGCTGAGGCTGGGCTGTCTGAACAGTTGGACATGGCTCCCGGCTCCATAGCCAGGAAGGGCCTCTCTGCTCACCTGGAACCTGTGGCACCCACGGGATGGGACTCTTAGGAATTGAGTGAGCAGTGGCTGCTCACCTGACTCAAGATTATCTTCCATGGCAGTGGGTCTGGGCACCTTGTGCTGGACTCTGTCCCTGCCACCCGCTCCCGGCCCTGCCAGCTCAGGGCTGGCTTTGGGATCCCACTCCTCAGCCAGAGGAGTGCAGGGGCCAGCCAGAAGGTCCCAGCCGTGGCTTTCCGTCACAGCTGGTGGGTGGTGGTGGCTGAGCCCGTGTGTGGCAGCCAAGAGGAGGTGAGGACATATTCCCCAGCACACATGATGAGTGATTTAGTGTTGGGTAAATGATTATGTTTGGGAAAACCTGGCCCGTGGGAGCTGCGTTCATCCCGTGTGGTCTCTGTAAGATGGGACAGATCCTGTTTCCTTTGTGTGTGCAGTGACTGGGAGGAATGGCAGTGGCTGAGCCATGGCTGGGCAGTGCACAGGCAGGGAGGACAGGCTGAGTTCCACCAGGCAAGGCTCAGCCGTGTCCCATCTGTCCCCTAGGTTGGGGCTCATCCATGCTTGGGTTCCTCCAGGCTGGGTGCTGCTCCTGGCAAGGTTCTGATCCCTCTGGGCAATCACCTGCATCTGCATCCCTCACTCCCTCTCCTGCATCCTGAGCTCCCCTCCCTCTGTCGACATTGGGCACTGAGGTGGGAGGTGCTCAGCCATGTTTGAGCACTCCGGTGTGTCATGGGATGGGGACAGGCCAAGCTCCCACCTGGTATCCCAGGTCAAGGGGCAGTAGGTGCCTGGTGCCTGCCCCCCTGCCACCCCCATCCCCGGCTCCCCACGTCCTGCCAGAGCCAGCACTTGGCAAAAAGAGCACAGCCCTCCCAGTGCTGCTGCCTGCCAAGTCGGGAGCCCAGGAATCCAAGAGCCAGCACTGCCACGGTCCTGCCAGGACCACCCACAGGTGACACTGGGGCTGCTGGACAGGGACATGGAGGGTGCTGGGGCTCACTGTGGCTCGTGCCATGTTGTCACAAACACGTGGATGTCTCTTCTGGCCTTTGAGGCATATGATGTCCTTCGTGGTGGGGCTGGTGGCACACGGGGGAGCAGGGCTGGAGCTGTGGGGGTCAATGACACTTGTCTGTCCCCATGGACACACACACGAGGTCCCAGAGCTTTGCTGGCTGCCCCAGGCTCTGCTCCCACGGGATCCGCGCGGTGGAGCCGGAGCCCTTCCCCGCTCCCTCGGGCTCAGCGCTGTGAATCACAAGTTCGGCACGTGACCAACCTCATTTGCAGCTCCCGTTAATTGAAGGCGATGCTGAATGACTCGTTTGTGTCCCCTGTCCACAGGCCGGGCAGGAATCCTCCTCCTCCTCCCGGGACAGGCAACTGTTTAATGTGTCCGGCGAGGGCAGCACCCCTCTCATCCCCTTGGCAACCACTTCCATTCCGAGAAGAGCAGAGCGGCCAAACCGGGACCCCCTCGCCCTCCATCCCTCCAGGGTGGCGGTGCCCATGATTTGGTGGCAGATTGGGCGGCACCAGGGCAGTGTGGGGCGTGGCAGCTCCGCTCTCCCCACAGATTGCTTTTCCCAAGTCTTTGTGCTGAGGGGGAGTTTTCTGATCCAGTCGGATTTCCAGGGAGGAGAGAGGTTCCCTGAGCTGCTGTGTGTCACTAAACGGGGGGACAGCAGCCCCAAGGACAGCGGCGATCCGCGCGGCAGGGAGGGATGCTGGAGCTGCCGTCAGAGCCGGGAACGCGGGTCCCGAGCGCTGTCAGGAGCTGCCTCTCCGCCCGGAGGCACCGGCGTTTCATGTGACCTTATGAAAATGTTATTGGCATCTGGTTTTATTTAAGCTGGGAGATTTGATGCTCTGGAAGCGGCTGGCGGGGGGGAGGAGGGGGGTTTGGCTGTGCCGGCGATCGGTGAGGGTTTCCCCTGCGGGGGCAGTGCGGGCAGCGCCGGTGCCTCCCGGTCCTGCCTTTCCACGACGTGGGAGCAGCGCACGGAGGTGCCGGAACTTTGGCATGGTGGTCCCCAACCGGTGCCAAATCTGCCCAGCTCTTCCTGTGTGTCTCCCCACAGGGATACAGGGGCGGGAAGGAGCATCCCTGCCAGAGCCCCCGAGCCCCCGGCGGGGCTCTGCCACCAGAGGCATTGCGCCACAGCCTCATGGTTGGTGCCGCCGGGGCTGGCGCTGGCACAGCGCTGTGCAGGGTCCTGGAGGCTTTGGGTTTGTGTTTCAAATTTCAAGGGCATGAGCTATTTCCTGGAAAAAAATGGACAGATTAAGCAAAAAGCAAATAACACCCACGAGGGAGGGGGCTTTGATTTGGGCTTCGCTCTGGACTTTAGCCGGGCCCCCAGGAGCTGGGCCAGGAGCCCTGCACTGCAAGGGACCGTGGCAAGAGGTGCCCATGGGAGATCAGGACCGGGATGCCGTGGGGATACAGTGGGCAGGAAACTGCAGCTCCGACCCCTTTGCCTGCCTGTGGGAAGGGCCAGTGCCAGGTGTCACCCAGCAGCCCCTGTCCTGGCACTGGGAGCCCCTGGGTGTGACCGCTGGCAGTGACCACCCCCTGCCTGGCTTGGGAAGGTTTTCCCTGCTGCCAGCTGCAATATTGATTCATTTAAGCCCAACCCCACAATAACCTCAGCCACTCCTCTGCACAGCCCAGGTAGACTGGGGGTCAAAACACTGCTCGGGCTGTGCCTGACACAGCTCTGAGCACACCCCTGACTCCTGGGGTGTCCCCCCTCCACAGAGTCTTCACGGGCCCCAAACCAGAGGAACCGGCAGCTTTTTAAAAACTAAAGCCACGCCGAGCGCTCATCTCATGACGCTCTGTCCAGCTGCCAACATCTGGGCCGGCAGCTTGGCCGCGCTCCTGGTGCAGGCGGGGATGCCAAGCGCCGCCTTTTGGGATCGGCCCCGCGGGAGATTAACTTTCTTATTCCAGGAATTTCTTCTTTCATGTCTTGGCGGGGGCCGTGCCCCGCAGCAGAGCACGGCTCCACTCCCGGCCGTGGCGCCCGGTGCTGCCCCGGGCCTGGCGGGGGCTCAGCACCGCCCCGGTGCCCCCACTGCCACTGCAGCTCCTCAGAGACAGATTTTGGGGGGTGCCAGGGGTGTCCTGGAGCTCGTGTCTGTGTGTCCCAGGGTCAGCTTCCAGGCCTGTGGGTGAGCACCGGTGCCTGGTGACACGTGTGCCCCAAGGGCACAGCCAGACCCAGCACACTGGAACCACTGCCCAGCACTCACAGCATGCATTTGTGACCCTACAATAACACACACACGGCAACAAGTTGTTAGTCGTGGCTAATGAGCAGGAAAAACTCCCAGGAGTCTTCCCCAGTGCTGCAGGGAGCTCAGCCCAGCACAGTGGCAGGAGCAGGATGGACCCAGGGCTGTGAATGGTGCCTGTGAGGACCAGAGACGGTGATGTGGGGCCTGCCAGAAACCACTGCATGTTCTTCCTTGGGGTGCAAGTGGCTCTGTGGAGACCATGGGAGCTCTGTGGCACTGAGCTCCCTTGGCCTGTGTCTCTGCAGAGAAGGAGGAGATCGACCACCCCAACAACAGCTTCAGCCCATGCAGCATCCACGACCGCAAGTGCCTGCAGAAGCAGCAGGCCAAGAGGGTCAACAACGGCAACAAGATGCGCAGCAGCGGGAGCCCTCGCGAGGACACGCGGGTCATGGTGAGCACCAGCAGGGCTGGGGAGGGCAGGGTGGCTGCTCCAGGGTCGCTGTCCTGGGGCACTGGGCCAGGAGCATGTGCCAGCCCTGTGACCAGCTCATCCCCACCTTTCCCCAGGCACAGGGCTCGTGCCAGAGTGAGCTGCACCGGGCGCTGGAGAGGCTGGCGGCCTCGCAGACCCGCACGCACGAGGACCTGTACGTCATCCCCATCCCCAACTGCGACCGCAACGGCAACTTCCACCCCAAGCAGGTAGGGTGGGCATTTTCTAGAGCCAGGGGCATTTTCTAGAGCCAGGGTGAGGCTGGGAGGGGGACAAGGCACAGCAGAGCCTGCCTGGCTCCTGGCTTTGCTGGGAATTACCCTTTGGGTGCTGGGGCCCCTTTACAAAAGCCCCAGGTGGGATGGGGGTGGTAAAGCCCCCGTGAGAGCTCCTGGTTGCCATGGGGTTGGCCATGGGGTCCAGGCTGGGTGTCCCTGACCGAACCCATCCCCACAGTGTCACCCGGCGCTGGATGGGCAGCGAGGCAAGTGCTGGTGTGTGGACCGCAAGACCGGGGTGAAGCTGCCGGGATTCCTGGAGCTGAAGGGGGACTTGGACTGTCACCAGCTGGCGGACAGCATGTGAGCGTCACCGCGGCGGCCCCGCGCCCTGCAGGGCCAGGACACCCGCCGGGGCTGCCTAGGAGAGAAGGAGAGGGGACGTGACCGCTGAGCAGTGCCCTGGTGCCGGGGGAACCCCGGGATGCGCCTCGGATCGCACCGCGCTCCGCGCCACGGGCCGCCCGCGGCACCGCCCCCGCGCCATGACCACTATCAGCCACTGCCAGGGGTCCCGGCAAGCGCCAGCGGCACCTCCATCCCACACGGACACAGCTTGGACCTGGGGTCGGGCTGCCTGGGTGGAGAGGGTGGGGGCACCCTTGATGCTGCCGCTGCTGCCCTGTTGTACCCCCGGTTTTCAGCCCGGCCCTGCAGACAACCTCGGACACCTGGAGCCTCGGGGGGTGCGGTGGCAGCATCGCATTTGCAGCTCAGTTCCCTCCTCTGCACGGGCAGCAGCAGAAGTGCCTCATCCTGCCCTCCCTGCTGGTGAGAGGCTGCCCAGGCAAGGACTGGGGGACCTGGAGAGACCCCCCCGCCTGCATCCCACCCCGAGTGTGTGTGTGAAGGGCAGTGTGGCTGCACAGAGCAATGAGAGACCTTCCCCCTCCCTGCTGCTGCCCCCCAGCCCTACAGCCCAGGACCCCCTCCCCACAGCCCATCCCACCCCCTGTGCAGGGACAGAGCCTCCCATCCATCCTGCCTCCCCCTCCTCCATCCTGGGGTGAGGGGGTCGGGATCCCCAGGCAAGCAACATTGAGGGGAGGGTGGAGAGGTGAGGGATGCCCAGGAAACAAATCCCAGGGGGAAGAGCTGCTTTTGGTTTGAGGTTTTTTATTTCTTCCCCAAATTTTTTAGTATTTAAAAAATGTTGTTGGTGGGATCTAATAAGTGACTGTGTGGCCCCGAGGCTGGATTTCTCCATCTCCAGGGACCAGGGCACTGTGGCAATGGCTCCTGTCTTTTCTTGGCCAATGTGACAAAACTGGGATGGATTCTGGAATGTCTCCATGATGAGATCTGCAGATTTCACCAGCACAAAGTTCTCAGCTGAGAAATTGTCCCTGGTTTTGTACCTGGCTTTCTTCAAGCTGGGATGGAAATTTTTCACATAAAAATGCCGTGGAAAGTGTGCCAAAGACAGAGGGGACTTCCCCAGTCCCCTCCTGACCCACCCCCTGGCTCCACGGCCTCAGTGGTAGGTTTTGGTTTTCCACGTGGATTTGTCCTGCCCAAGGCCCCCGATGGGAATGAAGTGTTTCAGTTTTAGTGAAACACCCTCTGCCCTCCTGATCCCCTGCCTGCCCTGTGTGTCCCAGATCCCTGCCTGCCCTGGCTTGCCCGTGGCCCTGCTCACACACAACTTCTAAACTGAGTCCATCTGCCAGGACAGTGCTCGGTGGGGAGGGGGTCCCTGTCCCTGCCACCCCTCAGCCCCTCAGAGCCACCACACCAAGGAAAGGATTCCCGGGGTCAATCCCAGTGCCAGTCCCCTGCAGCAGCACCACAGCAGGACACAGAGCAGTGGCAGGGCCAGCCCGGTGGCCTCGGCCACTCCCGGTGCACAGCAGGGCGGGTCCAGCAGGGCCTTTCCTGGTTTGGGGGTTCCTGGCAATGCTGATGCACCAGGGCACGTTCTGTGTCCTGCTCCGAGGGCTCCAGCGTTTCCCAGCGTCTCTCCTGTAGTTTAGGGCTGTATTTACACACCACCATGTACCAGTGTCCCCCACCCCCAGCGTGTCCCCTGGCACCCAAGGGGTCCCTGTCCGTCCCTCCCGGGCCAAGCCCATCCCATCAGATTCCCGTGTAGCACCGACCTTTTACAGTACACTTGAACCTTTGTATCCTCAAAAAAGGTAATTACTGTATTTAATTTCCCGTTATTTGATGTGTTTCTGTGGAGTGTGTTTTGTCTTTTATGGCTTTCAGTTATGGGAGAGGAGGGAGGCAGAGCAGGAGCGAGGGGGCTGTGGGATCCCACTGGGATGGGGGCAGGGTCTGGTCACCTCTGGTCTCCTGGTCTTGCGTTGGGTTTGGGGTTCAGCAGCCCTGGAAACCCAGGAGCCCACAAGCCTCTGGAAGAACATCACTGAGCAGGGATGGGGTGGGAAACAAAGGATTTCTTGCTTCCTCGTGACTCCCAGCTCCGCGTCTCCACCGGTGCCACCGGGAGGATCGGCACCGTCGGCCCCGCACAGCGCCACGGCGGGGCCGGAGACGGCGCCAGGCTGGGGAGGGGACCCTGGACCGGCTTCAAAGTTCAGGGGCGGACAGGGACAGGCACCGGCTGCTCCAGGGACACGGGCGGGTGGCCAGGTAGTGCCGACGGCGTTGACGAGCCGCAGCCCGAGGCACATGTGCGGGTGCCTGCCGGTGCCAGGGAGCACCGGGCATCTCCAGCCCCGCTCGGTGTTTTGGGAGGGAGTCAGGATGCAGGCGGGAGATGCCCAGGCACAGGAATTGCGACAGCCGCACACTTCCCGGTCTCGGCTTGGCTCTCTCCCAGTGTCTGCAGCCAGTGCTGCCCGGGGTCACGGCTCAGGAGTTTGCCGAGTCCCTGTTTGGTGGCTCCCGGGGCCGGCAGTGCCACCCGGGCTGGCGCCAGCCCGATGCTTTGGTTACCGGAGCGGGCGGCTGGCGGTGCTGGCGTTGTTCAAACACCGCCGGGACGGGGCCGGAGGCGGCTGCAGCCGATTCAGACAGCCCAGAAATCTGCTGGCACGGCAGATCGGCCACCGGAGCAGGGCCGACGCCAGTGCTCCTGCAGCCCGGCCCCGTGCCCTGGCCCTGTGCTGATGGCTACCAGGGCTGGCCAGGCTCGGGGGGGCAGCACGACCCCCCAAAGCACCGTGTGGAGCCAAAGCCTTTGCTTGTCCCCGTTCCCAGCTGCTGATCCTGACCAGCAACACAATAACCACAACAGAGTCCAGCTCTGGGGGTCCCGAGGCTGCCCCAGGGTCTCAGAGCTGGGGTCCCACAGCCTGAGCTGCCTGTGACCTTGGGGAGCTGCAGCCCCCTGGTCCCTGCAGCGTGATGGGAATAGCAGAGGCACCTGGATCCCCTGGGCTCAGCTCCTGAGCCCATCCTGCAGTGCTGGGGTGTGGCTGAGCAGAGCTCAGGGCAGAGGGACCAGGGGGACAAAACTGCTCCTGTCTCATCTTGGTGCCCCATGTTTTTCCCCCCCAGTGACCCCAATATCTGTTTTGATCATTGCCAAGAGTGGCCACAAGCCTGGCTGGAGGAGAGAGACTCTGCCATGGGTACATCTGCTCAGCAGGAGCAGAGCGAGTGTCTCCATTGCTGCCATCCCTGAGGTGCCTGTGGCAGGATAAATGTTCCACTGTTTTATTGAAAATACCCCTGAGAGGGTTTGTTAACATGGGGGCCAAAATTAAGCCAAAGCAGAGGCACCAACTGAGAACAAAGGTAGAGAAGAGCCCAGTGGCTTCAGAGCCTCTTTCTGCTCTGAGCTACAAGAGCTGACCCTTCAGCTGATGCAGATCATGGCAGCACCGTCCTCTTCGAGGCCCTGCCAATTTACGTCATCTGAGAATCCAGCCCAAATTCACGCAAGTCATTTCCAAAAACCCGATGCTTTACTGTCATGAAAATGTCACAATTTATTTCCCAGCTCTCTGCAATGCTGGGAGGTCGAGCCCGCCCGCAACCCCGCGCTGTGTAAAAGGGCAGGAGAATTTCCCAGCATCAGGAAAAATGCGCTGCTCTGTCATTCCCTCCTGTGGACGCTGCTTGCTCCTCGAGGGAAGCAGGTTTCCAGCAGGACTCAGTCACTTTATACACTTTGATTTGCAAAGATGCCTCTTTGTGCTGCTCAGGGGGTGATTCCTCCCCCAGATTTTCCCTCCTGCAGCACTGGGGTGTCAGGGCTGAGTCCCCATGGTGGGAGATCAGCTCAGCTCCATGACCTCCCTCAGCCCAGACACCCCAAGAACAGAGGACCTCATGGCTAGCAGAAACCCCAACCAGTGCATTGTGGTCCTTCAGAGCAGATGGTCCAGCTGAGGGACAGTGGTTCCATAGAGAGCACAGCTCCCATCCCTCCTGGGCAGCTCTCATCCCTTCCCCAGGGCAGCCTGTGCCCCACGGAGAAGCTCGGAGGAAAATCTCATCCCAGCAGAGCTGAAAGTCTTTAGCTGAGGACTCCTGATACGACGATGCATAACAAAAAAGTCTAAATACATGCTGTTGCCAAAATGCAACCCAGAAGCAGGAGAAGAGGAGCAGGAGAGGCTCAGCAGTGTGTGGGCAGCTGCTGGCCCTGAGCGTCCTCGCTCTGTCCCTATGGGCTGGGCAGGAGCTGGCGGAGCAGGTCGATGACAAGGGACACTGGCTGCACGGTGTCGTACTCTGCAAACAGGTGACACAGGTTCCCCGAGTCTGACTGGCTTTTGGCCACGAACCCAAAGATTCTTGGAGAAAGAGAAGAGGCTTATTCAGTTTGCATCCAGGAATCTGAAGGAATAGGCTGAAACCAGCCCAGCCACAAAGCCAAATCCCAGTTCCAGCAATTCCACCTTGGCCCGCTCCCCAATCACGTTTCCTTGGAAGCCAAGCAGCCGGGAGGAGCATTTTTGGCAAGGCTTCCCCAGCTGTGAAAAGATTCTTGAGCACAAGGTAGAGCCAGATATAAACTCACTTCCTGAGCCCAGCACAAGTCCCCGGGAAGGTTGTGGGATTTGGATGGGGGCTCTGCACGAGGGGATGTGGAGAACTGGGCTCGGCCAAACCTCTCATCCAAACCTCCCAAAGCTTCACCCATCAGTCCCACGCCTCATCCTGCCACCATGGTAACTTCTATCACATTCCCCCCTCATTCTTTGCTGCTCTACAATGCAGCCACTTCCCAAAGCAGCATCATTGCCCTGGATTCCAGCCCCCCACTCCACGCGGGAGGTCCCTGCTCTTACCTGGAGGACTTGCAGTACTTCTGCCACCTGGGGGAAGAACAGAATTGGAGTTGCTCAAAGGCTGATGTTTAACTCATTCCATCAGCTGCAAAGCCAAGGGTTATGTTTAGATCCACCCCAGCACGGTGTGCCCAGGGCAGTTTTATGGGATTTGGGATTTGAAGTGGTGCAGAGGCACTGGGAACCACAGGGAAGGGAGCACAGCGGGTGGGTCTGACAGGCACAGCTGCCCAAAACTCACTTTCTGTTCTCAGGGTCCATCCCACAGAACCTGATGGCAGCCAAGGGGTAGTGTCGCCTGAAAAACACCCTGGAAGAGGAGAGGGAATTGTTAGGAAAGGGAAGGACCTGGGCAAGGACACAAATTTGCAAATCCAAGCCCTGCTGTGCTTATGGGAGACCGAGGGTCTCAAGGCATCCCAAAATCCCAACCCTGGATGCTGCTGGTTCCTGCATCCCACCCCTGTGATGCCACCAAACACAGCACCCCTCCTTGAGGAGTCAAGTCCATCCCTTGGATCTTGATGTGGGTTTGTCCAACCAGGGCAGGTTTTCCTGAGGCTGGGAGGTGAGGAGGGATCTGCCTCTCCATGAACCCCCCACTGGACCACCCCCTTTGGCCATCCTGGGCTCTTACTTCCTCTGGACGTCGGTCAGCGTGACGCCCTGCTCCGTCACCCTGAAGTGCACCAGGGTGGGGGTGGGCAGCGTCTCCAGCTCCAAGGTGCAGGAGATGCCTTTCAGGATGGCTGGGGCTCCTGTCAGCGTCTCCACATTCACAGAGTTGAGGTACAGGACGTTGCACACTGCAAGGACAGCACAGGGCCCGGCTCAGCGCGGATGTGACGCGGGCCAGACCCAGGGCTGGGTCCCAGGGGCCATCCTGCAGATCCCTCACATGGACCCCGGGTCAGGTTTGTTTTGATGAAAATTAAAAGGTTTGGTGACTCAGAAATTCTTCACTAATTTGGTTTGGTTTACTTTAATTCTTTGCACTAATTGTTGTAAAAGTCAAAGTATTTAATTTCCCGTTTCTAAATGTCACATTTGCTGTTTTTTTTTTTTCTGTTTATTACATATTTCCTTTAATGAAAAGCAGAAATACCCCAAGCCAATGAAGGGCTGAAGGCCAACCTAAAACATGACATTTCAGGCTGATTGAGCTGTTTAAAGGGCTGTTCTGGGTCAAACTAAACTTTCCAGCTTGCCAACTGGTTTTTCAGAATTTCCAGCAAAACAAAGCAGTCCCCAGCTCCCCAGCCTGTGTTGTGACCCATCCATGTGGTCTCCTGCCTTTCATTCTTTGCCCTCACCTGGAGCCCACCCAGGCTGAGGTGCACAGACCCTTCCCCATCCTGCTCTGTCATTCCCACATGTGCCCCACAAGGTCCCTCAGCAATTTCACCAGCCCCCATCCCTCTCCTAAAGCTCCAGCTGTTCCCCCCCCTTGAAGCCCATCAGGAGAGAGGCTTAAAAATCAGGAACTCCTTAAAACTGTGGAAACTGGGGGTCTTTTATCAGCCTCAGGACCTCAAGAACTGTATTTTCAAGCATCTTGAAGACCCAAATTCTCCTTTCCTTAAAAGCATCAGGTTTTCTTGCAGCCCAGGGAAAAATCTGCAGAATTCCTGCAGGTATCTCCAGCCCCACGGGGAAGCTGGAGGGGGATGTCACGGCAGTGCCCAGCACTGCACAGGGGTGACCTGCTGCTGTCACAGTGTGCCCAAGGCTGCACTCCTGCCAGCTGGGCTGTCCCCAGGGCCAGCAGCCGGCTGCTGTCCTCACCTGCAGTTTTCCTGGCCAGGGACAGTGCAGAGTGGGGAGCGCAGTCAGGGCTGTCCTCTCCATCAGCGAGATCTGCACAAAGCACAAGCAGGAGCAGTGATGCCACAGGCCGGGATGAGCTTCTCACCTCTTTGGCAGTTCCTTATCTCAAAAGAGGCTCAAAGGCCCAGGACCACTCTAATTGCAGGGGTTTAGAGCAGTAATTAACTTAATTGTCCTTCATTTCCTTTCCGGGCTCTGTTCACCTCTGATCTCCCACTCCTATTTCCCTTCCCCAGCGGAAGGGAGTCACGGCCGCCCCATCCCCAGGTCAGCCCTGCAGCCAGGGGAGCAGCCCCTCGCAGGCACCCGGGGGGGCTCAGACCCCTCCCCACAGCAGGACCGCGCCCACCTCCCCGGAGCAGCGGGAGGGGCGGCTCGGAGGGAGCATCCCCCCTGTCCCCTCACCTACCTCGGGTGGGGATGCTGAGCTTGCAGGGCAGTGCCAGCTGGGTGATGGAGTGCTGGTAGACAAAGGCAGAGAGGCTCCCTGCAACCAGAACTGTGGGTTAGGGTGGGGGGCTGCTGCCTGGAACCCCCCCACCCACACACCTCCACCTCCCAGTGTCCCAGGGAGCTCGTGTTCCTGCTTTGGAGCCACCACCACGGTCTCACTGGCAGGGAAGTGCAGGCAGGACCTTGGGCTGGGGGGTTCCTGTGCTGGCAGGTGCACAACACATTCATCTGGTCCTGGCTGGTGCTTCCAGGGGCTTTGGAAACAGCTCCTGGGGCTGCCAGGGCTGCTGTGGGCAGCAGCACCGTCCTTACCAAAATACAGCTCCTCGCTGGCGCCTTTCAGGTGAACCCCTTTGGTGGAGGACTCGATGAGGAAGTGCCGGACGAGGTCACTGCTCTCCTCACCTGCAAGAGGGACCACAAGCAGCATCAGCACCGGCCCCAGTGCCACTGTGTCACCCCTGCCCACCCCAGGGTCCTGTCCCAGGGCATCCTGGGGCTGCTCTGTGCTGCCATCACGATGCCAGCCCCTGTGAGAAGTGCAATGAGCACCCACAGGCTCACTGCCAGCACCTCCCACACACCAGAGTGCTGTGGCTTCTCATCTGGCTTTAGTTTGAGTAGTTGCAGTTAAACCCTTGAAGCCACCCCCTGTTTGCACCCCCGTACCTGTCTGGCTGCCGGAGGGAGAGCCAGGAACCTTCACGGCCAGTCCGAAGGAGCCCCGGAACGAGGTGCTGTCCCTCACCAGGAATGTGCCCGGCTCCTTGTCCCTCAGCAGCTGGATTGCTGTCAGAGCACAGGTGGGGGCTCAGCCAAACACAGCAGGTGGGACCTCCCTGTGCTCTGCTGCTCTGCAGGGAGTCACTCCTTGGCAGCAGCAGGAAAAGCTCTGGGGTGTGTGCCAAGGACACGCACATCCCTTGTGTGGCACCAGCTGCAGGGCCCTGGCTTGGTCCCACAGGTCCCTGCAGTCCCCAGGACACTCAGCCCCTGCCCAGGCCACGCTGTGTGACAGGCAGGAGAAGCTTTGCTGGACTTGGAGGACACAGAGGGGCCGTGGCACAGCCCTTGTTTCTGAGCCACCCCCTCAACCTCTGAGAGGGTCCCTCCACACCCACCAGCCCCCAGCAGACTTTGATTTGCCCCCACTGAGTCCCCACAGGGACACTGGAGAGCTCTGGGGACAGGCCAGAGCTGGAGGTGGGGTCACACCTGTAGAGCTTTTCCTGCTCACCTCGGTCCCTGCTGATGCTTGGCTTGAACCAGTATTTTGATGTGTCCATCACAAACTTCATGGTGGGCTGCCCAGCCTTCAGGGGACCTGCAAGAGACCACAGGATGTCAGGGCCAGCAGGAACCTGAAGGACCTCCACAGATGGCAGAGCCCAGCAAAGACATTTCTCTCTCAGGCTGGCCAGGGCTGAAGGTTTTTCAATCCTTTTGAATCCTTTCCTCCCCACTCCTCAGAATAGCTCATTCTCCATGTAATTATCTCTCTTGGCAGTGCTGTAGTGCAGAGAGGGTCACATGGAATCCCCTGGCAGTGCCAGCCAGCCCAGCCCTGCACAACCCACTGGGCCATGGGATTTACACCAGGATCTGACCCACACACCCTCTTGCTATTCCCATAAGGATCCCAATTAAAACCCTCTGCCCCGAGAGCTGCCTCTGCTCATCTCCTCCGGAGAACAATAGCCCCAGTGTTTGCCCTTGAATGAGGGACCTTGTGAACCCTGGTACCTTTTGGTGTCCTCAGAGCAAACGGGAACCCCAACCCCTCCTCCCAACCCAGTCTGGGTCTGCAAACAGGCAGGACACGACAGAATGATGTTTCTCATGCTCAGGTACTACAAATAGGTGCATCTGCATCTCCTGGAGGGAGCAGAGCATTCCTGGCTGCTGAGCCCATGCCCCAGGACACCGGTGGGCAGAAAGCTGTGGCTAATCCAGGGTCACCAGCCTCAAGCTGGAGACCACCCAGACCATGGGGAGACACAGCAAGGACCTCTCATCCTTTGTGTCTATAATCCACAGCTAAAGCAGAGGGAAAATGGGGATTGCTCCCCCTTTTCGCAGCACCTTTTGGGGTCTGCAGCTCCTCCCTGCCCTGCCCCGTGACTCACCGTCCGACAGGCAGCTGAGCGCGGGCGCTGACTGCGCGTTGTTCAGCCCCCCCAGCCTCGAGGCTGGGCTGCAGCCGGGCACGGGGGGCTGCGGGGCAGAGCTGGGGGGGGCTCTGGCCAGCTGAGGGGGTCCATCTCCTTGTTCCAGGCACCCGTTCACCAGCAGCACCGGGATGTCGGCCGCGGAGGTGAGGATGGAGGGGGGGCAGCTGCTGGCCTGGCCCTTCTGAGCCAGGGAGGTGCCGGCAGCGCTGGGGGAGCTGCCTGCCCGCGGGTGTGAGGGGCTCTGGCCAAAAGCTGGCCTGGAGTGAGACACGATGCCGGAGGAAGGGGAGCAGGGGCTGCCCAGGGAGCTGCTGGGGGACAGGGAGGCAGCGGCCGAAGCATCCGAGTCCTCGTTGTGGAGCGAGTTGGTGCTGCTGCAGGAGGGAGACAGAGCAGAGATCAGGAGGGGTTGTTCACACACAGAGACCACCCCAGGGACTGCACCAACCCTGCAGGGCATCACCCCCCAGCCCGGGGAATGAGGGACTCGGGGTGCTGCCCTGTGCCCCTTCCACCAGGCACAGGTGGCATTTACCTGCCCAGGATGTAGCTGGTGTCAGAGCCAGGGCTCGTGGAGAGCTGGGACACCCAACTTCCCCTCTGCCGGGCCCTCAACACCTGCACGGGCTTCAGCAGATTGTCAACACCTGGGGAGGTGCTGAGTGCCCCGGGGCTGTGGGAGGCTGTGTCCGTGTGTCCTGCCAGGCACTGCCAGGGAGCGCTGGTGCTCTCGGATGCTTTGCTACAGCTCAGGGTGGCCGACTGCGGACTCAAGGATCCGGGTGGGCTCGAGAAAATCACGCTGTCACCGCTGCTGTATTTGCCTCCGAGTGCCCCTTTTTGGGGCAGGAAGGTGTTGGCCTGGGGGGATCTGGAGAAGGGGGTGCCCGAAGGGCTGGGGGAGCCCTGTGGCAGGTCGGGCCCCGTGGCTCTGCCCGGTGTCAGCTCTATGTACTTGATGTCTGCAGAGAGAAAGAGGAGCTCGTGAAGGATCTGGTGTGCAAGCTGGGTTCCTTAGCAAAGCTCTGTGAGGAACATTTGTGCTCTTCCCGCTGTGAATTTTGGCTCCCCTTCTGCAGCACTGGGAGTCCAGAATTACCCTTTGTTGAGACCCTGTGAGGGCTGATCCCTCACAGATCCCGAAGTGAAGTGACCCCCCCGGTGCTGGCAGGCTCCAGGGAAGGGGGTTACGTGCGGTCATGTCTGGCTGCTCAGACCCCCCTCGCCAGCATTACCCAGCCAGGACCTGCCCAGACCTGCAGCCAGAGGTGGGTGTTCCCTCCAGCAGCTGCTCTGTTTGTACCTGACTCAAGAGAAAAACACCTGGCTGCTCCCCCCGGGGTGACGTCAGGTTCGGAGGGTGGCCCTGCACACCCTGGGCAGAGCGGCAGGGGGGCAGGGGGATGTCACCCGGCCCCAGGTACATCTGGACGTCCATCCACACTGTGGCAGTGAGGAAATCCTCGTGGGACAGGAGTTACAACACTCTTGGTGTCCACTATAGGACCAGCCACGCAGGGGCTGGCTGCTCCCTCCTCCTTCCTCCCACCCTGCACAAATCTCTCTAGAGAAGTAACTTCCCAGGCAGTCTCTGTGCCTGTGTCCTGTGGGATTCCTCCTTCTCTTCCATTCATGCTCAGAGCCAGCCCCTCCTCTTGCCATCAGTGACATGGGAACACACCTGACAGCATCTCCTGTCCAAGACCCCCAGTGGAACCTCATGGCCAGCACCAGGGGTGCCTGATGCATGTCAGGTCCTGGTTTCCTTGGACAGAGCCAGCATTTCTGGCTGAGCTGGAAGAGACCTTCCAGCAAGAGACACTCAGACTTGGTTTGAGTGCTTGCAGCAATGGCAGATTCATCACATCCCAGGGAAGCTGCTCTGGTGGTTAATCACTCCAGTGCCAGGGGTGTGCACCTCCCTTCCAGCCTGGACGTGCCCAGCTTTGCTTTCAGTGCCTGGTTCTTGCCCTGCCATGGAGTTCAGGAAAGTTCCCGTTCTCAAAGGTGTTTATCAGAAAGGGAAAATCCTTTTTGCTGCAGCAAAGACAAACAGCTCTGACAGCCCTGAGCTCCCTGCCCAGGGTGTGACAGGAGATGGACCTGCTGTGTGGGAGCTGCTGGCCCTGGCTACTGCAAGCAACAACCTGAGCTCTGGGGCACGGGGCTGGATGAGCAGGAAAGGCACGGGGCTGTACAGAAGTTATTCCCTGAGCCCCTTCTCCATGCCAATCCCAGCATAGATTGGATAAACACCGCCAGCCATGAGCACCAAGGAGGGGCTGGGTGAGCCAGGAGGGCTGGATCCCAGTGGGGACACAGCTGGATCACAGCAGGACAGAGCCAGAGTCAGAGCCTTGCCCTTCCACAGCCTTGCTGCCAGCAGAGGCTCCTGCAATGCCTAGCCTCGGGGTAGCTCTGTGGCCACGTGTCCTGGTATCAGTGCACAAACCCTTGCAGCGAGCTGGCCGGATGCTTTTTGTCAATGTCTCCCCAAAAGGAGAAAGAAATGGGGATTTTAATTGTCCTTTAAAGAATTGACAAACATCTGTGTGCCAGTCTCATGAGGCCTTTTACCTCCTACTTCTCTGCCTTTGCTCCTCTTATCACCTGTGGTTAAACCTCAAATATTTGCTCAAGACCTTGGCAAGTTTTCCCGCATCAAGGAGTGGCAAAAGTGCCACAAAGACGGAGCCCAGATGTCACGCAAGCCGAGATATGAGACCTCCTTTCTCCTCTAGGAACAAGAAGGATCCAGAAGGAATAGTGCCTCATGAAGTGCCTCCTGTTGCTGCAGCATTTCACAGAATCATAAACTACACTGAACTGGAAGGGACCCATCAGGATTGAGTGCTGTGTTTAAAGCTTCCTCACAGTTTCCACTAGATAAGAACAGGGCCCTCTCGCCTCTCTTGGGCACCATCAGTCCCTGCCACCCTCACATCAGGGCACAGGTTGCAGGGCTGCAGGAGGAGGAGGAGGAGGTGAGTGAACAAGGACTGTGTGCAAGGAGGTGAATGCACTGTAGGAGGAAGTTAGGGTAAAAAACCAAGAGCTGTTAAAGGAAAATGAAAGCTGAATTGAGGCTTTTCCCTGAATTCGTGGCCAGCTTTCCAGATGTTCAGTTCCACACTTGGAGCCAGATTCTGCAGACCATTAGCACGTTACCTGCAGAGCTGCTTGGGGCTCCAGCCCCTGAGCAGTGCACGAAGGGGGGCAGTGGAATGGGTCAGACATGGAGCAGCCAGAGCTGAATCTGCACTTTGTCACAGTATTTTATCTGCAAGGCCACCCTGTCCATCCCAGCAGGAAGCAGGAACACTGTCTGCTCTGGAATTGCCTGGTTCCTGCAGTGCTGCTGCCCTGCTGCAGCACCAGGACCCTCACACCCACCTCATCCTTCTCCAGCCCTGCCATCCTCATGTTTGCATGAGGGCTCAGGAAGAATTGAATTTTTTTTTCTTGTTTTTAACATCCTCACATTTGACCTTGCTGTGGAAAGAAGCCTGGGGACTGATTGTCAAGGTATTTTTGTGTGTAAAGACAGGGATGGGCAATGAGGCTTTTGGGAAGCAGGGAGACCTGAGGCACCTGAACCACCACAGACCTGTCCTGTCAGCAGTGTCAGCTCCCCATGTGCTGGGGCTGCCCCGTGCACAGGGTGTTGAACACCTAAAATGAGCAGGAGAGCCCAGGCAGGAATACCTGGATCAGGAGCAGCTCACAAATCAGAGCTTGGGCTGCAGGGATGACAGGGAAGAGCTGCATAAGGGTTCACACAAGGCACAGGTGAGCAGAGGCAGGGCTGGTATGTGCTGCTGGTGCCTTGCCTATGCCAGGTATGCTGCCCGGGGAGTGCACAAGCCCTGCAAAAAGAATTTCCCTGGCAAAAGAATTGGGAACACTTAAATGGGATGGTTGTGCAACACTCGATACCTTAGCCCAGGGCTCTGGAAATCTGGCTGCAAATCCATGTGCTCCCACAGGTCAAGTGTGACCCTAGGAAAGGTTCTGCTGCCCTTGAGGGTCCTCACTGGGCACCCACAGCCCAGGGCCGGTCATTGGTGGTGACAACTGGGATTAGAAGTTTTCCAAGAGCTGCAAGTGCCATTTGTAACGAGAATTGTTTTCTCCAAACACAGGGAAATGAACATCAGGTAGAACTAAGTGCTGTTTTCCCAGTTCCTTTCTGGACCCCTTTGAGCTGTCTGGACACGAGAAATGCCAACAGTGATCAGACCAAGGCCGTGGAGGCACCGGAGTCAGGCAGAGCTTGGATACGCAGCCTGTCCTGCTCCTTAATATGGAACCCCGATGTCAGGGAGCAGTCCCCCATTCTGATCACCCTGGGGACAGTGGGGAATGTCCTTGATTCCCATTTCCAGCCTCCCCCACGAGCCCAGGACCTTTGTGTGGGTCCAGAGGACAGATGTGTGCCTGACCCCTCTTCCCCAGGCTCTGGCAGGGGGTTTTCACCAGATCAGAGCTTTGCTGGCTGCACAGCCCGAGCGTTGCCTTTGCCTCACCTATTGCCTCCGGGTCCTGCTTCTTGGTGGCTGCAGCATCACCCTGAGCAGCAGGCTGGGCTGGATCCTTCACCGGCCTGCACGGCAGCGGCTGGAAGGTCGGATCAATTTCTAGGATCAACTGGTTGAGAGTCTCTATGGTTAAATCCAGGGAGGGAGACATGGGCTGAGCCTCAGGGTCCGTGCTGGTGTTCTCCTCCTCCTTTGGCTGGCACGGGGCTGGGGGTTTCTCCAGGGAGGAATTCTGCTGGCCCTTCCCCTGCGTGTGAGCAGCCACATGCTCCGACACGGGCTGGGCTCCGAAGGCTCTCCCGCTGGGGAGCAGGCGAGCCTTGGGGTGCACCATGGAGGGGGGGTCACTCCAGGCCTCTGTGGAATAGTAGACGTACTTGGAGCAGCCCGGGTACCCCGGCGGGCGCAGGCTCTTGCTTTCCTCCGGGGAGGAAATGCACACAGTCTGTCCAACACGCAACACGTGGGATTCTATGACCTGGGACATGGTTTGGTTTTCCGGTTTCACAGCTTAGAGGCCAAGGGAAACCTCCTCCTCCTCGCCTCCTTCCTCCACCAGGGACCTCAGACCCCGTCTTCAATCCAGTCTCCAGCGGAATAAGAATCTGAGGAATGCAGAGAGGAGCGGTTACACAGGCATGCCCCGGGCAGGAGCAGACTTCAGCGGAAAAGTCTATAAAAACGGGGATTTGGAGTGAAAGCTGGAATTCAGCTCATATGAAAACAAGGCACCCTGTCCTGCTTTTCCACCCCCTCCAGCCTCTGCTCCCGGTGCCACAGAGCAGCCGGGCAAGCACATGAAAGACTCATTGGCAACAGCTTTTCCGGATTCAAAGGCCTAAAATGGAATCCTGCTTTTATTTGCTAATTTTCTGGATTAAGAAAGAAATGAAGGCTCTAACAGCCTTCCCATGGGACCCTGATCCCCGGGAGCCATCCAAGGGCAGCCAGCAAGCCTGGAGCCCTGTGGGGCAGAGAGCTGGAGCTGCCTGCCAGGGCAGTGTCCTGCAAGTGGGTGTACAGCTAATCCAGGATTTTATTTTCCTGGTACAACACAAGTCTGGAAGCCTGCGGACGTGGCTGCTGCCTCAGTCATGGTGCTGCTTGAGGAATCTGACTGCAGATACATTTGGAATAACCCCTGGCAGAAAGGATTTTTTAATTCCCCATTATAAACTCTTGTAGAATGAGGTTGGTTTCCCTCAGGGGTCTGGGAGAAAGGGTCTTGGGAGGCTGTTTGGAGGTGGGGAAGCTGTCCTGCTGCATCAGCAATCAAATGGGGTTCCTCCAGCTGCTGCTTGGCAGGAGCTGTGCCTCAGCAGCACGCTGCCACCAAACACAGAGAGACCCTCACTCCTTTGGCTGGGATGAGGACAATAACCCTGTCCCCCTCTGTACCCACTGTGGCAGCCAAGCCTGGCATCTCTGCTTTGGGGACATCCAGGCCCTGCACATTCCCTGTGTCACACCACACCATCCTCTCTGGTCCCTGGGGAGGCCCACAGGGTATCCAGAGATCCAAAGGTTTGCTGTGCTGGCAGGAGTGAATGCCACAGCTCAGGGCTCCCTCTCCATATCCTGTGCGGATTTGGTGTGTGGCACTCACAAACGGAGGGGTACACTTCAGAAAATATTTGTCCTGTCCTGCACCAGACTTATTTACTCCCTTATCCTGGGCTGATTAACGGTGGAGTCACAGGATTAGGAACGAGACACGTTGCTCCAAGGCAGCCGGGCTCTCAGCCCCGTGGGCGCGGGCAGGACCTGGGCTGGTGCCCTGCGTCACTGACTGTAATCGCTGACTAATTATCCTGCCAGGTGTTAAGAACCACTGAGGGTGGCTCAAAACAGGGCAGCTGTGCCCTGGGTGAGTGATATAACCCCGGAGAAGCCCCATATCTTGCTAGAGAGACTCCTGGAATACCCCGGGCTCAGAAAAGTGTAGGGAATTAAAGCAAAACATCACTGCTGTCTGCTGCTGCTGTCAGCACCCGGCCCCGGGCGAGTCGTGGCAGGTAAATCCCTCTCCAGGGCTTCCGAGAGCATGGAGAGCTGCAGGAGTGAATAAATACCTCAACCCCATTTACCTTCCTGTCAGCCCGGCCCTGCAGTGTCTCCTGAGCCTCTGAGAGGTTTTAGTTACAGGACTGGCACAGGAATGGCTTGGGAGCAGGGCTGCAGGAAGGGAAGCACCTCTGGAGCCTGAATTAGACAGGCCCAAGGCACCTCTGAATTGTTGCTAATTATTCCTAGAGGTGGGAGCCTCTGGGAATTTGGGGCTGTGCTGTTGGAGCCAGGTCTGCCCCAGTTCCCAGAGGAGATGGACTGAGTCTGGAGCAGGTTATCCCTGTGGAGAGCCAGCTGGAAGGGATCTGCCAGAAATCGGGGGGCAGGTGGGTGAGGGGCTGCAGGTAGTGGGGTCCCTCCTGTGACTGCAGCAGTGCCACAGCCCACGGTGCCCTCCCCACTGGCTGTGCCACGGCCAGCACCAGCACGTGGCTGTCCCTTGGCATTTCCAGACCCCAGGGCACAGTGGATACAGGAGCAGGCTGGGACCCAGCCCCTCTTCCCCACTGGGCTGGCTGTGCCAAGGCTCTGCCCACAAAGTTGGTGTCACCTCCAGTCTAGTGACAGCACAGCTCTGCCTGGGGGGTGGCCAGAGCCCAGGGAAGCAGATCCCACCTTGGGACCCCACCCCAGGTCTCCTGCCTTGAGGCACCGTGTGCCACAGCACCGCCAGCCCTGCGTGAGAAACTCAGTGTGGTACAAGGCTCGGAGGGAGCGTTTGTTAAATATAAAAAGAAGAGTCATTCCAGGTCAAAAACACGAGCGAGATGGAGTGAAAATTGGATTCTCCCCTGGGGAGAAGAACTGCCTGGCTCCAGTCAGCATCCGCAAGACAAGGCTGGTTTTAATTTAAGTAGGTACAGAAATAACGTGCAGGATGCATGAACCAGGGCTGTCGGGGCTTCCAGGAGCATGCACGCAACAGCTTCCCTCCTTTCTTGTACTCCTGCCCTGAGTTTTTGATCTTTCTCATGTGTGATGCTGCCAGAATTAGCCTCCAAACCTCATTTCTCCTCCCTTCCCTTCTCTGGGTTGAAGTGAGAGGTCTCCCAGGCTCCTCACAGGAATTTTGAGCCTCGGCTGCAGGCTCTTGTGCTTGGAGGAGCAAAGGAGAAGGGCTGAGGTGAAGGAGGTGACTCACAGGGTGGCTGCTGGCCACCAGCATGGCACAGCCACAGGATGGGCAAACGCTGGCCACAGACACCAGGACCTCCCCAGAGCCCCTGGAATGGCAACGTCCCCATGCAAAGGCCCAGCGAGGGCTGGGCAGGGTCTGGCTGTGCCCCCCAGGCAGGGAAGAGAAGCCAGGCATGGGCACAGGAATCACACTAACCCACACCGTGCCATGAGCCATGCCCTGAGTGCCCTGGCAGCAGCAGAGTGAGCTCTGGGACAGAATCAGGGCAGCCCTGGCAGAGGGAACCCCAGCACTGCAGCCATGCCTGGCCAGGCTGGTTCAGCCAGGGCTGCATGGAAATTCCAGGGAAGGAGCTCTGTTGTCTCAGCTAAGTCAAGGCTAGCACAGAAGGAGATGGAAATAAGCTGGCACAAACACATCCAGAACTGGAAATTGCAGAGTTTCTGCTGCTGGAAGCAGCCTGTGGAACACAACTCTCTCTCTAAGCTGAAGGGGACAGCTCACAGATCTCATATGCAGATGGACACTCTTGGAAATGTCCTCAGTGAGGGACCTGCCTGCCGCACCAGGAGACCCAGGTTGTGGGGCTGGAGCTGCAGCTCAGCCCGGTAACCCCAGTTCTGCTCCAGCTTGGCAGGCAGCCCCTGCGGCAGGAAAAGGAGCCGGGCTCGGGGTGTCGGGACTGGAGCACCCACGTGGGGTGCTGGGTTTGGAGGGCTCCAGGGCACTCCTGGGCGCGGCTGGGAGAAGCCGGGTGCCCTGGAGCCAGGGCTGTGCCGGCACACCCGGGCTGCTCGATAACACCCGCCCTTCCCAAACCCGCTGGGCACGGCTCAGCCCCGCGACGCCACACGGGCCGAGCCCGGGGATCCACAGAGAGCAAAGTCCCTCCCTCGCTTCGCCTGCGGGAGCTCAGGGAGCCCGGTGGGACCCCCCAGCCCTCGAGCTGGCTCTGCCCCGGCAGGGTAAGGGCAGAGCTGGCAGCGCTGCCCCGCAGCACCGCCGGCAGCTGCACGCTGGGTGTCCCAGCGCGGTTATTTGGAGCTCAGACATACGAGCCGGGACACGGCCTCGCTCCCCGTCTGCGCAGACCCCAAAACAGCTCAGCCAGCTGCCAAGTCTGGTTGTTTTTCCTTGCAACGTGAGCCCTGGGAGCCTCCCGATGACAAGCCTGTTACACATCCCCTCGCCAGGAAGGGCAGAGGGAACTGCTGGGACACCCAGGATTTCCAGAGCTCATTATACACACAATTTAATCGCTGCGAGGGCTGCGGGCGACTTGCCTGGATTAGAGGGGCGTGCTCAGGGGGGTGAAGAAAAAAGGTTCCCATGGTTGTGCTGTGTTTTCCCCGCAGAGCAGGGAGAGCCGCGGTATCACATGGCAGATATTAATATACCCCAGCTCCGGGGGGTTCCAGCACCTGGTGCCCGAGGAGGGGCTGCCCTCCCACGCCGGGGGAGAAGGGGAGTCTGTCAGAGCCTCCTCCCTCGCTCAGACATGAGCGATTGGGAATCTCTGCAGCAAGAAAAAGAAGTGTTTATGAAATCCCAGAAACAGCATCTTGGTATCTGAGCAGCCCCCGGAGCCGCACGATGGGGCAGCACCAGCACCAGCAATGCCAGAACAGGATGTTTTTTTGGTGGGGCAGCGAGAAACCCTCCAGTGCAACCCGAGAGCATCCACAGCAGGAGCCACCCACCCCCAGCGACCCCCCTGCGGACCTCCCCCGGCTCTCCTCCCAAAGTGCTCCTTGTTTAGCAACATTTCAGACTTCTGGAAGGGTCTCCAGGCTTTTGGAGGAGGCGGGTTATTAGGAATGTTGAAATCGCTGCTCCAACAGCTCCCCCTCCCACTGCCTTACAGCCTTTTCCTCTCCCGGGACAGCTCTTTCCCCGCTGGCAAGAGCTGCTCTGGGTACAAGATCAGCACAGAGCCTGGTCCCCGTTTCCAAGAGAGGTGCCAGCACAGCAGGAGAAGTTTCCCCTCCCTCCTTTGTTGACATGGGAGGCTCAGGGACAACAGTGCCTTTAGAACAGGGTGTCTGTCTAAAAATAGGCTAAATTAGCAAATCCTAAGAATGTTTGAGATGAGTTACAGGAACAGACACTAACGAGCTCCTTGGAGCACCAGCCAGGATGTTTCTTCTGTGAGACCATGGGAACATCTCCCTCCAGCCCTTGTGGAGCTCTCAAGGCAGCATCAGAGGAATCTGCAGCACAAGGAGCTGTTTCCCTGCATTTCAGGGGTGCCAAGGGGAGGGAGAGGATGGCAGCTGCTGCATGGGGGGGGTCTGCACGCTGCAGATGTTTCAGAAGGGCCCTGAACATCTGTGCTGGCCTGGGCACATCCCCTGCAGGGCACAGCACTGCACCCAGGCCTGGAGACCTCATGAAGCACCAGAACATGCTTCAGATGTCCAAGCAGTAGAGGTGGGAGAGATCCTTTTCCTCCCCTCCTCAGACTCCATTTTCCTCCCAATACATCCACCTACACCAGATCTGAGAGCTCCCACCTGAAGCCCTGGCTGCATAATTTCTGTGCCATCCTCCTGATAATCCCTGTCCTCTGACACAAGGATGGAGGCCCAGAGCCTGGGTTTGGTTTCCCAGCATGTTTGGTACTGACCCCATTCCCTGTGCTTTGACCTTCCTGGCCGTCTGTGGCTTCAGAAGGTTCAGTGGTACCACAAACACCCTGAGTAACTCGGAGCCCACACAAACCTCTGCCTCAGCCACTGACACTTCTGCTCCCACGTGGCACTTTTATTGCCTTCAGCTCTCCACAATTCCCACACCACAGCCTCCCACAGGAGGAAGGAGGATGGATCATGCCCTGGAACACACAATCCCAGCCACTTCACCTCAGCTGAGCTCACTTGAGGCAGTGGAGGAAACCTGCACTTGGACACATGCACAGACAACAAACACCACTGGAAATCTCAAGCAGGCTTCAAAAGGGTGAGAAAGGTAATTGCTCATGTCATAAACCCCGTGGACTGCTGAGAAAACCTCAGAACGTCAGCTAGAGCAATATGCATAATTCCACACCACTGCTCCCAGCATTATCCAGCCTTCCCCACCCTGGATCACCTCTGCTCAGTTTCTGCCCACCGGCAGCACTGCTGGGGCAGGAACAACCCTGGCTTGGTTTATCTGAGATCCCTGCAGCAGATTCCTCCCAAGGCACAAGAATAATCCCCAGGTAATGCAAAGCAGCAGCAAGAGGAGCGATGGAAGGGAAGAACTGATAGGAACTGCACACAGCATTAGCATGAGAACTGGAAGAAGAAAAGGACTTGGAAGAGGCACGGCAAAGGCAGAGATGACCTTGGGAATCAGCACCCGGAGGTACCTGGGCTGCAGCGGCTCGTCCCCACTCCCGCGCGGCTCCGCTGCAACACCTCCCTCACCTGGAGCTCATAAACCACAAGGGTGGGTCTGTACAAGGACCGGCTTCTCTGCGAGCTTGGATTTAACCGCAGCACGGTCCCTCCCACCTGGGCCGAGCTTCGCCGCCCCTCTGTGCCCTGCAGGTGTGGTGCAAGAGGGAAGACCCAGACGAGGGTTTGGGGTAAGAGCAGGGGCAGCGTGGGGCTGGCGAGGGGTCAGGCTGCCCTCGGAGCACGGAGGGCAGGGACAGAGCAGAGCACGGTGACCTGCTTGGGGCAGGTGAGGAGTCGATGCTACAGCTGCCAAGGACTGTGCCTGCCCCTGCATCCCCCGGGCAGCAGCAGCCCCAGCCCACCCTCAGCCATGGATGGCACTGTTGGTGGGGATTGTGCTTCAGCCTGTCCGAATTTCATCCCAGCTGTGACAATAAATGAAAGGGGAACAACGAGCACAGGCTCCTCTCCAGCTGGAGCATCAGAGTTGAGGTCCTCCTGCTTCTTGCCAGGGGTACCAGCTGCTCCTGGCAGAGCAGACACATTTCTGGGAGGAGCAGTAGACGAGGGGACAGCCTGTCCTGTGTCACTGCCTCGTGGCAAAGGTGCTACCCTGAGCAGGGAGAGTGGTTCAAAGGGAAAGGCATTATCACCAGTCTGGTTAAAGGGCATCCAAGGGTCTGCGGCGCCGTCGTCGCCAGACTGTTATCCCTGCTATATCACAGGGAGAAGATTGAGAAATATATTGAAAGGTAACCATGTCTCAAATGTGTGTTTGCAGTGTCCAGAGCAGAGCAGTCAGGCCTGACTGCTGCACTCAGCATTCCCACATTGGGAGCAGGGGATAATTAATAACCCCCAAGCATCCTTGTGGATTGCTGTACATTTTGGCTCAAGGGTTTCTTCCAGTGTCAGTGGGCACAGAGCCATGGAGCAACCTTTAAAACCATGTCTCTGAAATATCCTTTTTCAAGGAAACCGCCCATTCTGCTGCCCATAAATGCCTTGGGCTCACTGCAGTGTTGCCACACTGTGAAGGGACACTTTGAAATATCTGATTTTATCAGGAAATAGGCCATATAAACTCCCTGCCTTAAATTCCTTCATCTCACTTTACAATCTTTCCAACGTTTCGTTTATTACCATCCATTGTTTTTTCCTGTCCTTACATCCCTGGGCAAACAATTTGACATGGCCAGCACAGCCCCTTTCCATCTGTGTTGGCTGTGGAATTGCAGTGGGAGTGATTTCCCAGCAACTTTCCTTTTCCTGGCTGGTAAAATCCACCTGGATGGGGTCCTTGACAGATGGAATTTCTAACCTGGAGGACGTTCAGTATCACACACACATCAGCCTGGATGGAGGGAGCTAAAGGGGAGTAACGTTGGGTTGGGTCCCTCAAGCTGAGCATCTTCTCTGGCCTGGGGTGCTTGGGTGGTGATGAAGGACAGGGAAGCACCAAGGCTGGGAGAAGAGGAAGGTTTTGGCAGTAGAACAAGGTGTCTCCATGCTCTGGTCCTGTTGTTTACAGCCAGCTCTGAGCACACACAGGCTTTGACTCTGTTCACAGCCCTGGGAAGCTCAGCAGGATAAAATGTGTCCAGGGCTAAGCACCTCCTTTGGAAAAATCACCCCACAGTGACCCTGTGCTGTGCCACCCCACCCCAGAGCCCAGCTCCAGCCAGCACCTGGCTCACGGAGGTGGGAATTGGATGGGACCCACCTGTGGAGCCAGAGTGGCCTCCCCAAGGAAGGTGCTGACACCCCCACTGTCACCTTCTGCTGTCACCTTCTGGTGACATCAACGTGCTCAGCAACCCAGAAATCTGTGTTGCTGTTTGCTGTGTGTTCACATCCAGTGTTGGCCCCAGGCTGAAGAGGCCTCTGTGTCCTGGAGTGATGCAATTCTCAGGGCAGTGGGATGTTACTGCTATTGGCACTTAGGAAGCCAAATTGCAATTTTTGTGCTGCTCTAATGTTGCTTTTCTGTCTTTTCTCTCTGCTTTTCCGCCTGTGTTGTGCAAGGCATGAGGAGATGGCCTGGGGGAGCAACTGCTACAGAAAATGGTTTGTTTCTAGCAGGGCTGTCAAACTCCTCCCCAGTGCTGAAGGAAAGGCAGAGATCTCACAAGACCCCTCAGAAAAAACCTTCATTTACCTCTGGCTTTGACGTTGGTGGTTCTGCAGTGAGGCCAAGGGGTTCAGTGGCTCTTTGGCCAAGCTGTTACATTTTCTTTGTGCTCTCTGTATCCACTGAAGATCGGCAGAGAAAAATTAATGGGGTGCAGGGAGGGTTGTCCATGCAGCAGGGTGTTCTGCCCTGCCCCTGAATCTGTGTCACACAGATGTAAAAAATTTATATCAGGGCTCTGTTATCCCAATTAGAACCCATTTACACTGAATTTACTGCAGAGGTTTTGGATTGAAGCAGCAATGCCTGTGAGAACCACATGCCAGTCAGTTCACCTGTGCAGGTGAACTTACCCTGCAGGGAAAATCCCACCAGGAACAAGCCTCTGCTTCCTCCTGGATTTTCCCCACCCTGAAGGCCCTGAACATTATTAACAAAAAACACATCCCTGAACTTTGTAAATGGTGATAAAGGTGTGCAGGTGGGTGAGACCACGGCAGCATGGATGGGATGGGGTGGTGAGCAGCAAGTTAATGCCACTTTTGTGTTCCCAGGAGAAAGCAGAGGGAAATGAGTGAGAGGCTGACCAGGGGAGAGCACTCTGCTCACAGCTGGAGATGGCCAAGGAAAACTGGAGTGGCCACAGGACAGGCTGGAGGAAGAACAAGAGAGGCAGAGAGCCACAGAGTCCCTCCTGCAGTGTTGCAAATGTGTGGTTCCTTGTTTCTGGGATTTGAGCAAAATAAACGCCCAGACACCCATGAGGGACCCAACATAAAAGAACATTTTCAGAGGAACAAATATTGGTTATGAATAAGACTTGGGAGTGCTTCCCTGGAATGCACCTGTGCAAACGAGGAGAAAAGGATGAAACATCCCTCTCTTTGTCACCTCTGCCTGGAACTGAGGGTTTGGTTCCTGTGTGAGGGGAGGTGATGCACGGAGCTCCAGGGGCTGCAGGGAGTGGGCAAGGTGGGGAGACCTTGGACCTGAAATGTTGGGGCCATGCAGAAGGGCTGGAACAAGGGATTGTCCTCCAGGTCCTTCTTCACTGTGGGGACCCCCTCAGCAGCAGCCGTGGCAGAATTCTCTGTGACCCCTCTGAAGGGACCTCCTCTGCCTCTTCTTTCCTTGGCTAAACCCGACCTGTCTGTGCAGAGCAGATTTCTCCAGGCACGGCCCTACCCAGGATGTGTTCATAAAGGACAAAGTATTAACTTGACAGCTAAAAAAAGAACAAATAAAAGGCGTGAGTTGGCCCCAGCAGCTGCTCTGCCCCGTGTCCTGAGTTGCCACTGACACCAACTCCCTCCTGTAAAGGCTCTGGAAAACCTTCCAGAAGTCTGACACGGGTGAAGTGACACCATGTCCAGCCCTTCAGAAGTGTCATGGAAAGTCGACTGAACAGTAAATTTGTGCAGAAAGCAGACTGCTTCTATCTTCCTCCTTCCTCCTCCTCCTCTCCTCACTCCTCCAGTGTTCCTCCTTCCTCTGGGGCTTTAGAAAACGAAGAAAACATGTCAAGTGCTGCAATACCTGGCTGAAAAAGCCAGAAAGGGCTGTGGCATTCCGGGGATTGATGGCACAGCTGGTACAAGCAGAGCAGGTCTGGGCAGCTCCCAAGGAACCCTCTGAGGGGTTCCTGACCTGCCTTGTGCCCGACCTGCACAGGGCAGGAGAGAAGATCCCAAACACCCCCAGGGATCTGTAACTGGGTCCTGTTGCCATGTCCAAACACCCCCAGAGATTCCCCCAGCCAAACCAGTCCCTTCCTGTGGTGTGGGAGCTGGTGGGCACCATGTCCAGCACTGCTCGGCTCTGTGGATCCCGAAGCATTCAGCACTGGGGGGGGGTTGAGCTCCTCGGCGTTTGGGGACCCCAGGAGAGGTTTCTGGGGCAGGGACAGCCCCTCACACCTCCCCTGGACTCTGGCACCGCGGGGCTCCTGTACAGCCACGTGCTGCTGCAGGGACCTCAAGGCTTCCTCGCCAGGTGAGTCACCCTTTTCATGGAATAACAAAACATATTTACTCAGAAGGGTGACGAGGCCCTTTGGTTCCCCTGAGGGGGTGTTAATCAGCCTCCTCTCAGTGAGAAAGGACCTTTTGTTTTCTAGACCTCACAGTTACGGTTTTCACCGTCTGAAAGCGCAAGGCTCCGGGGGAGTCACATGCTTGGAAAGCATCGGTGACCGTCAGAGCTTGGGGACTCAGGGACAGGACAGGGAAGGCTCCGTGTCTCCGAGCCCTGCGGTGGGGCTGGCGGCTGTGTCTGTGCAGGAGGGGATGGAAGAGCAGCGGGGCTGGCCCGGAACGTGCCAGAGGCGTGGGCAGGGCTGAGCACAGCTCCAGGTCTGTGCCCGCACACGCCGGGCGCTGCCAGGGGAAAACCACTGACGTCAAGGACACAGAATGGGGCCCTGCTGCTGCCCTGCACGGGCAGAGCCGAGGGGGCAGAGGTGGTTCCTGCTGCCTCCCACGAGGAATTACCTGGCTGTGGAGGTGGGGCACGGAGAAAACCCCTTTCCTGGCCAGTGCTGTGTGACACCGGGAGTTGACCATGTGCCAAAGAGCTACAGACAAGCCCAAAAGAAAACTGGCATCTCCAGGCTCCCTGCCCCGAGGATGTTGATGCTCAGCACATAACTGTCCTGAGGAATTGTCCCCCAGGATGAACACCTTGGGTTTCTCTGGGGTGTTTCCCAGACGTTTAAAGCAGACAAAGGAGGACAGCTCTCCACAGGCTGCATCTGCAGGTGCATTTTGCTCTCAGAACCTCAAAGGGTTCAAAGACTGAGCTCTTTTTCCCTCAGCAGCAAACCCTTTTCCTGCAGCAGCTGTTGATGGTTAATTTCCGGTGAGGAAACCTCACGTGGGGAGTACCTGCCTCCCTTTTGCTGTGGGAAGGCAGGACAAGGCAGCACAGCTTGTCCCACATGACATCATCCATCGTCAGAAGCCAGGATGTCATTGTCCAAAATTTTCCTTGGAAAAATGCTTCCAGGATCTGCCCAAGATCCAGCCATGAGCCATTCCACACTGATGTCAGGCAGTGAATGAATCACAAAACCTCCTGGCTCCCCACCACAGACATATTTCAGCCTGTGCCAAGTGACACCATCCCCTTGCAGAGTCACCACAGTCCCCCTGGAGCCACCTCTGCCAGCAGAGCCCCGGGGACCCTCAGCTGGGTTGTTTGAGGGGGCTCTGCAAACTGGGGTTCCCAGGAACCAGAGGATCCTCCCAGTGCCTGTTCCAGGCCCCTCACCAGCTCCACAAGGACAGCTTGGTGTGAGGGCACAGGCCCTGGGGCCCTCCAGGTGAGAAGTGTAACTCTGTGTTTCCAGGGGAGCAGTGGCACTCCTGCTGCTGTGGTTGAGCCTCTGGGAGCTGTTTCTCTTTCCTCTGGTCTCCAGGCACTGCCTCAGGCTCTGCTCCCAGCCAGCCAGAGCCAGAACACCTCGGACACCTCCAAAGAGCACGTTAGCCATGGATCAGTGAGAGCTGCCTCACTCCTGTACGTGATCAGTGACACAGGGCTGTGGAGATGCTGCCTGAAAAAAACCCCACACTTGGAGCCATTCTAGTAACTATCAGCACTAAATCCCAGGGATTTTCAGAGGAGACTGTCCTGGTCACTCCCAGGCTGAGCTGCTGGGCAGCAGGACCCACCCTTCCCAGTAAGCCAGCAGCAGTTTCATCATTAAATCCATAATCTGGTTCAAACCTGCTGGTCCCAGGGGAGCTGTGTGCTGGGAGAAGCCTCCAGAGCTCCTCAGCAAGGGGGGGCTCTCTTGGTGGAGAAATCCAGGAGGAGAAATCCAGGAGGAGAAACCCAGGAGGAGAAATCCAGGAGGTGTTTGTGTGTGTGTGTACCCACAGACACAGAGGCTTCTCCTCTGCAGAGTGAGATCCTCAGGGGTTTGTTTCCCATCAGTGCAAGGTTGGGTTGTTCCTGCTGTTCAAAAACCTGGCGTGCTGGCCCTAAATCCTGCAGGCAGCTGGGCCCACGGCGCAGGTGCACAGGTGGGGATGGGGCGAGATGGAGCCATCACACCTGTCCTTGTTTGTGCTCCAGTGACCTCTCAGCAGAAGCATTTCTGCACACACTGACAGCAGGGCGATGGGAGAGACATTAACCTCTGAACTATAGCTGCTGACAGCTTCTAAACAAATAATCCTGGTCAAGTTCTCTTCTCGAGGGTAGGAGAGTTACTGGAGGTTTTATGGTGGTGGAAGAAGAAAAGGAAGCAAAGCCCAACTCTTCTCACGCTGCCTGGACTCTCCTTGCCACCTCTGAACTGCGTTTTTAACTCATACCACCAGTTTTTCCTTTTTCAGGAGAGAGACTCCTGCAACCCCAGGGCATGGAACCGTGAAACAGCTTTTGTCTTGGAGCTGGCGTCTCTGTTATCAAGGTGAACTCAAGGAGAACAATTGCTTTCCACACTCACTTTTCCCCTCCACAATCAGCTCTGTTTGCACGAGCTGAGGTGCCCCACGCCAGCCCTGATAGGGACTGGCAATTCAGGGGAGTTGCTCCCATATTTGTTCAACGGAAAAACCGTAAACCCTACGAGGAGGGAAGGGAGAGGATTCTGGGCACAGCCAGAATGTTAATTACAGCTCTTACTGCTAATAGAGGGGTGAGGAGGAATGAGCAGGGACGGCAGGAAGGGGAAAGGTAGAGCCAAGGTGTACCCAGGGCCTCCGGATGGGTGCAGCAACAAAGGGCTGGAGAAGAATAGGCTGATTATTCTGGGTTTACTGGGATAAAGTGGGCAAGGATGGTGAGGATCATTCGGTGCTGGAGGGCTGCCAAGGGGCTGTGAGTGGGGCAGGGAAGGGCTGAGGGGTGCAGCTCCCTCTCTGCAGCTCTGCAGGGACAGGCACACGCACGTTTCCATCTCAGCCCCACTGAAATCTGTAGCAGCCTTTGAGGGACTGGGGATCAAGCTGCTGTCCCAGCAGCTGTTCCCGGATTTTTCCTGGGAGAGGAGCTTGGGATGAACTCCCAGGATCCGTTTTCCACACTGAATCCCACACTGGCCGTGCACAAAGCGCTCCAGTGCTTCTTGGGAGGTGGCACCTTCCCTCGGATCCCTGCAGCCTGGGCATCACCGCACCGGGAGCCACGAGGTGCTGCTGCAGCCGTGCCTGCAGCCCGGGGGAGCAGCGGGGCTGCCGGTGTGGCCTCACATTCCAGGGGACCCCAGACAATGGGAACATGGTTGGTGACTGCAGCAGTGCCAAGGGCTGACTCACAGCTGCTGACACTTGTCACGCTGAAAGCATTTTGGTATTTATGGAGGCTGTTCCAGCCGCAGTGCGGGCACAGCGGGGCCAAAGGCTCCCGCCTTCCCCGCCCTCAGCCCAGCCCGCAGCGCCCTGGCCCGGCTGCCGCCAGGGCTGCAGGATGGGAAGGGCACCTGGATCCCCCCCTGGCCTCCAGGCCAAGCCACTTCCCAGTGAAGAGGGTCCTGGCCAAAGCTCTCGCCTACGAGTCCATCCATCCCTGTCCCACACGGTCCTGAATTTTTCCTTTCCAGCCTTTGCTCTTTGCTCAAGGATGCAGAGGGTTCTCTGACTGGGATGGTAAGGCCATAGCATGGGAAAATCCGGGAACAGCTGCTGGGACAGCAGCTTGATCCTCAGTGCCTCAAAGGCTGCTACAGATTTCAGTGGGGCTGAGCCATTGTGAGATGGAAATGTGTGCTGGCCCTGCAGAGCTGCAGAGAGGGAGCTGCACCCCTCAGCCCTTCCCTGTCCCACTCACAGCCCCTTGGCAGCCCTTCCACACTGAGTGATCCTCATCCATCTCACCATCCTTGCCCACTTTATCCATAATAAGAACCCCTAATACCCTGATAGCAAGGACAGCTCACAGCAAAGAACCCTGAAACCCCTCCATGGGACAAAAAAAAAAGAGCTGCCTCTTTATTAAAACTCTTTATTCCGACTTTGTTTGGGGAATCCATTGCTTTGTCTCCTTGCAGCCCTTGCCGTGCTATTGTCCGAGCCTGCAGGAAAAGGAAGGAGCGGAAGCCCCCGCGGTTCCTTCCTGCCCGCAGCGGGGACAGGTCCGGGGCTGCTGGGCTGCGCTGGCCCCTCTCCGTGAGCTCCGGCCCCCGGGACCGCCACCGTGACAACTTCCACGGGACCGCGCTCCCTGCCAGGCAAAGGAGAGGAAGCTGCTAATGGACGCTAATGGAGCTGTGAGGATCCTCCCGGGAGGCAGCCGAGCTGTCCTGTAGCGAGAAAAGCGGCGAGCAGCACTGGCACTTCCACCGCTGTTCTGGCTGTGGCTCTCAGACATCCCTCGGGGTTACAGCTCCAACAGATTAGGGCAGAGGAAGATTTGCAGCTCCAGGCACACCACGGAGGCAGGTGGGTTGGGAAATCTGAGGCCAGTGCCACTACTGCAGAGGATTTTGGAGATCTCACGCTCTGCCTCAGCAGCATCCCATTTCCGCCAGGTAACACCCGCATCCTCCTCCGAGGAGCTCTCAGGTGAAAGAAACGCTGCCGAGGCTGGATCCTGAGCACAGGGGTGAGCCTGACCCAGTGCCAGGAGTGACACGCCAGCCACTTTCATTTTTATTTTGCCATTAGGAATTTTCAGGGCTTTTCTCATGACAAAATAAAACGTGCCGTGGGAAAACAGAACAAAGCAAAAAGAATTTACAAGAACAAGACGCTTTGCCCTGGTTTTGTTGTTCTCCTGCGTGTTTGTGGGTTAGCACTTGTGCTCCCTCTGCCTCTCCCCGGGGATCACCCACGGTGTTCCGGCTCGGCACGAGGAAGGGATCAGCTCCCAGACTTTCTCCAGGAACCGAGCGCTGCAGTGCCCTTCCCGTGCTCCGCGGGCAGGTCATGCTCTATTTATCGGCTCATTTCCACACCCGAGTGCTGCAGTGCTGCTTCCTCCAGCCCTGCGAATTCCAGTGCCACCGGCTGTGCCAGCAAAACGGGACCGGGAATGAGCTCGTGACATTGGGAAGAGCTGCCCAGCTCCGGGCTCTGCTCACAGCGCGAGCATCACCTTGGGCTCGTTTCTCTCCCTCTGTGACACTCACGGAGCTTGGTTCCCATCTCCAAAGGGCCCTGAGACCCTCAGGAGGTACCAGAGCGATGAAAAGTGTGGTTCTCCTGCCTGGTTTCCTGCTGGGCTTTGTCACTGTGTTGTTCAAGGTTTGGAGGAATGGGAATTGTGCTCGGTGCCCACTGACAGGGGCACGGGGATTTAACTGGTGTGAGGCTGTGTTGGAAGGAGAAGCTGCCAACTGCAGCCAGGATTAATTTTTGTGGATTTCCTGGGCAACACCTGCTCCCTGCAGCAGTGATGAGACGGGAAGTGGGAACAGCACCTGCTTGGGAGGCATGAGCACATCTGAGCACCAAACTGAGCTTTTAGACCCTTAACAAAAATACTGAAGGGTCCCAACTGCTCCCCTTGCCCCAGAGTGACACGGCACACAGCTCTGAGACAGAATCAGAAACTTTCCCGAGAGATGATACAGGGAGGAAAAAACATACAAGGTTAATGTATACAGAAAGGTTAAAAACACACCAGGTTAATCGGGGCTTGATCCTGGTGGCATCTGCAGCTCCTGCATCCTGCTGCAGTTCCACTCCTGGCAGTGCCATCCCACAGTGACAGCAGTGCTCATAAAATCACACTCATGGCATAGTTTGGGTTTTGTTGTTGTTGTTAAGGAACCTTAACACTCATCCAGTCCCACCCCATGGGCAGGGACACTTTCCACTATCCCAGGGCGCTCCAAGCCCTGTCCAGCCTGGCCTTGGACACTTCCAGGGATCCAGGGGCAGCTGCAGCTGCTCTGGGCACCTGTGCCAGGGGTGGTTATGCTGGTGGGTGTGGTGGCTCGGGAGGGGTCTCTGGTGGCTCCGGTTCTCCCGGTGGATCGGGTGGTCTCTGGTGGGTCCCGCGGATGTGGTGGCTCGGGAGGAGTCTCCGGTGGGCCCGGTTCTCCCGGTGGGTCCGGATCTCCCGGTGGGTGCGGTGGCTGTGGTGGCTCGGGGGGGTCTCCGGTGGGTCTGGTTCTCCCGGCGGGTCCGGATCTCCCGGTGGGTGCGGTGGCTGTGGTGGCTCGGGGGGGTCTCCGGTGGGTCCGGATCTCCCGGTGGGTCCGGTTCTCCCGGTGGGTGCGGTGGCTGTGGTGGCTCGGAGGGGTCTCCGGTGGGTCCGGTTGTCCCGGTGGATCCGGCGGTCTCCGGTTCCCCCCAGCGGCGGCGGGAGCCGCGCTGGGCTCGGGGCCGCCAGGGGGCGCTGCAGGTGCGGGCGGGGGGGGGGGGGGGGGGCGGAGCGAGGGCGCGCGCGGGGACACGTGACTGCGCGTGCACAGGTGAGGGGGGACAGGTGGGGACCGGAGAGAGAGAGAAGGGGTCAGGTGAGGACAGGTGAGGACAGATGGGGACAGGAGAGAGCAGTGGGGACAAGTGAGGACAGGTGAGCACGGGGGGAGCAGGTGGGGACAGGTAGGGACAGATGAGGGCACGTGGGGACAGTTGGGGACAGCTGGGGACAGGAGAGAGTGAAGGGCCCAGGTGAGGACAGATGGGGACAGGAGAGAGTAGTGGGGACAGGTGAGCATGGGGGGAGCAGATGGGGGCAGGAGGGGACAGGTGAGGGCAGGTGGGGACAGAAGAAAGCGGGGAGGACAGGTGGGGACAGGTGAGGGCAGATGGGGACGAGAGAGCAGTGGGGATAGGTGAGCCTGGGGGAACAGGTGAGGACAGGTAGGGACAGAAGAATGTGAAGGGGACAGGTGGGGACACGTGAGCACGGGGGGAGCAGGTGGGGACAGGTAGGGACAGGTGAGGGCACATGGGGACAGTTGGGGACAGGACAGAGCAGTGGGGACAGGTGAGGACAGGTGGGGACAGGAGAGAGCAGGGAGGACAGGTGGGGACAGGTGGGGGCTGATGGGGACAAGAGAGAGCAGTGGGGACAGGTGGGGACAGGTGAGCTGGGGAAACAGAGGTGGAGGCAGGAGGGGATGGGTGAACACAGCGAGGAGGCAGGTGAGGGTTCCCTCCCTGGTGCCACGTGGGCAGCATTTTGGGGAAAAAACACCGAAGTGTTTTGTAAGGGGGTGTGGGAACCTTTCCCTGAAAACAGATTTGCTGTCACCGAGTGTTTATTTCCATACGGTCTGAGGGGGTGGGCCCTGGGCCCCGCAGATAAAAGCCAGTGGCGTAGGTGGGGCGAGCGGAGTTGTTTTTGTTCTTTTGTCTTCTGCAGAAGCCACAAAAAAGGAGTTTTTCTGCTATGCAAACACGGAGGAAAAGGCAAAACCCGAGTGGATAGATGTGTGTGGAGCCGGGGAGGTTTCAGTTTGCAGGGAGTGGGTTTGGGGGGGGAAATGAGGGGAGTTCAGGTGTTCCTCACACATACGGGGGGAGCACAGAGGTGCTGGGAGAGCGTCTGAGAAGTTTAGGCACCCCCTGGAAAACGAGCCTGAAATGGGCGTTTCTGCACTCAAAGCTGTGAATTTTCGTGTGCATCTTTGCTGACAAACACAGAATCAGGGAATATCCTGAGCAGGAAGGGACCCATGAGGATCATCCACTCCAGCTCTTGTCCCTGCACAGACACCCCAACAATCCCACCCTGTGCTGAGAGCGTTGTCCAAACCCTCCTGGAGCTCTGTGAGCCTTGGGGCTGTGCCCATTCCCTGGGGAGTGTGTTCAGTGCGTGAGCACCCTCTGGGATAAGAACCTTTCCCTGATATCAGCCTGTCCATCCCTCCCAGACACAGCTCCAGCTGTTCCTCAGGTCCTGTCCCTGCTCACCAGAGCAGAGATTGGAGCCGCCAGGAGGATGTGGAAGAGCCCAGTGCCCTCAGCTGCTCCTCCATACCCTTCCCCTCCAGGTCCTTCACCATCCTCACAGCCCCCTTTGGATGCTCTCAAATAGCTTTAGCTCTTTATCTTTTACCCAGGAATTACTCCAGAACAATTTGTTTACACGCTGGGGTTTTAAGGTGACAGAACCTCCCAGCTGAGGGATCATTTACTGTCAAAATTTCTGTCCCAGCCTCTGCCAGCTGTGACTTTGCCTCTGTGCAAAATTCACACCTCTGCAACGCTCATTGTCACCTGCATAACGGTGAGAAACCTTTGAGTCACTGATGGCTGAAATGACAGAGTTTTCCTCAGTGCATCTAGAAATTCAGAATCCACCCGTTCTTGTGTGGTGAGAGCTTGAATAGCACCATGAGGCCTCGTGGGGAACAGGGTGTGTTTCTAAAGCTTGCTTGAAAAAAGCATCTTCTGCTGCCTGACAAATCCCATTTTCCAGGCTGGGATTTTTCCAGAGCAGCTGCACTGGAGTTTCCCACAGGGTCCCACGTGGTAGGAGGTGCCTGGAAAAGGCCATTTATGTTTTTCAGAGTTGTCTAGGAAATCTGGGTACAAAGCCAGTGGAAAGTGATCTGTGGGAGATGTCGTTTTTATGGGAAGATGTAAGGAACAGGATGGAGTTTAGCCCTGAGAATGGATTATTGAAGTCACGTGGAAGAGGCATGGGCTGATCCAGAGGGAGAAGTCAAGTGAATCAAAGCCATTTTAAATCACTTCCAATAGATTTAAATGAAACCAAAGTAGAGCAGCTCCACTTTTTAGCCTGCTTGCCCGCAGAGGGGTTCCATATGATATCACTGATTCGATCTGCACCCACACCTTTACTTCAGGATAAGTTTTCCCCAGTTTTTCTGGGAGTCCTGGCTTGGAGGGCAGGAGGTGTGTGTGCATCACTTCCCAGCCCTTCCCACATGGTGTCAGCAGCTCTCAAGGAGAGCGCTGCGGTCGCTGCTGGTCGCCTGTGGGGAGTTCAGAGGTTTGGCTGGGAGCCCTCTCCCAGGAGCAGGGAACCCGTGACCCAAGGCAGGAGGAGAGGAGAGGAGAGTGGCTCTGAGGGAAGGGCATGGAGGAGACCCTGTCCCTGCTCTCCCCTATCCCAGTTTTCTGTCGCTGCTGCTTCCCAGGGCCAGGATGGCTGCGGCCAAGGTGGGAGGGTGACCACAGACCCGTGCTGGATGTGCTCAGAGCCTGTCTGGGCTGTCCTGTCATTCCTGAGGTTGTCACTCAGGCCCTGGGGAGGTCAGCGCTTTGGGAGGTTCTTTCTGTTCTGGGCTTTTCCTATAATCTCTATTTTTTTTTGTTTTGGGTTTTTTTTTTTTTTTTTGGGGGGGGGTTGGTTTTTTTTTTGGTTTGGTTTTTTTGTTAGTTTTTTTTTTGTTTCAAATGTCAGGGAAGAGAAGGAAGTATTTCCATCTTGGTCACTGGAGCTCCGTTTCATGGTGTGTTTCAGGCCGTGTGCTGTGACCTCCTCCATGGCTGCAGGAGGAAATGCCCTGGGAGGGAATGTCAGAAAACTGAAAATTTCAGGCTTTCTGTGCTAAAAGGCACTGACCCTCAAGCAGGCACTATATTTGACCTGAGGCCATAGAACAAACTTCCGAAATTAAGTAATAGCACTAGGGTTGTGGGTGTGTAGTTTAAATAGTATATTCACCTCTATAAGGTGAAAAAACTTAAAGTTTGAGTATATAGTGATATATATGAAGCAATATGGAGGATTTAAGGCATTGTATAAGTCCTTCTTCTTCACCTTCTTCTTCATGGTTTTGGGTGGTTTCTTCTAATTGAGTGAAAAAGGTCTGCATTATGGACCTTGGGTGGTCAATTATTGGGTTAAAAGTATAAATAATATAGGTGTCATCTCGTTATTAGGTAATTAGTGCTTAAAAAACATTGGAAAAAGTTAGAGGTACTCCATTTTCTACCTTGTTAGCTTGAACTCACAACTCGTGAGACTGGAATATAAATAAGAATTAATAAACACTAAGTCCAAACACAAAACTGTGACTCCTGTGCATTAATCCCAGCTCTAACACAGAGACGAAAAGATAAAAACTCAACATAGTAGGATCTTTCTGCACTGGTGTTTATAAAGGGGGCTCATTTCCCTGCTGGAGCTCAGGAGCAGGTCCTTGGTGGGGGTGGAACATGTACCAGAATTTACCAGAAGCCCCCTGGGAGGAGCAGCTTTTCTGCAGAGCTGATGCCTCACTGGAGCATCACCTCTGTGCCCTGGCACTGGGGCAGCTGTTCCAGGAGCTGTGGCACTGGGGCAGCTGGGGCAGGAGCTGTGGCACTGGGGCAGCTGGGGCAGGAGCTGTGGCACTGGGGCAGCTGTTCCAGGGGCTGTGGCACTGGGGCAGCTGTTCCAGGAGCTGTGGCACTGGGGCAGCTGTTCCAGGAGCTGGGGCGCTGGGGCAGGAGCTGTGGCACTGGGGCAGCTGTTCCAGGAGCTGTGGCCCTGGGGCAGCTGTTCCAGGAGCTGGGGCACTGGGGCAGCTGGGGCAGGGGCTGTGGCACTGGGGCAGCTGGGGCAGGAGCTGTGGCACTGGGGCAGATGTTCCAGGAGCTGGGGCACTGGGGCAGCTGTTCCAGGAGCTGGGGCACTGGGGCAGCTGGAGCAGGAGCTGGGGCACTGGGGCAGCTGTTCCAGGACCTGTGGCACGGGGGCACAGCTCTGGGGCTGCTCCCCCATCCTGAGGTCCCTCCAGCCCAAACCATTCCGTGGTTCCACCGTGGCTGAGGCGGGTGCAGAGCCACGGCCTGGGTAGTGCCTGGAAGAGGCTGCCCAGTGGAGGCAGGAGGCTCTGGCAGCTTTTCAGGGTTTGTTTGTGGTGTTGGGGAGACCTTTTCAGTCGGTTGCTCTCTGCAGCTCCAAAGCAGCCTCACGCCTCCGGCTGTTTGGGCTGCGCAGGCAGCGCTGGCACGTGAGGGTGGCTCTGTGGGGAGGGGTGTGGGGGCCTGCCAGGAGCTGCTGGCAACACAGCTGGATGAGGCTTGCATGGATTGGTGCCTTTCCAGGTCTGCTGCAACCCTCCAAAACCACGTCAGTGGGGGCCCAGCCCTGCCGTGCTCCCCCTCTGTACACAGCTGATGTTTGAGCAGGAGCCTTGTCCCTGCCTGTGACCCCCGGCGAGGCAGAACCTGCAAAAGTGTGAAATTCTTCAAAGGGGCTCGTGTAACACAGCCCAGGAGCTGAGCCTGGGTTAGTCATCCATAAAGGGCTTTGTTTTTTGTCTCTCCCACTCCCCGCCCTGGCACAGGGCTTGAAGCACTTTTCTCGCTGCTGGTGTGGCCAAAACTTAGAAGAAACACGTTATCTCCCAAGGAATCATTCAACTCTGCCCTGAAAACATGAGTTTCTCTGTGCAGCCCCAGCAGCTGGGTTTTACCCCAGTGGGGTTGGATTCTGCTGTGATTGTCCCAGAGTGAAACCAGGGCTGCTGGGACACGTGTGTGTGCTCACTGAGCTTCACGTGGAGGTGGGACCTTCCCTGATGAGAAGACAAAGCCGTGAGTAAAACCTGCAGGATCCAGGAATTGGAATTGGGGAGAGAAGTTCTGATTTTAGTACAGAGCAGCATGCACAGATTCCAAATCCTGGAAGGTCATTTTGTCTATTTTACTGGAAATTACTTGGCCTTTTCTTCTCCTGCAGGATGATTCTGGACATTGGTGTTGTCCTTCAGCCACAGGAATTTCCCAATAAAGCCCCTGATCACTTCACAATAATTTCTGTGCCAGAACTCAGCAGCACAGAAAGGAAAGCAGCTCTCTGTTTTTTTTCTTTTCTTTAAAGACAATTGAATTCAAAACAAAGCAAGGGAAGTTTCAGTTCCTGCCCATGGGGAGCTGCAGGGGCTCAGTGGTGACAAATGCCTGGGCTGGCTGTGCAGCTGCCGTGCACGTGGAGCCAGAAGGTTTCCTATGTGTTCAGACCTGAATAAAGTTCCTACAACAAGCTGGGGCAGTGACAGGTGGTGGTTGAATATCAACACTTGACTCTCTGTTGGTTTAATATCAATACTCACCTCTGCAGGAGCAGGGTCTTAGTGAAAGTGAAAAAAAAACAGCTTTCATTTTGGGCAGGTCGGTGGCTGCCACAGCTGGGCTTGAAATCTGGCTAAATCTGAAGGTGTGAAATTGTGTTCATTTCAGCAAGAGGCTGTGAGGGCTCCCACACGTGGGATGAGCTCAGAGCCAGGGATATTCGACCTGGTTTTTGTGCCTGGGGAAGGAGCAGGATGGGCTGGGCTCTGTGAGGGCAGGGCTGGGGACACAACTCCAGCTCCAGGGCTCTGAGGTGGTCCAGCAGTGGATTGTGCTGCTGTCATTGAGTGCAGCAGGGTGCTGCTTATCTGCTCATTTTTCATTATATCTCTACTGCTCTTGTCCCCTGCTTGGTGCCAGCAGTTGGCTCTGAGCTGATCCTGCCACCTTCTAATCCATAAAAATCCCTGGTCAGACTCTTTGATTCACTTGCTTTGAGGCTTATGATGACACAAATAAAGGGCAGGTTGACATCTCAGCTGTCTCAGTTTCGCCAGGACCCTCTTGCAGTGGCCCAGGGATGGATGAGCCCCACCATGTCCCCTGGGGGAGGTGGCCCCAGGCAAGGCAGCTCTGCCAACCAGGACAGTTGGCTGTACAAGAAGTTCTCCCCTGAGATGTGACACCTCCACCCCCAGAACAGGAATTTGGGTTTTTTTTTCCTTACAAAAGAAGCCGTGAGGAGGAAGCCATGGTCTGCTCTCAGCTATTCTGACTGATACAATGTGCCCCCACCCTTCCCCATCACCCACGGGCATTATTTTTAGGGTTTGTTTACCTCGCTCGGTTCCATCTCATTCTTTTTTAGGGTGACAAGGACTTCCCTCACGCAGCTGCCCAGGTGGCACGAGAGAAACCACAGCCCTGCCTGGAGAATTTTCCCCTTCCCACCAAGTGATTTACCAGCGAGTGATGTGGGACAGCACAGAGAGGGAGGTGACACACCAGTGCCATGCTCTGAGATAGCTGGGAGCAGCTGCCAGCTCCCCCAGTGCCAAACTGGCATGTAAACTACTGTAAACTACTTGCTCCCCATTCCAGTTTGGCTCCCACCCAGCCCAGATCCATTTGGCACTAAGGGCTTTCAAACCATGACTTAAAAATACACATGCACAGAGATAAAGAGCTGTCAGGGAACGAGAAATGATCAGCAGTGATACTTGTCCAGAGCAATGAAAAGTCCAGGGCTTCTGAGTGATGCAGGATTCCCCACAATAACCTGGAACAGGATTGCAGGAACCACCCAGACTCCACACAGCTGGGACTGGGCAGTCACTCACTCCTCTACCTTTGTGTAGTGTAAGGCAAACCTGTGTCCCCTTTCTCTAATGAGAAAATGAGATTTTCATTGGCTTTTAAAAGAAGATTTGGAACTATGAAAGGAAATAGGCAGCTCTTGCTGGTGGAAGGTACTAAAATAGCTTAAATCCATCTGAGAAATACACTTTTTTTTTTTTTTGTAACAAGTTCTGTGTGACTTGGCTGCAATATTTGTGTCCCAAGCTGTGATTTTGTGTGGTTGCTTGGTGGGTAAGTTTTACTGGTTTAAGTTAGGGCTTTAAGGTGGAGTCTGTTTTCTTAATCAAGAAAATTCCTGAATATTCAGAGTTTGGCTCAGGGGGAATGGTTAAAAGTGCTGTGGCTCTCTGCAGGTCCCCAGTTCTTGCTCCAAGCCCTGCTCAACCGACTGCACCTTGTGCACAAATGAACTCTTGAGGACCTCCCCGTGGTGAGACCCAGTGTTTATTTAAGGATCCCTGGGTTTGGGGTTCTGCATCTTTAAGTTGGGTTGTGCTGAAGTCTGGAGATGCTTCTCGAGTCTCCGGGCCAGATGTTGAAACTCACTTTGTCCTTTCTCTTCCGGGAGAAAACGTGAGACTTTCATTGCTCAGTGAAAGCAGAAATGGGCCTCAGCTCTGGCACTCAGGCTTCTGTCTCCTTGTGTTCTTTGAGTTTCTTCCTCTTTGATTCCATGGTTACAATTACAAGGCACTTTTGGTGAAGGATGCAGGTCCCCCCTCGCTCCCCCCTGTGTGCTTTGAGGTACAAATTAACTCTGGAGGTCGGGCAGGAGCATCGTGTTCATTGTTTTAGTTGCAGTTCCTATTTCACCCTGGATGTGGGTGGGGGTTGTAGCACCCAGAGCTACCCCTCTCCCTGTGAGCAATTCCCACAGTAAATGTGATTTATTACTGATTTTTAATTAAATGTGAACAATAAAATGCTACAGCTCAAAGAATTTTCACTTAAAGGTTGATGAGTAGCCATTAGGTACATCCAGCTGTGGAGCAGCATCAAGACAGGTGGGTTAATAGTTCAAATAAAAACTCCTTAACTTGCTGCTGACTTGTTTCTTTTATAATCCATCCGCAGATGAAGTAAACCAACATTTTTCTTTTTAGTTTATTTTCCACATTCTCTTTCCTGCAGGGCAGCACTTGTACGAAGCTGAGCTGATCAAACAGCTCCTGACAGGACAGAAGGATTGACAAGGACTGTACAAGGATGGAGAAAATGCAATGGAAAACTAGAAGTATTTTGTTTAAATCGTTATAATTTATTTTTCTCAAGTAGCAAAAATACAGTCAGTTTTCACACATCAGTGGGGAACCCCAGGTTGGGATTTTAGGCCAACGTTAACATGACTCATCTAAATTAGATGCAAATTTGTGCTGTCCGTTAAATTTAACCAGGGAAAGCCACTCTAACATCAGCACTGCCTCAGTGAGGCACCAGCTGCAGCTGTCCCAGAGGGAGCCTCTGCATCTCATTTATGGAAGCAGCTGTGTGTTTTCCTATTTGGAATTCACCTGGTCTGTAAGGAGCTGTAGACCTCTTCATCTGCAGGAGAGGAATGGCTTTTATCTGCAGGACACAAGTACAGCTCCATGTGCTGGTGGAGCAGTTTCCTGGCTGGAATAGGGTGAATGGATTCTGCAAAAGAAAAGGTTCCGCGGAAGCAGAGTGTTCTCAGGGTACATTCATGAACAGATTGAACTTTGTGTAAAGCAGCTTTACATATTGAATATACATTAATGTATATATGTATAAATATGTATATATGTATAAATGTATTGTTACTGATGAGGAAAACTGCAAATATCCCGTGCTGGGGGTGTTCCTGGCTCTGGCCAAGATCATGATAACTGTGTCTTGCCCAAATAAGAATGGGAAAGAAACCAAGGGCACATAGTTGTTCAGTGTCAGTTGTCACGATGTTTTGTGTGACAGAGAAGCAGCAATTCTGTACAGTTACCTGGGCATTGTAAACAAAATCAGTTCAACAGTTGAGCACAGATAGGTAACACAGAGCAGAATGTCCTCTCTTCCCGAATCCCAGCCCTTGACAAAAATCCCATACACCAGAGGTAAGTGGTTTACGGAGAATTTATTTACATTTGGTGGCAGCCAGGTAAATAACTGGCAGTGCTGTCTCAGACCGAGCCAATGAATTCTTTCTTGGAAGGCTGATTTTAATCCTCAATTCTCTAAAGCACTGCTCTCCAACCCATGAACCAGAGAGTTCTCTGTGTCGCTCCTGATGGATCCATCCATGCGTTGAAAAAAAGGATAAATGTCTGTTTAGTGAGTGTTTTGCTGCTCTTGGCTCTGTGTGTTCAGGGGAACATGGACATGTCTCCCCTGTCAGTCCCGGGAGCAGCTCCAGGCTGAGACCTCTCTCCACTGGTGACAGCTCTGGGAGAGCTGGGTGCTGTGGGATCTGAGCACGCAGGACAAGGACAGGGACAGCTGGACAGAGTCTGCAGCAGCTCCTCCCAGCTGACGTTCAGCTGTCCCACGACAGTGGTTCCCAGAGCGTTCATCTGTCACCAGGAATCTTCGCTCTTCCTGTAAAAGAGCCAACTGGAATTACAGTCTGGGCTCCTCCAAGGTTTGACTTCCCACGACAATCATCTGCTGTTCAGCTGCCGTGGCCCTGGCAGTGGTGGGGCTGTGTTCACATCAAACCTCAGAGAGCCGTGTCTTTGTTGGTGCCGACAGCACCGATGCTAAACACGCCCCAGTAGCTTATGAGTGAAATACAGATCTGACTTCAAAGGCAGCTGAAGTCCTGCTAGCAGGACTGGGAAGGGAGGAGAAAACCCACATTCATATTTATCTCAAGGTCAGCAGGTGATAGCCCAGAAACAGGATACAGGCAGAAGTAAAGTGGAATTTGTACTTTACCTGACAGAGCTATGAGTGGCTACAATATTATATGAAGTAATTGAAATTACGGCTAGAGTTTGTATGGATTTCACATTAGCTGTGGTCACCTCTCACTTTTCATGGGGGAAGGCAGAGCAGCTGTGTGCTCAGATACTCCACAGCTGGGCTTGTGTGTTGGATTGAGCCCGAGGCTGTGGGTTTGGGTTGGCCTTGGACTGACTCAGTGCAAGGGCATTTCTGTGGGATTGCAGAGCTGTTGTCTCGTTAAAAGCAACATCAAAGCAAGGGTGATGCTCCTGGCAGCTCAGCTCCAAACGACAGCTCTGCTGCTCTGTTTTCTCTTGGTACTTGTCGCTTTTAGGGTAAATGTTCTATTCTGAGCATTTCTTATTTTGACAGGGAACGACTAAGCTGAAGGTGAAATGACAGGAGAAATTGTAGATTCACCACCTCTCCCTTGCTTTGCTATTAGTGACAACTCTGTTGTAAAGTCTCTCCCCCCGTGGGATATTGGCCAGTGGTCCTCACTGCTTGAAATAGGGAGTGGCTTCTGGATTTTCCCCTCCACTTCTCTGCAGTGTGGCAGGTCTTGCTCTGCCAGCAGTTCAGGCTAGAGAAAACGTCCAAAACCATTTCAGCTCGACCAAAGTGTGCCTGGAGCTCGGCTCACGGGGAGAAGGTGGTGGTTGTGTCTGTCTCCATGGCAAAGGAGGACCTCTTGTTGTCACCTCGGCAGGAGGTGAGCTGCCAGAGGCGCTCCTGGCTCAGGCAGCCCAGCTCCTTCAGCAGCTTGAAGAGGTCGGTGCGGAATTTGACGCCGATGAAGGCGTAGAGGAAAGGGTTGAGGCAGCATCGGAAGCAGGCCAGGGTGTAGGTCACGTCATCCGCCACGTCCAGCTTCTTGCTCTCCTCACACGAGCTGGTCTGGTTGAAGGCTGAGATGGTCTTGGCCAGCATGACGCTGTTGTAGGGCAGCTGGAAGATGACGAAGACAATGACCACGGCGATGATGACCTTGATGGCTTTGTTCTTCTCAAAGTTGCGGGCCTGGAGTAACGTTTTGATGATAACGAGGTAGCAGAAAGACATGACCAGGAGAGGAATTAAGAAGCCACACACCATTTGGGACACTTTGATGCCGACGTTGAAGGTCTGCAAGTCATTAGCGATGATGGAACAACGGGGAATCCTCTCCGAGTTGTTCACACCGCTGTGAACCAGCTCAGGGATTGAGAGCATGAAGGCCAGGATCCAGATGATGATGCACGTCACCTTGCTGATGAGAATCATCCGGGGACGCAGGCGATGGGCCGAGGCTGCCTGGACAATGGCAAAGTACCTGTCGATGCTGATGGACAGGAGGAGCAGCATCCCGCTGAAGAAACTCATTTTGCAGATGCAGTAGACGGCTTTGCAGACAAAGCTCCCAAAAACCCAGTGTGTGACCGCGCTCGTGGCCCAGAAGGGAAGGGTCAGCAGGAAGAGGATGTCTGCCAGAGCCAGGTTCAGCAAGTAGATGTCTGTCATGGTCTTCAGCCTCTTGAAGTAGATGTAGGTGAGCATCACCAGCCCGTTCCCCAGCAGCCCCGTGAAGCAGATGAGGCTGTACATGGCTGGGAGGAAGGCAGCACGGAAGTTACGGACCTCCTCCTTCTCACAGAGCGACTCGAACATGCTGTAGTCAATGGTGATGTTGGAGTCGTAGTAATCGGTGACGTTGTCCCCGGCACAGAACTAGAACAGAAAAGAGAAGTGTGTGTTGGGACAAGGACTGTGCTGCCTATGTGGCCGTGCCAGGAAAGGAGCTTGGAGAGAAGTCCCAGCGAGTTCCTAAGTGCTGTCTCATGCCAACATCACATGCAGAGTTGACACAACCTCGTGGCTGAAAGCGTTTCCCATAAATATGTGAGGTCTGGGGCTTTTTGGGGGGCTCCAAGTGGGAATTCCACCAGAAATGTTTTGTGCTCAGCCGAAGTAACACCTGCAAACCCTCAGATGTGTGGCAGCTTTCCAGAGTGTTCCAGGACCTGCCTCCAGCTGTGTGTGCACAGCCAGCTGTCAGATGAAACGTGAGAAATAAAACACCCTTCAGCTAAATTAAAAATCATAGAAGGTGCTGGTGGGAACGTGAGGAAGCGCAGTGAGTGCAGCAGGAAGCTGTTTCCGTGTCGCAGTCGTAGGACCAGCATCTCATTCAGGCCCCTGATTTCAGTTCTGATTACTCTTGTTTCATCTTCCTACACTGCCATAACCTGCGGGGCAGACAGAGCCTGCGGTATCTGTGCCCTGCTTTTTGTGACTTATTAGGTTCTCCAGAACCTTCTCCCCATCTCACAGACATGAAAGGTTTCCTCTGGATACCCCCACCCTTGATCGGAGAGCATCTCTGTGCTCTCCATCTAAGCAGGTTTGGCTTTCACCACATCCTGCCAGCATTGAAAGGGAAAAGCACGGGCTCGGCTCTGCCTGAGGGCTGAGCCCCAGGGAGCCCCACGGGCTCGGGGGTGGCCACTGCTGCCGAGGGACCGCGGGCACAGGGACCCAGCCCTGGGTTTGGGAGCAGCTCCTGGCACAGCTCCGTGCTTGGGGTCCTGAGAAACTCTGAGAAAGAGCAGGCAGGGAAGATTCTGAACTCTTCCTCCTCGGGCACATCCCTCTCTAGATCTGTGCTTGGTGAGAGATCAGCACCTTGACCAGGAATTTGCAGGGAGCAGGAACCAGCTGCTCCCTGAAATCAATGTAACACACTCCTGTCTGTCCTGGAAATGCTCATTTTGAGGCTAAAAGGGGACTCACACAGCCCAGGCCATCTGAAAATCACTGTGTTTGTCACCATTTTTCTCTCCTTTATTTTGTTTCTCTTGTTTGTTTTTCTGTAGCTGGGCCTCTGCTCTCACCTCCCACCTCTCACACTGGATCCTGGGGTGAGCAGCTGTGTCCCCACACATTTCTGGGACTGTGGGTGGCTGCTCTGATTTTTTGAGATTTCCCTTTACCCACAACACAAAGCAGCTGGATATCAACAATGTTGTTGAAAACGTCTTACCTGAAAAACGAGCGGCAGGCTGAAAACAAGGGTGACCTTTAGCTGCTTGCCTAGGGAAGAAGGAGATGCTGTGTTAGTGGCTGAGTGGGGGTTTCCACATGGTTCTAACTTTGAAAAAGCCGTGGGTCATGTCCATGGCACTGTGAACCCTGCAGAGCCCTCACCACTGAGGAAACCAAAACTGGGGAAGATGCCAGCACGATAACCCAGGGTCATGTGTGTTACTGTCAGAGCACTGCTGGAGTCTCAGGAGTCTGGCCCCCCTGGCTTCACGGAATCACAGAACAGTTTGGGTTGGAAGGGGCCTCTAAAGGTCATTCAGTCCAACCCCCTGCAGTGAGCAGGAATGTCTTCAACTAGACTGGGTTGCCCAGGATATTGTGCAGTGAAGGCTGAGAGAAGGGGACTCTTTAACTCAGGCACAGTGCACCCATTTTGATTTTATCCATAATTTTCCCTGCAGGCAGCCAGCAGCCTGTTCCCTTGTGTTTGAGCAGTGAGGGTGCAGCTTAATCCATGTGAAAATATCCAGCTGTGAGGGCCATAAATCCAGCCCAGCTGTGCCTGTGTGGTGCCTGGGCTGTGCAGAGGAGAGCTCAGCTCCCCATGGGACAGATAGAACTGGAACTAGCTGAAATTTATTGCTTGTCTCTAAATGTCAGGAGTTGGCTTCTGCTGCCTTGGGATATGAAAATACAGAATGTTGACAGCTGGGAGGAAAAACTGAATTCAGAGCCGGGTGTGATGGTGCTGAGAGCAATCTCAGCCGAGCAGCTCTTCCTGCTGTGGTTAGCAGGGCAGGGGCCAGGGAAAGCTTTCTCCTCGCTGGTTTTACAGTTCATACCAGCATCTACCTCAGGGAGTTGCCACTGAAAGTTGCTCAGCTGGAAGGTGGCAGTGAGAAAGCCCTGGGCTCCACTCTGGTGTGAGGAGGAGATGTGTCCCTCCCTGGGCCTTGGCTCAGGATGTCCCCCCAGGCACAGGCTGGTCCCTGCAGCCCCTCACTCCCATGGGTTTTCTGCTCTGGGGGCGCTGAGCAGGGAGATACCCATGGCTTTCAGTTCCTTGTAGAACTCTGCCTGGCTCCTCATGGCCTGGTTGTTCATGAATGTGATTGATTCCTGTGCTTAGTGTCTGCTGGGCTCAGCTCTGCTTGGTTTCAGTTTGGAGCCTGCTCTGCCAGGTTCCTGCTCATGTTGCACTGGACCAGGATGATGAATTTCCACTACAGGTAACTGCACCCACTGCACCAAGTCCCTGTGTTCAGTCACATGCAACAGCTTCACCAATAACAGATTTATGTGTGAGAGGGGATTTTTTAAAATATGTGATGGTGATATGTGGGTGAGAGATCCTCAGCCACATGTGAAAACTGCTCATCCCCAGGCCTCCCTGATGTGTGAGCACCTCCCCTGAAGTGTCCTAGAAACTCTGTCTCATGTTCCCTCCTTATTTTCATCTTTTATGCTCATGCAGCTGTGTGCTCAGTTGTGTTCATCCTCCCCTCACCTTTTCCAAACCCTCCTGGGGGTATCTGAGGGTTTCCCATGGGAACTCTTAGTGCAGGTGACTCAGGAGTGGAAAACTGCAAGGCAGAGACTGAGGGGGAAGTGAAGCTTCTGGCTGCTCTGTCCAGCCAGTGGCTTTCACTCCGACCAGTCCCAGACTGCAGGAGGAGGTTTGGTGTCTGCTGTGGTTGTCTCCCCTTCAAACTGCTGCCCAGGCTTTTGCATATGACACAGGAAATACACTAAAAGCCCCAAGACCCACTAGGTGAGTTTATCAAGCACAGACTGTAACTGTCCTTCCTGCCTGGGATGCAGGCACGGGGTCCCTGACTCTGCAGCCTTTAGTCTTCTGTTGCACCTTCCAGCCTGGTTTCCCTGGGACTGCTGGAGCTGCCTGTGGGTGGGTGATGAGTACCTGTGCTGGTAGCTCAGCCCCACCAGGAAATTACCCCTGTGGCAGCTGGGTAAGAGGCAGAGAAGAACCACCCTCATTCCATGGAGGAAAGGCACCCACCTAAACCAGACTCCACCAGCTCTCCATGGCTTGGTTTGCAAACTCCAGGTCCAGCCCTGACTTAGCCTGACCAGTGCCAGCCCCAGCCCTGCTGAGGGCTCCTTTACTCTGTTCTGTTTTCTTATCGCACTGCAAAGGTCTAGAAAAACAGGACCGAGAACGTGACTCAACCAACTCCTGAAACAGTTCAGCCGATATCATTCCTTTGAAGATCATCATAGGTTTCTTTTTTCTCCCCCTTCTCAGTTGCTGTTTCAAGTGTCTTAAATGTCAAATGACTTTTCAATATGAAGAAAGCCTGTGCTGTTTCTGCCCCTCTGCTGTGCCCCCACCTCAGATTACACATTTGCAAAAGCACAAGCAGAGAGGCCCTGCTGCCTCCTGCTCCCTCTGCACCAGTTTGAGCGTGGTTGTGTCACTGGTTTCAGTCAGACTGGACAGGACTTGCATCTCCCCAACATGCCTTGTGGTCTGGGGCAGTGGGCAGAAACAATTATCACTACACGATCTTGCTCTGCAGTTTATCAGGCAGTTTAGGTACATTTCTTTACTTTTTGTTTCTATTTTACGCCTCCTGGCAGTTGGCTACTGTGGGTATTTTCTGAAAGTTTTTAAAGTTTTGTTCCTCAAAATACTAAGGAAAAAAAAACCCTCTCAAAAGTCCCTGCAACCAGTTGCACTAGAAACCTCATCTATAAAAATACACCAAAACCCCACCATGGCAAATGAGTCAGCCTGGCCCTAAAGCCCCGTGCCAGCCCCCATGGCTCTCAGCCTGGGACGTGCTGGTTTGAAGCCATCCTTGTCCCGAAGGAAACAGCTGGAAAGGGGAATTGCTCCATGGGAGTGAAGGAAGGAAGGGGTCTGTTTATGGCAGGGGATGGGAACCCCTCAGTTTTACAATCTTCTTCCATAGATTATACCCAAGGAGGGGTAAATCATCCCTGACAGCTGTTGAGCTGTTCAGGCTCCCTCAACAGCAAAGGGAAAGACACAGGTGTTTTAAGCCCCAGTTCAGGTGCCCTGGGGTGGCCACCTGGGGCACAGTTCAGGCACTGCTGTGGCAGAAGGGTGGGTGAGTTTGGACAGGTACATCCCTCCCAGTTTATCTGGATCTCCCTCAGCACCAGCTACCAATTGTAAGCAAGGTAAGAGGAGCTGCAGGAGCAATGGATCCCATCAGGTGCACCCAGAAAGGTCCCTGACAGTGGAACATTTGGTATCAGGATCAGAACATCTGCCTGGAAGAGGAGAGAGACACAGCCCTGAGGGTGGTTAATCAGATCACACAAGTGACCAGGGCAGCTCGTGAGGGCCTGGCTGCTGCTGCAGGAGCTGGGAATGGCTTAGGGATCAGATGTGTGAGAGCAAAGCAGGAGCTGGGAATGCTTTAGGAATCAGATGCAAGAGAGCAAAGCAGGAGCAAAGCAGGAGCAAAGCAGGAGTTGGGAATGCTTTAGGGATCAGATGCATGAGAGCAAAGCAGGAGTTGGGAATGCTTTAGGGATCAGATGTGTGAGAGTAAAGCAGGAATTAGGAATGCTTTAGGGATCAGATATGTAAGAGTAAAGCAGGAATTGGGAATGCTTTAGGGATCAGATCCATGAGAGTAAAGCAGGAGCTGGGAATGCTTTAGGGATCAGATGCAAGAGAGCAAAGCAGGAGCTGGGAATGCTTTAGGGATCAGATGCGTGAGAGTAAAGCAGGAATTGGGAATGCTTTAGGGATCAGATGCGTGAGAGTAAAGCAGGAATTGGGAATGCTTTAGGGATCAGATACGTGAGAGCAAAGCAGGAGCAAAGCAGGAGCAAAGCAGGAATTGGGAATGCTTTAGGGATCAGATGTGTGAGAGTAAAGCAGGAATTGGGAATGCTTTAGGGATCAGATGTGTGAGAGTAAAGCAGGAATTGGGAATGCTTTAGGGATCAGATGTGTGAGAGTAAAGCAGGAATTGGGAATGCTTTAGGGATCAGATGCATGAGAGCAAAGCAGGAGCTGGGAATGCTTTAGGGAGCATTGACAAAGCTGAGCAAACCTGCTCTGGCCAAACCCTCGTGGTGGAAGATGGTTTTTGGCCATCCAGAATTGCAAAGCAAGAGTTCTGGCCTCAGCACACGTGTAGGCAGTGATTAACCTGCTCTCTGTATTTCATACATGTGCCAGTTTCTGGTGCCCCTTCTCCAGCAGTACAGGGGGCTTTTGGGGGAAGAACCAGATATTTCTGAGAAAAGTTAATTATACTTAAGTGATCTAATCACTATTGGCAGTTAACAGCCTGTTCTTCCCCCTTACCCTCCTCACAACTGGCGGAGGAAGGACACTCTCATCTCAAGAGTGAGTGGACCCAGTGAAACCCAGTCATGCTCTTTTTTCAAGTGTTCACTGATTTTTCACAGAAGAAAGTTATTAGTTATCTACCACCACTCCTTTCAGGAAACTGTGAATCAAAAGACAAGATAAAAAGAGAGAAGCAAGTAAAAAAAATTCCTGCTGAAGTGAGCCAGTTGTGTTTTAAAGAAAGCACCACGGTGGTGCATCTTCCAGGGAAATGAAATACTCCTCGGAAACACAATAGTAGAACAAAAAACCCAAAGTGGGACCATTATCATAATCTGGTCAGGTTCTCACTAACCCTTTCTTTTCCCTGTCATGATTAACCTTTCCCAGGAGCTAAGTTCGGCTGCCCCTGGACACGGAACCCCTTGGAATAATCAGCCCACAAAGTGCCCACAGGATGATGCAGAGGCTAAAAGTTTAAAGGAGAAGAAGGATATGTGGTGGGCAGGTCCATCTGGGTGTTTGGATGCAGGGATTCCAAAATCCAGGAATTTCCTAAGCCATTGATTGCCAGGGGCTCTGAGGAGACATCCAGGAGAAAGAAGACTTGGCCCATTCCCCACTCCTGCCTGGGGGGTGCTGCAGGACCTGCCCCTTCTTTTTCCTGCATCCCTGGAGCATCCCCAGAGCTTCCTTTATTCCCCAGAACTTCCTGCATCCATCCCCCTGACCATCCCCAGAGCCTCCTGCATCGCCAGTGCATCCTGCCTCCCCCAGTGTTCCTGCAGATATTTTTTAATAGAAATAATTTGCAACAGACTGGATGGACTTAGCGAATGAACTCAGCTCTTCTTGCTCCAAATTCCTTGATTGATTCACTGAATTAAAATGCTGCCAGGGAGAGCGTTCTCTCTATTTTGTTTTTTAAATTAAGAACACAGAATAAAAGGTGTGAATTATGCAATGTTTTGTTCCATTTGCTTTGGAACAAAAGGCCCCCTTAAAATTGCCTCCCAACCTCTTTTTAGTGTTTGTTTCTGAAGTGATTTGAGGTTTTTGACCTTCTAAAAGAGAACCGTGCATTTTTTTTTAAATAGTAAAAATGAGGAAGGTGAAAGTCTTTTATACTTTTTAAATACCCTGATAGAAGCGCTCCACTCCTGTGTCACAGGACGGGCACTGGGCATCATTAACAAAGCTGAAGACACAGCCCGAGGCTGCAGGCCGGGTACTCACCCCTATCCATGGTGTGGTTCCAGCAGGATCCAGTCACAGAGGGAGCGAGAGCATCACCCGCTCCAGCGCCGCCTCCCCAGCTCCTGCCAGGGACCCTCCTCGGGGAACTCTGCTTTTATACTTCCTGCGCCCCTGCGAGGAGCTCTCGGGCACCCTGATGTCATTGACATTTAGTAGACCCTCCTCCTCCTCCTCCTGCTTCTCATGTGTTCAGAGCTGGGCTGAGCCCTCAGGTGCTGCCTCGGTGTGTTCGGCACATCCAGAGCTGTTACTGACACTCAGGGAAGTGAAGAGGGCTCTGCTTTTGGACTCACACCTGAGGAATGGTCTGTGGTGAAGGAAACAGGGGAAAGAGGCTCTTTCTTACCTCCCCTCTGCACCAAATCCTGCTTCATCTGCAGAGCCCTCAGTGCTGGAGGAAACAGAGGATCCCATCCCATCCCATCCCACCCCACCCCATCCCATCCCATCCCATCCCATCCCATCCCATCCCATCCCATCCCATCCATCCCATCCCATCCCATCCCATCCCATCCCATCCCATCCCATCCCATCCCATCCCATCCCATCCCATCCCATCCCATCCCATCCACCAGATCTGTTTTGGGAAGGGTGTTCAGGATGAAAATCTCAGTGCACAGGACTGTCCATGACCAATAGCCCTTTGTCCTTCTCCCTTGCTGCACTGTCAGTGGCTCAGTGACCTCCCCCCTTTCTCTTTCTGGGTATTTTTGTCTTCCCAAAAAGGTTCTGCACTTTGTCAATGTCATGCCTTCCCCCAAGGCAAACCAGCAGCTTTAGTTTGGTGGGTGTCAAAGAGGCCTCTGCTCTTGGAACAGACCCCTCAGATAGAAGGGTTGTTTCTCAGACAGAAATATCTCCAGCTCCTCACAAACTCACTTTTTTCCTGAGCCAGGCTCACCTAGAAGTGATGCCTTTTGCATCTTGTCCTCTCTGTCTTCTTACGCTATGTCAGTGCTGTTACTTCAGCCAGGTGGAAAAACAGGGGCATCACAGGACGGAATCTCAGCCCAAATTAAATATATCTGAAACTGAGGGTAGTTTTGAGGCTCCTGTGGATTGTCTTAGGTCCTTTATGAAGACGTAGATCCAGTTTCAGACCCTCCTTCAACGTGGTCCCAGCCCAACTCAAAATCCTCCTCAACTCAAAATCCTTCCCAAGTGCTTTTCTCTCAGTGCTGGTGTGGTTCTGAGCCCATTCTGGGGTGCTCAGGGAACAGGGTGCTGGGGTACTCAGAGTCAGGATTTTGGGAGTTTTGGGGCAGGGTTCTGGGGCAGGAGAACCGTGATGGTTTTGCTCTGCTCACACAAGGTGATTCTCACTCGCCTTGGTGCTCTCTGAGTGTGCGGCACTGACTCCTCCGCACCTCTCCTGGCCCTTATCTCAGTCAGCAGGAGCCCTTCACATCTCTGCAGCTATTTATTGCTCTGTTTGCCTTTGCTCACCAGGTACCCAGGCAGGTACTCTGCCTCGAGAGCTTTATCTCGTAACCACTTCCGCCAAGGATGAAAGGCTTCCCTTGGGTACCGGCAGAGTACCCGGAATCAAGGGGTGTGACAGCGCTGTGCAGGCTGCACACAGGGTGACAGAACTGCCTGGGGAGCCGTGGGTGTGCAGAGAGGGCACTGGGCCCCTCAGGGTGCTCTGTGCTCACCCTGCTCCAGGGAGAGTCTCCTGAGTGTTCTGGTGGATCCATCCCCACGTCCACGCTGGCTGAAGTCAAAGGCCAGAGAGGGGAGGCAGGCAGGTGGTTTGCAGCTTGTTTTCTGTCTGTGGTCCCAAGATTCCACTTCAAAGTTTTGGTACATGCCAAATTCTGTGTTGTTAGAGCCCATTCAATGAACTGTTTTTCTTAAAAAGAGTGGGAATGCTTAAAATGGGAATATTTAAAATAATCAATTTGCTGTCTATCTATGACACTGAACTTCCTGTACAGTCACGTTTTATACCCAAGGAGTTCTCAGAACATTTATTAAATCTTTGTTTAATTTGATTGTGTATATTTGCAGCCTATTTCATGCCTGAGTGATTCCATCTCTTTGACACATTGTCTGAACCTGGGCATCCCATGAGCTGCTTTTCACAAAACTGTAATCTGTGTGAGCAGACAGACCAAACTCAGTGCCAGGCCTGAGCTGTGCCCATGAAAGCCAGTGCACTGTGTTACCAGAACCTATTTGTTATTCCAAAGTTAATTAACTATATAAAAAAATCAAATTACCAGGTATTCCAGTCTCTGTGTCCCTCTGCTCCCCTCCAGCACCCAGGAGAGTGGAAGTCAGTGATTTAAACCAGCTGCCCAGGCTGCAGCAGGAGCTGGGTCCAAATTTCATCCATAAACCTCTCAATGAAAATGCAGCTCCTGATAAATTCCACAGGAAGTTGCTCAGATTTCAGTTCAGTTGTCATTGGTTCCACTTGAACTGAAATATTGGATTGAACTGGATTGAACTGTGTAATGTTGAATTGTCCTGACATTAAATTGCAACTCGCTCAGCAATGGAACATCACAAGAAAGTTTAGCTCTGTGTTTCACATCCCTGGCCTGTGTGTAAAACTGGAATTCTGTGGGATGTCCCAACACTCTCACTGACACCCTGAGGTGGGAATGATCCCAGAGCTCCAGGAGAGGATTCCCAGGCACCACATGCAGGCTGGGGGATCTTGGAAATCAGAACTCAGGGCTTTGCCTGAGGAGGTGGAATTCGGTCTGAGAGAAGCACAACACAGGATGTTCTTACATCGTGGATTCAAAACTTTTTGGTATTTCCCATCAGTTTTGCTTTAGGTGATTTGAGATGGAAACACCGGCTCCATCCCCCTGTTCTGCCCTTTGGCTGACGTGAGCCATGGGAAGGTTTGTCCCCGTGGCTGGAGGAAGCCAGGGGTGCCCAGATAGAAGTGTTGGTGAGTTCAGGGTGGACCTTTCCCAGCTGTACTTCCTGGTCACATCCTTGCACTGACGTCAAAGAGGGACCCTGACATCTGTCCTGCTGCTCCCTCTGCCTGGCAATGCCAACCTGAGGTGCCCAGGATCTCCCAGGTCTGGCCGTGCTCCTGCCCAGGCCCCTCCTCTGACGTCTGGGGACATCCAGGGAGGTTTGTGGTGGCAGTCAGCAGGGTCACTCCAGGGGGCTGTTGACGTTGTTGTTCCTCAGGCAAATATAAAATAGCAGAAGTGAAATCATAAGTAAATTCCTGACCTTAACAATGGCACCAAGCTGGGATTCCTCACCCAGCAGAGTTCTTTGAGCTGGTGTAGGGGATGCCCTGAGAAACATCTTGTGATTGTGATCTCACCACCAGGTTATTAACAGATCCTTATCCTCCGGAGGGAGGAAGCAATCTGTGCAGCACCAGGCTCTGATTGGGATTCACAGCTACCCGTGGTGGTCAGCCACAGCAGAGAAGGGCACACCCAGTGTCACTGGGGATTCACCTGCTTTGTGCCCACATCGTGTCCTAGGTGACGGCCTGTCTCTCCAGTTCTTTTTTTGAGGAAAAATATAAGATTTACCAAATTGGCATCTGCCCTGCACTAAACAGTTGGAAATCAGCAAGAATTTCTTCATGGGCAGGGTGGTCAGGCATTGGAAGGGGCTGCCCAGGGAGGTGGTGGAGTCCCCATCCCTGGATGTGTTCAGGGAATGACTGGATGTGGCTCTCAGCGCTCTGCTCTGGTTGGTAACGTGGGGATCGATCACAGGTTGGACTTGGTGACCTTGGAGCTCTTTTCCAACCTAAGTGACTCTGTGATTCTATTCCACGAAAGCAACTCCCTCATCCTGGAGCCCAGGAACTGAAACATGAGGAGGGAAGCAGACCCGGAGATGCCAGTGGGGAGGGGTCAGGCTGGCAGGGACAGCGACACTGCCCTTTCCAACCCCAGGGTGAGAAGGGCAATCCGGGTGATCAGCCCCTCCCTGACCATATGCACTGCTGGTCCTTCTGTCCCTCAGGGCAGGGCTGGGCAGCTTCCCATGGCATCTGCTCCCTCCTGTCTGCCCACACTGCCCGGGCTGTATGCAGAGGGGCTGCGATGAACAAACAGATCCTTTCTGGCCTGAACATGAAGGAGGCAGTGGTCACCTCAAAATAATGGGTGGGAAAGAAGAGGTGATTGGAGATGGGAAGAAAAGCTCCTGGGATGATATAGAAACTATGTCAGGAGGGGAATATGAGCACCAGCTGTGTCTAGAGATGGTTTGAACCTTCCCACCCAGGTGGGAAAACTGCTGGGTAATTCCCACAGGATATCAAACACTAGCGAGCAGTGAATCATTTAGAGACAGAACAAGATATGGTTTAGGGAGATAAAGGGATATTGATTGAAGAGATAAAGCATTATGACTCTTAAAAATAATTGAGAATTGAAGTGTCCCTTACCATTCAGCAAACATCACTCCTGTGAGCTGTCGTTCCTTGTTCAAAAGGTGAAAGGTTTAACAGTAATCTGCTGCTGCCTTTGGATGAAAACTGGATCTAGACAGTTTTCTGGAAATAATAAGACAGCGACTGGAAATAATCCCATCAGTGTTTGCTCCAAGAAAAGCTCATCCAGCCCTCTCTGTTACAGATCTGGCATTTCTCATCCCTGGGATTAAAAAGTTGTAATAAGCCCATGATAATGTGATTCCTCACTCAGTTTCTGTTTTTGTTACTGTCACTCTTTCTGGTTTGGCTTTCCCCACCCTGAAACTGGTGCCAGAACTGAAGTGGCTTTTTTTGACTTTTAAACAGAATTGGGTGAAAAAAGTAAATTGAAACTGGCTGTTGACAGAAATTACTGACTACTGGAGTCACAAGTGAGGCTTTACGTGATGGCAGACAACAAAATAAGACACCAGCCTGATATCTGCAAAACCACTTCAAAAACCCCTCGAAGACTGTGGAAAAAGAAACGTCAAAGTGAAAGAAGGGAACTGAGAGCACAAACAGCAAGCAGACCTGAAGCAGGATCTGGGCTTTCAGGTTCAAGTGCCTGATCCCACTGGATCACCAGATCCTGCTGGGAGAGGTTTGCCAGTCACTGTCAGTAGCACTCTGCATACATGGGGGATTTCAAACCCAGGGATCCAAGACCTGGATTCAAAGTCTTGAGCAGGTGTTGCAACTCCTTGAAAGCATGAACAGTCTTGGCTGTAACAGTTCAGGAAGAAACTGGAACTTGCTGGGTGCCTGCCTGGGAGAACACATGGAATTCCAGCCTCTCTGACTACCTGGCATGATTGAGCCTCCTCTTCTCCAGTGCAGCACCCACAGTTCGCATCCAGGTGCCTGGAGAGCTCAAAGCTGCAGGTGAGTGACCTGGGAGCATCTCACCCTGATCTGGCAAATTGGTACAAATGCCTCAGAGTGTGAGTCGGTACAACTGCATCTCACTCTGAGTTGGCACAACCAGCAGCTCTCAGGGTGAGGGGAGTTGAGTCCGTGTCAAGCTCTGAGCAGTCACACAGAGCACGAGTTGCACGATTGCTGTTGCTGCTGGCTGGCACTGACGATCCTGTACAAGAAAAGCGCTGCTCACGTTAACAGCCAAGGGAAGGGTTGTGTGTCCTTCGGGCAGGTTGATGGGGACTCCTGGTGGCAGTACCTGCTGCAGCTCACACACCTCTGCCCGCAATTCCATCTCCAGTCGGCCGTGAGGGGTTTTCCCCCAGTATTCCAGCACTTGGGACTGCTGGGAACACTTGGCAGTTAAGGGGATGAAGGGAGGTCACACAGGAGCAAGGACACCACTCTGCTATTTTGGTGGTGGTTGGCAGCGTGGTGGGTGGGTTTGGATTGGTGGATGATCAAACATGCTTTGAGTAGCTTCTGATAAATTCAGGAAAAAAATCCCAATCAGCTTTTTAAAAAAACAGAATAGCAAAGCCTCACTGGCTGGAGGTTCAGGGCAAAACTTGGAGCAAGAAAAGGAGAAATAAATCATCCCAGGCTCCTTGGGACAGGGCAGGCACAGAGGCTGTTCTTGGAGCTGGTGGGAAATGGAAAAGCACATCCTGGGATAGAAGAGGGACCTCAGCAAGGGCCTGAGCAGAGCGAGGGTCTGACCCTGCTCCCTGTGTGCTGCCCACCCACACCTCCCCTTCTCAGCACCCTCCTCACCCCCAGTTTTTCACCACAGGGGTGTGGATGTGGGCTCTGCCATCAGGGGCTCTGGACCTGCTCCCCCAAGCTCCCGAGGGTTCAGGGTCTCTGCTCCTCCCTGAGCTGTGCTGCTGCAGCACAAGGCTCTGAGCAGGCTCTGGCTCCCTGACACACACGAGCTGCCCCAACCACCCCTTTGCACCAGCGTTCGGATTTGCTTTGATATTTTATTCCTGTAAAGCTCCTTTAATCTGTTTTATTTCTTTCTGTCACCAGCATAATCCTCTCTTGTGAGCAGTGTCTGCAGCTCGTTTGGCTCCAGGCAGAGCAACTTGGCAAGACTTGTCCAGGTGATACACAGGTGATTTCTTACAATTTTTTTTTAAAGAACCAAGCTTGTTTGTTTCTCTATAAGCCTTTTTTTTCTTCTCTGAAAGTTCAGCTGCTGCACAAATATGAGGCTTTTGTCTTTCTGGGAAGCCAAGCTCAGTCCTGTATGTAGGTGAGGGGTTTGGAAGGGATTTGGGTGCATGAAGCTCTCAGAGGCCTGGGCTCGGGTTCACATTACCTGGTGAATCATTTCTGAAGAACCTCACAAGGTGCTTGGTTCATATTTTAGCATCTAAATCCCTTTCAAAACTTACCCTTTGGGCCTGCTTTGTGCTATGTAACCGTTACTCTGTACCGGCTTTGTAGGTTAGAAAGTTTTTGGGGTGATAAAATCTAATAATTAGATAAATGCAAAAAAAACCCCAAAAAACCAACAAACCCCCAAACCAACAAAAAACTTTGAGATCCGTTCTTTTTTTAACCCAGGCTTCTTAATAACTTTTTCTGAGTGTGTTTTTGTGGTGAGATAAAAGCATATTTTTGACAACGACCCAACACAGACGAGAACCTTTGCCTGCAGAGCAAACCAGCAGCAGCACCACGGTGATGTCAGAGGTCACAACGCCTGAGTCAGACTCGAAACCCCTTGGTTTTTCTTGAAGAGAAAAACAAACCCAAGAAAACAACTCCCTCGCACGATGCAAAGTTTGGATTTGCCTCTTTGCCTCGGTCCCTCGGGGGTGTGAGGGACTCACCAGCTCTCAGCACCCCATGGGGGATGGCTGCACCCCAGATCTCCAGCCTGCACCCACTGCCTGCCAGACAGAAACCCAGGGCTCAGAGCAGCTCCAGCAGGACCAGCAGCAAAGCATGAGGGCTCTTCCTCACATGAGGAAGGGTTCCTGGCCCTGCTGGGGACCTGCAGGTGGCCACAGGGTCCATCAAGGACATCCCACTGAGGACCTGTAGGAGGACACAGGGCCCACCAGGAGCTCCAGGTTGCTCTGAGGAAGAAGGGCTGCTGCAGGAGCCAGGTTTCTCCCGAGGTCTGTCCCTTTCCTGTGCTGGGTCCCTGATGCTCCTGTCCCTTGGAGGCACCTCTGCCAGGCACCATGGGACTGGTCAGTGCTCCAATGCTGCCCATGGGCATTCCTTCACGTTCTCATGTGCTTGGACAAGTTATTTCACTCGTGAAGATGACACCCACTCCTTCACGTACACACCCTGAGCTGCACACACCCGTCTTTGCCAATAAGAAGTTATTTACATACACCTTGAGAATTTGGAGCAGATGAAAAGCACCCCCGGCCTACAGAACCCAGGGCTGCTGCAGATAAAAGCTGTTGCACAACAAGGGTTTGCAGCACCTCAGGTGTGGAACCCCACCTGGGCCCCATGGGCTCGGGGGAGGGAGGGGGGCTCCAGTCCAGCCAGCACCTGGTACTGTGTAAGAAATAAAATCCTGTGTGCTTATTTTCCTCTGGCTTGAGATGGAGAACAGCTGATGAAAGCTCTGAACCAAACACTGGCATTACCTTAAAAGACAAGAACAGACCACTGTGAGTTTAAAAAAAACCAAACTTGTTGGATTTTATTATTTTTAGACCATAAAAAAAAAAGGATTTAAAAAACACCATCTGATAGACCCACTGCTCTGCAAATACACATCGGTTCACTGAAACATTATGTGTTCCCTCAGTTGTAAAGTCAAGAAGTGGCCCATGGTTGTTGCCGCAATTCAGGGTATTTATTTGTGGGCTTTTGCTTATATAGGGCAAATGATGGCCTTTTCAGTATATTTGTAGAGTCTCCAGAGGTTCTGAAAGCTCATGACAAGCAAAACTACTATTTTTTACCATTTGTGCCGTATCAGTGACTGTCTGCTCAGAGAACATGTGCGTGTCTAAACTCTCTCCTGCTCTGTTCTGTGCCAGGTCTCTGGCTGAGGCCACACCAGGGTCTCTTGGTAGCAAATATAGGAGTTAATTGGGAAAGAAAAGCAAAGGCTTGTAGAAAAGAATCCTGCACCACAGAGAAAAAATCCCTCATGATGTGTCATTTCCTGCAAGACTACACTGAGCCCTTTGGAACTGGATCGCCTGACATGCCACACACAGACCATGAGCAAGTTTCCACCACTGCAGAGCAGCTTCTCTAGAAAAACAAGTTACACCAAAAACCCCTAAACCCCAGACTTTCAGCCTCACTCTGGAGCTGCTCCTGAGGACTGAGAGCTTTCTTTAAAAGCATGGACTGGTGCAGCTGCAGCAGAAATTGCCCTTGCTGACATGCAGCACAGTAGCTGTGGGACACAGGAGACTTTTGGGGCTGTTTGGTAAGCAGAGGCTCCAGGTGATACCCTGGGCAGGCATCAGGTCTTTGCTCCATAGTAAAAACAGGTCTGAATGCTTTAGTCACATTCCAGCCTCTCCAGAAAGCCAGTGCCACTGCCAGGAGCAGGTCCCTCGTGCAGTCAGGCCAGGACTGCAGCACAGGTGAGACACCTGCACCTCAATGCTGCCACTAAGGGGCAGGAAGGGCCTTTGGGGAAAAGTGCCATTGTGTCCGTGGCACCACAAGGGAGGCGGCCTGATTTCTCATATGGAAACCAAAACCAGAGGTGTCTTTCTAGGGAAGAATTACAAGTGATATAAGCACCTCTCCACACTGTAATAGCTGTGTTTAGACACATGGGGTTCCTTTTCTGCCTGCTGCAGGACACCCTGTGCCTCTACAGGCCCCTTCACATTGCTACGCTGATAACCTGACATGTCATTAAACCCTGGCATTAAATCCTTTGGAGACAAGTGACAGAGGCAGGGAAGGTACAACAGCCGCAGAGCACATTCTGAAATCAAACAGTACTTCATTACAGAGACACAGGAACTGAGTCAGTGATTATTCTTTCTTCTCGCCCTCCTCGGCGATGGGGTCTGCGGGCGGCTCCTCCACAGTCGCGCTGTTGCTCTCTGAGCCCGTGTTGCTGTCGCTGGTTCCCTCCTCAGCTGTGCTGTCCACCCCTTCCTGCCCACTCTCCTTGTCCTCTGGGGTGGAGGTTCCTTCTTCACCATTCTGCTGGTTCTCTGTGCTCTCTTCTGGGTGAGGCTCTTCTGGAAAAACATATTTCTTGGTGTCATTTACGTGCCAATATTTATTTAGGTTGTGCAATTAGGATTTAGGAAGAAACAGAAGCTATAATAAATCCAAGTATTCCATAGCAGTCATTTCTGTCACTTAGAACATGCAGGGACAGGCACAGCTCAGGGAATCTCTCAGTGCTGAGGACACATGTGGTCCTGTCACAGCATCCTGATGTCAGCCACAGCTGCCTAACCTCAGAGTTCCAGCCATTAGAAAACCAGGCTCCTTGTTAAAGCAGAAGCACTGGAATTCAAACTCCTTGGTGCCTCTTTCCTTAAGCTCCTGCAGTTGCAGCAGTGACTCACTGATGTACTAGTCACTGGGACTCCTGAATCCATCATCATTTCTTACTGCCACTGTCCAGAGCACAAAGCAGCTGGAAAATTGCCTGAGAGCTGCATAGGAAGCATTGCTGTTGCATCATCCTGGATGGACACTGACACTGGGACAAGGAAACACTCCCAGTTGCTCCCAGTTAACTGAAGTCTAACTTCAGGTTTACTATTTTTTTCCCCTGGGTACATCACACACAAAGCATGACATGGGGCTCTGTGGGATCTTATCCTTTCCTCTTTTAAAAATGAGCAATTTAATGAGAAACAAGCAAATGCCTGTGTTCACCAAGATGCAGTGAACTGTTCTCCTCAGAGACCCTTTAATGCTGATCCTTGGAGGAGTCTGCAGCAGATGTTGAGATGCAGTTACCTGTTTCCATTGGAGTGCTCTCCTCTTCCTTCTTCTCCTCCCCCTTGCTGGCTGCCTGCTCCTCCTCGGCTGCCAGGCTGTTCTGACTGCGCTCAGCTTGCTCAGCTGCTTCCTTTTCCCTTTCCTCCTGTCTCTTGCGAGCCTGCTCCTCAGCTTGAGCAATTTCAGCTGCAATTTTTTCCATATCCACTTCCACCTTCAAACTGCATAACTAGCAATTAAAAACAAAATAAAACAAAGGAAAACTCTTTAGCTCTTTTAGTACCTCAGTTACCCTGAGAAATAAATCATGAGTAAACCCCAACAATGAGTTCATTATTTCCAATCGCAGCACAAGTCCTTTAGATTTTACGAAGTTTATAAGTAACTAGGGAGGGAGATACAGACATATTAACAAAAAAAAGGAGGAGAGGGAATAAATAAACAACCTAAAACTTGTTATTTGAACGCAGCCAAGGATAGCAGTGTGCCCTCCACAGTGGTTTCAGGCCACCTTCCTCCTGCTGCTCTGAGTGAATTCATCCAGCCCAGCCTGGAGGCACTTCTGAACTGTACTGGCCCAATGTCCCACTAAAGGTCACTGAAGGAGCAGGAAATCATCCTGAGCTTTGTACCACCCACACCAGGGCACTGCCCCAGCAGCTGGGCAACTGCTCAGAACTGAACAGAGAACTGAAGCACTTGCACCACTGTGGAACCAGCAGCTTCCTCAGAGTAAGTGAGAAAAATGAGTTGTACCCTTTTAAGCTCGTTGTTGAAAGATTCTGTGCTTTCCAAAAACTTCCTCTTCTTTTCCTGGTGACGCTCCTCAATTTGCAGCAGCTCAGCTTCAAGCTTACGCTGGAATTGAAAGAAACAGCAAGAACATCACTGTGCAGTCACCTAAAAACTGTACAGCTATGCATACAAATTTTCATATGGGTTTATTTTTAAATATTGGTCTAATGTGTAAACATCCTTCTGCCTGCCTCTGATACTCACTAGCTGAGAAGTTCATACTGAAAAGTAGAAACAGTACATGGGCCCGTGCAGCAGTTCAAGCATATTGTAAATTAAACACTGTGTACCTGAAGTGAAGCTTCCAGCATCAAATCTGCACGTTTTCTTTCCTATTCTGTACCCCCAGGTGTATACATATGTATGTATACATATCCCACAGGTCTGTATATACACAGCTCACAGGTATAGGCACACCCTCCACATCAATTATATTCTCTAACACAGACCACAATTCACAGGAAAGAAGGACAACCACCCCCTCCACTCTCCAAAGCTTCTGCAATTAAAAAAAACCCCAACAAATCTCTATCTAATTCTGGTCTCACTTCACCCACACACACTGACCATGCTGAAAGGGTTCTTTTGGTAACATAAGTGTTTGGACAACACAGGCATGTGAAACCTTGGTGAAACATGCAGGTGTGACTTCACCATGTATTTTGTATAAATTTAACTTTTAGTGAAAAATGTTAGAATAGGGACAATTTACTGAAAAAAAAAAGAATAATTACAAACAAGATGAGTTGTCAGGTATCTGAAATCACAAGCCTACCAGTACTTATTAACCAGCAGACTTTTACACTGCATACAGAGGGCTGTGTGTAATAATGAAGAACAATGGAACTAACACTTAGGATATCTCAATGAAAATACAGTTTAACATGATCCTCCGGAACAAAACAGCACAGAAGGTGAAGTCTCACGTTCTGTAGCTCCCAAGAAATCCCAGGGATTAGCTCCTGGAGCACACAGAACATTGACACCAAGCAAGAACAGTCATGTAGGTGATCGAATGATCCGAGCCTTGGAGCACAGCCCAACCCCACTGCATTTTAGCTGCATTCACGTCCTTTCACTTTACCTGGTGAACCATTAAAGACTGAACCTGGCGTTTCAGGACTTGCATTCTGGCTGTGGTGACCACGGAGCGGACGTCGGGCACCACGCTCTCGCTCAGGATCTCGCTGATGAGCCGGTGGTTCCTCTGGAACCGAGCTGTGGCCGTGTGCTTCATGGAGAACCCATCGTCGTAATCTGGAACAGGAGTTTGAGGGGTAACAACTCTGATTCCACAACATGAGAGCCAGGTCTAATGACACTGTACCGACACTGCCACTCACAAAAAACCAAAATATGAGCCCTAACACCAGTAGCTGTCAGGTCACAAAGTTCACAGTAACACACACAGAGCATCAGGGAATCACAAAAGGAGACAAAGTGTGGCCAGGGCAGCATTTACCTGGCACAGCTCTAATGACTGATTTCACATGCATTTCCCACAGCTAAAATTGGGACTGACCTAGTTATTCACTCTGCTGCTTTCCACATTTCCACAGTAAGAGAGACTATTAATACACCAAATAAAAGACCCATTCCTGATTAATCATGTTTCCAGAACAAAATGCCAGCAGGATAGTGACTCCTCTATAAATAACCTTTGTAGCACAGATCAAAACCACTTATTTTTTTAAAACACTGAGGACTGAAAGCATGAAGCAGTGACACACATTTACTCATCACTGAAAATTCACAGTCATGTTTTAAGAGTATTCGATTATTTATTAGTAAGTGCATTTCTCTAAAGAGAAACCAGTTGAACAAGAAGTATGAATTATCTCCCAGAACAATGCCATGTAGAAAAGTCCAGAAGTCTAATTTGTTTTACACTGAGTATTTCTATTGGAGATGACTACCCAACTATTCACAGAAATCTTAAGAAGCTGAACACCACGCCAGGAGATACTACCAAAGAAGCCAACTAGTTAAATGAAAGTTTCTTTCTTTCACTGTGTTATATACAGTTGTTGTGTATCTCATTGAGGTATCTGATTCAACAAAGGGAAAAAGAGGTAAGGGTTGGCTCTGCCTGAGTCTACTTCGCTCAGGTAGCACAGAACAGAATCTCAAGTCCCCAGGTTCCAGCTATTCCGGCATGAAATGTATTTACATAAATGTTGCAATTACCTCACACAGGGTAAAATGCTGTTTGCCATGAGCTTCATCTCAGGGGTGTGCTTTTACAAGGGGGAAGGAAAAAAAAGGGTGTAACTGAGTACATTTTTCACCCTCAGGTTTCAACAAGTATTTGGTGATGAATTTAAAAGCAGCCATGAGGTGTGTGAGGCTGACTTTTCCCACTGGGTGGGGTGCATTTCCTTGCAGTCAAATAAACTTTCAGAATTTTCTCATCAACTTGTCAGCAGCAAGGGCACCTCACTCCCCAAACAATCTCAAATGACAGTTGTTGAACACATTCAAAGTTCAGGTGCTCTTAATCACACCAGAACTCTGCCTGTCAGATTTATGTGCTTCTGGTAATAAAGCACAACATTCCATCTAAGCCGGATTAAATCAGGCATCTAAGCCTTTTCTAAAGCATGTGCTAAAGCCATTACGGTGCTGTAAGCAGACTGATTTGGTTTGAACTATTAAGCATTACTTCACACTTAATTAAGAAGGGTTGAAATAACTTTTGCCACGGGTGCCACCTTACTTTTGGGAACAAAATCAGCTGTATGGAATAAAATGTGGCAATGAAGATCGGCAATAAAGCACCAAAGCAGAAACAAAGCCACGTGCAGTGCTGCAGCAGGTGCACAGGGGTGGTTTTCTGTATCTCCATGGCCTGTCCTGCCATGAGTGTCCCACTGGGAGAGCACACAAGCTCCTTACCATCGGGATCCTCTGCAGGCTGGATGCTCATGTAGGGCTCCCCCTTCTCCATGCGCGACTGCCGCTGCCGGCTCTCCTCTTCCAGCGCCGCCTCGGCGCGGCTCTTGGCGTTGATGTAGGCCAGGTAGGCAGGGGAGTTGTGGTAGGCCTTCATGGACTCGTTGTACTCGATCTGAAAGGTGACCAACACGGTTTGATTGCACCCCTGGGTGATTCCCACCTCGCCACAACTGCGCTCTGAGTAACTCACAGTGCGGTTACACAGACAAAGCTGAATCTGAATTGTCTGGTTGAGATACAAATGACCAGATTCTCTCAGTCTTTTTTACAAATTAGAACTTCTTTTATAGTTGTTTGTGTTTTAAAAACACAGCTGGTTTTTAGGTCCTTTTCAGTTTTACTACCTGGCAGTCTTATAATAGCTTCCTTTTCTGAGATTTCAAATTCAAACATCTCAGAACATTTATGATCAAGTTCTGATAAGATGAAATTAGCAAACACAAAATATTCTCATTTATGCTCTGGAGTTCTATTTACATCTGTGATTCAGATTTCTTCTCTTTCCTTATGCCAGCACGTCATGAACCACTTTTCAAAATCATTTAAGACTTGTCCATTCTTTGACCCATCCTGCTCTGGGATGGACCAGAAAGCTGCAGCCAGACTCATGTCTCCTCCTGGCAGCAGGACAGCAGCACTATTTTCACATTCTTTGAAATACCTTTTCCCTTTGAACTGCTTTCTTTAATCTCACTTTCAAGATTCTGTACAGTGATTTGAGATATTTCCAATGAAAAAATGGATATAATCTATGATATTGTTAAAGGTACCTAAAGCTCTTTATGATCAGGACCAGAATCCTTCTGCCTTGGCACTGCACAAACAGAAACCAGCTGGCCCCTGCCCCAAGGAGCTTACAATCTAAACATCATTACCAAGTTAAAAATAGAATTCCTGGATTCTTTTTTCTCAGCTAAGAGCACCAAGCTTTGCAGTACTTCTCTATTGCCTTGGAATAAAACCAGCTGAGATTTGACCAGGTAGCCAGAGCCTCAGGTGCCTGCCAGGTGTAAGCAAAACACATCAGCTGGACAATTCTCCCTTTGTACCTGAGAATCACAAGAACAGTCTCATACAGGTGCTCAACACTTACCAATCTAGACATGAGGTAGCTGTCATCTCTTGTCATTTAGATCAAAAAAATCAAAACAAAAGCACAAGAAAAGCCTACAAGTGGTAGCATTTTCTATTAAGAAACAAAACACTAATGCCACAGCATGGAGTTCCACCAGGAAAACCAAACCCCACGTGACTGGAAGTCTCTTAGGAACACGTTCATGACAACAGCAGTAGTTGCAGAGCACCAGTTTTGAAAGAGGATTTTGGTGTTGAGACAATCTTTTCAATACTGATGTTGTACAATCAAATCCATTCATTAAACAGTTAAAATCGACACTCAATTATAAATACTTCATTTTGAATTAGGTCTAAAAACTGACCAGTCACAGTTGATGCACAGTTATTTAAAAAATCTAAGAGACGTGTCAGGACAAACTTCCATTTAAGTTACATACAGGGCTCTCGTGAATGCCTCAAACACCCCTGAATGGGGAAGATGAATTTTTCTTCTCAGACCAGTTCCTAGAAGAATCAGCTGTAATAAACATCCCAGATTTCTTCCATTTACCTTTTCAGCTTCATATTCATTCAAATACTCTTGCTTCTCTTCATCAGTGAGATCTCGCCACATTCCTCCAATAATCTTGCCAATTTCCCATAACTTCAAATCAGGGTTGGACGCCTTCACTTGGTCCCAGACCTTAACAGAAACAGCTGGAGCTTTACTAATGATATCTAAATACTTCCAAATTAAACATTTTATATTGTCATCTCAGTGTTCTTTCTGGAATCATCATGAAAAACAGGATAAAGTTAGGAATGAGTCTGGCTAAACTATCTGGATTATTTTCTGGGGCAGGAAGTCAGTAGGAAGCCAGCTACCGAACCAGGCAATTGCTGAGTGGCTTTGGTCTCATGGGAATATTGCCTTTAACCCTCTCAATTCTCTTCTTAAATGAACATCGCTGCATCTCGGGGAAAAAAATGCTACTGAGTAAACACATCCAGCAGTAGGTTATGACAAAGAGACTGAGCTTTTCAGATCAGAATGTAACATTTCACAATATTTCAGTCTTGCTGATCAATCTGAGTTCCAACAAGTTCTGACTCCACCAAAAAGGTTTCTAACTTTATAGGGAAAAAAAAAGGAGAGCTGCCAGTGTAATTTCTTGCTGCGCCACTTGACTTTTTTTTTTTTTTTTTGTGTATTTGATGTTTTTTGGCCTAAGACAGACATGCTGGTAAAGATACTTTACCAGAAGTGGAAGAAATTCCTTCTGGCTCACCCGCTTCAGCCAGGCTGCCATGCCCTCCCCATGCCCCATCAGATTCCAGACTCCACAAGAGTCTCTCTCCTACTTTCTGTCAAACAGTTCACAGAATAGCGAAGCAAACGTTGCCACGGGCTAGGGTGGTGAAGGAGAACATGCAAAGTCCACTCATTGCTACTCTTCAGTCCAGCTACAGCACTGCACCAAGCCCAGAAAACGCAAGGAATACTTCCTTTATATAAAAAAGTTCTGTCAGTAAGTCACAGGAACTTCTGAATGTGGCGGGGTGGATCCTTGTCAGCAGACAGTGGTAGGAATTAGCATTTTAGCAATTTTCCCCCCAGAAATTGGCAACTGTGTGACCAGACTACTGCTGCCTTTGTTCTGCAGGGCAGACTCTGTACTTTACATCCCCTTAAGAGAGCGCAGGCTGTTAGGAGTCAACGTTTAGAAGCTGAAACTAAGATCATAGCGATTAATTGTTAGCACACACGAACACTGACTTTATTACTGATGGACACTGTCATACCCACCTTCCGGCTGTACCTCATGTAGGGCATCAGGGGCTTGTCTGGGGGTTTGGGGGGCTTTGGAATGGTAATACCAGAGGAAGCCTATAAAAGAACCGGATAAATCCATTCGTTAATGGGATCGCTGAACAGTTTCTACACGCACTCGTTATGGAAAACACTCATTCTTGTGCATTCACACACCCCCACCAAGAGAAGCAAGCAACATCACCAAAAAAATTACCCAGTCTGTAAGTGAACAAGGACTAGGCTAGAGCTGGTCCTCACATGAGTAATTTCCAATCTAAGTTTGTTCTTTTCTCTGTAAGTTTACAGAGCAGTAACTAGATAAATCCTCAAAAGGGCTCCATGTTCTTAAATCTGAACTACACAGCTTAGGAACTGACATGGGAACACTAATCCCAGAATGTTGTTTTTTCTCACTTCTGATGACTAATTTATTTTATCTGTTTTGACAAATTTAATGTGGCTACTGTACAGGTGAAAAAAGATATGAACAAAGTTTAAAAACATTAAGTTAGAGACATTATCAAATAATTTTAGCAATTATTTTTCTGCAAAATTTGTCAGTGGTAATTTGGAGCCAATTAACAGACTCTTTATGAAAACAACCCTATGCAGCTAAAAGGTAAATATGTGCTCTGCTTGTAGCCAAGCTGTAATGAATTGTCCCAATTAGCCTGGAACATGCTCCTGTGCTGTCTTCCTTTGGCTTTACACTGCCAGACACAGTGCTGGCACCACACAAAAGGCCACTGAGCTTTAGTGCTGCTGCTGGAAAGCTGCTGGGTCCTCTTGCATCTCAACCCACAGAACACCTGACAGGGCTTGCTCCTAAAACAGTGCAATGACATCACAGCCCCTGTCAACTGCAGGGTCTGAAACCCTCCACTCTTCCAACACTTCCACATGCCAGGAGTTCTATTAAGTGGAGTATTTACATGAAAATATAATGCAGGTTCAAGATCTTTCAGGGCTGTGGCCTGTAGATCAATACTTGGGTGTAGCCAGAAGGCTCCCATTCAATACTCAAGTCTTCCTCCTGATAGTTTTTGTTTTGTTTTCCCCCTGAATTTATAGAGCTCTATGAACAATGCATACAGAACTGTGTATAAATAATGTGCATGAGGTATATGCATCACCAAAATGTATACATAGATACACATACAGATGGGTTGGAAAAACATTAACGGAAACTGTTTAATGCTTTTAAATTAAGAGGTGTTTAAAGACACCATCCATATACTGGGATATGCATGGCAGAGCAGGCTGTGTATGCTTGTGACATACAGAAACAATGGAAGTTCTCAGACAAAACCTGACTTAGTCTTGTATAAGGAAAATATCCATTCAGGCAGTCAATTCCAGCTTGTAGGGGAAGATCCTTTCTGTAAATGCTTTAACAAATCAGATGAACTTCATAGATGAAGTTTGAAAGAAGCTTTATATGAGAGGCATAAAAAGAGTACACTTCTTTAAAAGCACCATGTATTTGGTCCTTGAGAAATCTTTGTATCACCTTCCAAACTGATCAGAAGTTTTGAGGTACAAAAGTTCTACGTGTAAAAACTTTTAAAGTTGTGAGATATTTAAGAAAATATCAGGATTTACTCTGTTTCTGTTGTGTTATAAAAGTGTTACATTTCCACTGTCTATTTTTGTTTCCTAACTGCATACAGTGCTAGGACTTGACTCATGTTTGAAAGGAGCTGTCACCTCCCTCATCACTCGTCTCCACCTCACTTTGTTTACTCCATGAAAAATGAATGTAACCTCCATTTCCCACACACTGACACATATATGAGCTGAAAGGATTCTATTTTATTATCAACATCACAGTTTTGTTGAAAAAATCATGACTGAACTTGGGACTGTGCAGTTATTATCAGGCTAAGACTAGAAAGAAAAATAAAGGCCTGTACCTCTCGCATGGCTCAACAGGATGATGCAACGACTATCAATGATCTCCAGTTTGCAAAATGTGCTTCCTTATTTTTGTAACAATGAACCTCAGCAAAACGAGCAGTTCCCTCCCTCCAAAAATTCATACCCAGCTACAGAACCTTTTCCTATGCATGCAGTGGTCACTGAAGACCACAAAGTCTTTTTGGATGTCTGCATCACATACCATTACCAATTTTCCCTGCTGAGTAAAAACCAGTTTTCCTGCAAAAGGTTTCAGAGTGAAGGGGAAGGGAGGGGAGGTGAGGAATAAGAACCAGAAGTTGTTTTTGGATTTTTTAATAAAGAAGTGGCAGCAGCCAAGACTCTGAAGAACCTAACCCTAAAGCCATTTCTGGTCAGTTCCTGGTGTTTGCCGGAGGATGTAATAGTTGATTCTCCTACCGTGACCCGGCTGTTGGTGCCCGGGTTCCCTCCCAGCCTGTAGTTGTTGTAGGCCAGATGGCTGTATGGATTGTATCCCACAAACCCTGGGGTGCTGGGCATTTGCTGATGGAAACAAATGAGACAAAAACACGAATGAGAAATGAGCTCAAACGAGGAAAACACAGAAATGAAAATGAACTGCAATATGGCATGCAAAAGCAACCAGAATTCAAACAAGCAATGAGGTGTAGCAGTTGGTGTCTTCCCAATACATACAACTTACTCCAGTATAAACCTGGTAAGGAAACAGGACTTTTAGGCAAATGTGTCACTACAAATTTCTGTCTGAAATTGGTGATTTTATTTCTATTAACTGTGCAACTCATTTAAACAAGTAATCTGTAAATTCAGCTCATGGCTAATAAAGTTTTTCAACATAAGCCACCAAGGAATTCAGAAGACTTTTGATTCCCAGGGTTGAAAGTTACAGGGCAACACAGCACTCAGTGATGGGGCAGAAATCCCAACTACCCACATTTATTACACCAGTGAAAATCCCTGCCTGCTTTTCTTCCCAGAATTCTGCCTTCCCAACAAATGGGGCAGGGGAGGAAATCTCTCAAAGCACCATTTGTGCTCCACTGCCAGTGGCTGAAGTCGATTCCCAGAGACATCCCTCTGTTATAAGGCAGGATGTAGACTGACAGAGCTGAGGAACTCTACATCTGCAGTAAGATCTGTAAGTTAAAAACTTTTAACTAGTCTGAACACATCACCAAATACAAGACAATTCAAGTTAATCAATACATCTTCATTCATTCATGAAAGTGGATTGATTTGTTCTCACCTCAGTCACACACACAAAAAAAATCTTGTTTCTTTACATTCCCTTCTTACTTAGCAATGGACACTCCAGTTTCATGAGGTTTCCTGCATTCCCCTCCTCAAATAAATTTCTTTTTTTTTCATTATCCCCTCTTTCCCAGTCAGATTTTGTTGGAAAAACAGATCAACTATTTAATGCTAATTGTGATTAAGTCCTGACTGTGGTGGTTCTATGATTCCATTAAGATTCAGAGAGCCTGGAGTGTTTCTGTACATTTAAATGTCATTCCCACAGTGTCCTCTCTCCAGCAGCCCTAATAAACATTCCATAGCAGGGATGCGGTGACTGGACCTGTTCCAGATTACAGTTATAAAAATTTGACAAATAGTTTCAGGACTCTAAGAACCAAAGTATGACACATACAAACACTGAACAGAAGTGTCCTAGGAGCTGACTACAGTAACTAGGAAGGTTTCAGGTCAATGCAGACACACTGCAGGAGTTTATTTCTAAACACACAAGTGCAGAGGAAAATTATCCTTTAACAGTCAGTCTTCAACAGAGATTTTATTGCCAAGCTTTTGAACACAGTCGCAGCAGCTGATGTGCTCATCTGTATGCCTGGACTCATAACATACACATACTACTTCATAAGGCACTGTTTTACTAGTTTTTTTGTATTACCATAACAACAGGTTTTGAATATGTTCAACTACACCTCTTCAATAAAACCAGGTGACAATTGTAATCTCCATCTGCTTAATTCTTTATTTCTGCAAGACAGGATTTAAATGTTACCAGGAACTACCTTGCATCACATGGAGAATTTTTATTTCAGGTACAGTACTGCAGTTTTGAGAATTACTGGGATTTTGTTGACTGCAGCACCTGGAAGTGGCTGTGGAAGAACAAGCAAGGTTATTTGGCTACTTTGTGACTTGCATTAACAGAGCACAGACCATCACATGAAGGACTGTATAAAATATAATACAAAATAAAAGAGAGGATGCTTGTAAGACAGGCAAGGCATGTCACTGGTTGCAGTTCTGACATGTGCTTCTTGTATCCTTCTGAAGGACTGTACCACATCAACATGAACCATTAAACATCTGTATCCGTGCTACATCCCAAAAGAATCACATTGTGTTTGCACAGCTCTCGATGCAGGAATCCAGTGGTCAGAGTGGATCCATCATGTTCCTTCTAACACTGCCACAGATCCACTTTGCTGTGTGCAAAATGAAAACTCTGAGCAAACTATGCAAATCAAGTTTTATTTATGCAAACTTATAAAAACATAACTTTCATTTATGCATTATATAATTTTCATGCCTCTTCCTGTAAAGTATGGCACAATAAATTTGAAGGATCACATTCCTTCTAGCTCCCATCCTGCAGAGATCAAGGACACGCTACTGGGTAACAGTTTTCCAATTCACTTCAGTAAAAAAAATTCACTATAGCATCTTTGCTCAATCTTCTGTACAAAGGATTTGTCCTAAAACCCAAACTATTTACAAATGTGACCAAAGATGTGCATTTACTTTTAAACAGTTCCTGCCCACAGCACACTGGTACTGCAGCACCTTTGTACATCCAGGAACTTCACTGAATGGGATTCAAAGCTCCTGTTCATGTTTTCTTCAGTGTCAGGCCACACCACTTTACTAGAAAGTAAAATATTTCCCAGGCCCTAGACTCCAAAATACCAGTGATTTCAAGGAATGCAAGACTGGCATCAGGAGCATTGCATTATTCTGACACAATGTAACAGGATGTTTCACAATCCTCCATTCCACTGAAAAGTAGCCCAGTACAACTGAAAGGTGGAAAAATGCACTGTCTGCCCATGATTTGAGCATAGGCTGAGTGGGACATTTTACAATCAAATATATCAGTTGATTCTTAACTATTCCAGTACTGCTGCAAACCCACTGTGAGTCATTTGAGACAAATGACTGCTCACAGAAAATTCAGTGTCTGTGAGATCCAGCCTTAAAGGCGAAACAAATTTATTTAGTTTCTCTTTCCCAAAGTTCTCAAAAAAAATTAATTTAAACAATTCATATCACATTATTATTGTGTTTCTTGTACAGGAAGGTGATGCAACTCCGCAATTATTGTTCTGGTAATTCACTAAAGGCTCTGTGTAAATGAGAAAAATCACTATACTTACGGTTGCAGGAGCTGGGGTAGGAGGTGGGGCATAGGATGGCCTTTCTGTTAAGATAGAAATGTAAGCACATTTTTTTTCCTTGAAAATCTAAATGAATTCTTAAGGCATCTGCTGTGACCAACATTTTTAAAGGAATTTACAAAAACAAGCAAATTCTACTCTGAAAGACTTTGCGTTTTGCCACTGAACAGCAAAAAGCAACAGAAGAAAAAGAAAAGAAAGAAAAATTGAAAACCCCCCCATTGCTCTAGTCCCAGCCTTTTATTCAAGCACAAGACTGAAAAATATGAGATTCATTTATATGCACACCAATTACATGGAGGGAAAGGAAAAATGCAGTCCAACAGGATTTAGAAGCTGTGATATCTGGATTTCCTATGAAAACAATATGCCAGGAATCAGCCACAGCAGGATTTAAGGCCAAGAGTTTAGTCACTACACTTGCTAATTTCTTTTAATGCCAGGAATAATGGCATCATCTCACAAACAGGTTCTGCGGAACCAGATCTTTCAAACATCAAGTTAAAGAAAGAAAAATCTTTAAATAAAACTTACTTGACATTTTGATAGTCAAATTTTCAGCCACCTGACATTATATTTGTACTTCTGCAAGACAAAAGAAGATCACGCTAGTAAGTGTTGTGCCTTTCCCCCCACCAGATCTTTGAAGGTTTGATTGTTATCAACACCAGTGATTATGAAAGTTTGTCAATTTTGGAATACAGACAAAAGAATTTTCAGGAACCAAGGTGTTATCTCTTTGAAAAATTAATGGACTTTCCAAGGAATCTGGCCTTAAATAGCTGTGCACACAGGTTCAGCTCACCTTCATATTAAAGGGTCTAAATAAAAATATTTTGTCCCTTAAGGAATAAAAAGAACATACGCCGTTATTTTACACTCACTGTTTCAGAAATCTGGTATTAATACATAAACGATGATGTATTTCCTTTACAGGGTACATACAACAACGATCGAGCCCGGCAGCTGCGGTCAAACAGGCAATGCTTAATCTTTTAGCACAGACCCCGGGAGTGCATCAAACAGCGCTGTAACAAAGTGGTTTTTCAGCCCTTTTTCTTCAAATAACGCCACGGCGGCTGCAACCTCCTTCGCAATCCCTACTAACGACGTGCTCCGGGATCACACACAGGGCTGGCTCGGGGAGATCGAGCGGAGCCTGAGCGGGCCCAAGGCGGCCACAGGGTTGGTCCCTCGGCCCTACCGCTCCCTCCCCGGGCCCAAGGGCCCTCCCGAGCCCCGCAGCGCTGCCGGAGAGGGGCCGGGGCCGTCCCGAGCCCCCCGGTCAGCCCCGCCGGGCCCCCCGGACTCACCCGCTCGGTGCGGCCGCGCTCCCTTTGTTCCCACGGGCCGGGGCGGCGGCGACGGCGCCTGCGCACTCCCCTCCGCACTTTCGACACGCCGGGCCCGGCCCGCCGGTGACTCCCTACTCACTATGGGGGTCTGTTCGGCTGCCCCGCGCCCCACCGAGGGGCCGGGGCAGTCCCCGCACCCTGCGGGACGGCGGCGACTCGAGGGGCCGTGGCGAATCTGCGGGACGCAACCCGAGCTCCGCGGGAGCGGCGGCCCCGCCCGCCATTAGCGGCACGGAGGCGCTGCCTCGCGGGGCGGGGGGCGTCACCGGGGCTTTCGAGGCGTTCCAGTCCGGCGTGGCTCTCCTCCGCTTCCCCCACTCCGGGTACCCCCGTCACGGTGCCCCGAGTTGTGGCTGCTGGTGGCGAATCTGCAGCACAGAACGGGCGCGCAGGGAGGCCCTGCGGACGCCCCGTGCCCGCTGCGCTTTAGCGCCGTTCCCCCCTCACGGGCTGCGCGCGGCCCCTGAGGGGAGTTTGGCGCCTTTTTCCCCTCACGGGCTGCGCGCGGCCCCTGAGGGGATTTTGGCGCCTTTTTCCCCTCACGGACTGTGCGCGGCCCCTGAAGGACCCGGGCTGCTGAGAGGCCGCTGAAGAACGCTGTGGGGTCGTGTCCGAGCCCGAATAATATCCCATAAAAGCAGCGATGGAGTCAGGTGAACCGCCCGTCGGTGCTGATCTGTGCACAGTGTGGTACCGAAATGGCTGTTTTGTGATGGCAGCACTTCCAGAGGCGGTTGAGTGGAGCAGGATGAGCTGTGAGGGCAGCGGGAAGGTGCCGGTGTGTGGGAGAATCTCTGGGGAAGGGGATGGCGTTAGGGACGGCTGGCAAGGCAGCGAGATGGACCTCGGGTGATAAATACGATAATATATGATAATTGCCAACTAAATTAGACTGACCAACTCAAAACACTGCTGCTGAATCACACAGGATTATAAATTACCCAGTAGTCTGGGAGCAGTGGAATTATCCACAATTCCTTGCAGAAATCAGCAAAGTTATCACACACAAGTAAAACCCTCACAAATACCAAACAAGGTGAAGCGTGTCTCTGAGGGTGTGAGGAGGATGAAGAGTTCCAGATCTCAGTATTCAGCTTTAGGAGGCTTTTACGCTGAAAATTATCAAAGTGGCTGAATTAAATCTGAAAACTTTGAAAATGAAAATTGAAATTGAAAATTTGATGTTGCATATTTGACGTTGAAACTGAAAGTTTGGCATTGAAATGCTCTCACGTGGTCAATAAGATAATTCTAGACATTCATGAGGGAGAATTTGGGTGGATCTGAAGGAAAGCCAAGGAGGATGGCACCTGCCTCATCCAAAAGGATGGTAGAAGGTGAAAACAAGAAAAACCAACTGAACATGGGTTGCTGCCAGTTGGGTCTATTTTTCTTTATGCCTACAGTTCCACTAGCTCAGTTTGTTTTCACGCTTAAATAAACTTATATTTTTGAACAAATAAAGAGACAAGAGCTCTGCCCTCATCTGCTCAGACTCTGCTGGCTGTACCCACACTGGACATTTGTTGACATGCGGCAGAATAAACTGTGACTTCAATGTGGTATTAAAACAAGAGTTGAAAAGATTCCTCAGCCAACAAAATACATCACACTATGTTCATAATACGTTCCCAAGCTTCACTGAGGCAGGAAAAGGTAAAGAGAAGGTGAGAAAATACTTGTAAGAGGTGAAGATAACCTAGTTTCCCCCCTGCTTTTGACCAGGTTTCCTCCTAGTTTCATACATTCACTTCTAGTTTATTAATAACCTGGTTTTGTTGATAGTGTAAATCGCATTTATTGTTAAATTTAAAAATTAATTTTTGAAATATTTATTATTTTTAAATTTAACTTTTATTTTAAAATTTGAATTATTTTAAATGTACTTGTTTTTAAAATGGAATTGGTTATTATGGTGTTCAAGTACATTTGTGGAAAAGCACATTCCATACTAATAGTTCTAAATCATTATATGTTTTCAAAGCCACCAGTGTATTTCCTACTTTGTTTTATTCCCCCTTTTATTTCTTACTGTGCTCTTTGCCTCAATTCCATCTTATGATAGTGAAAGGTTTTGCCAGCGTACACTTTTTAATATCCTGTACAATATATAAGTAGTTTTACTGATCTAATGGAATTGTTTATACTGCATCATGCTCACCAGGGGGGATGTAAAACTAATTCTTACCCAACTGTTTTAATTACCAGCAGTTTCATAAGCTCTGGAATGAGGACAGACGTTTACTGGGAAGTAGGTTGAGACAATGAAACTTGTTTTTACATCAGCCTTTTGCAGGTGCTGGTTGGCAGAGGCTCAGTTGGTCTGGATTTAATTAGAACCACAGAAATGAAGAATTCTCTGCCATAGTATTAAGCTTCAGTGTTATTTTTTTTTAATTCAGCTTTAAAGTGACCTAAAAATGAGGGTGAGGTATTATTTTGATGCCCACGTGGAGTTCACACTGACACTTGTGGAAGTTCACTACTGAACAAAAGAGAGTTCTTTACATTTGGAGAGATGGAATTTGTGAATAATGCAAAACCAGATACTTAGGGAAAGGGGTGAAAACTTAGTTAAAACCAGAATGCCCACTTGAACCAGGCCTAGACTAGCAGAAGCTACTAAAGTCAGTATCAGGAGGTTATATGTGAAGAAAATAGGCGGGGTGACTGGATTTACTAGGAAAAAAAGAGTAAATTTTCTAGCAAGAGGACACTCACGTGTTATGGTGAACATTCTGAGGGAATTTGTGTCTTTGTAATTGCAGAGAGGATCTTAGAAAACACTTGTTAAAGTGCTTCAGATTTTCCTATCTGCAACTTTTATTTTGCATTTCTCTTTTACTCCTTTCTACTTAAGGAGAAGACATTGACACACACAAAACATGCATGGACCAACTCCCATTTTAATACTTTTTTATTGTAGTACTATCATTTACTTTGGTAAATTCATATCCCTGTTTAAAGTGCCTTAAAGCCATTAAAATTTAGTCTAAATTCAAGTATTGAAAAATGTACAGAGTCTAAGCACAAAAAAAAAGCTGCATAGTGAAAATACTGGAGCAGGCTGATACATTCAGGATGCCAAGTACTCAAGTGGTAACATCAGCTCATGATTCAGGTTAAGGATAATTAGCGAGTTTGATACAGTACAGACAGGATAGGGCAATATTGATGCATTGTTCTTACCATGAACAAAGGATAGAAGCATAAATTAACTCTGAGAGAATCTGCAGTATCACTTTTGTACACATGCCATAAGTAATAAGGCAGATACTGACACTGAAATCAATCCTGTACATGCTGCTGTAATCCAGCAAATCCTGTGCGTGGGTTTTTTCAGACTCTGAGCCCCAGCAATCCCAGTGTTCCAGTGGGAGCTGTGACATCCATCCTCTTCAGAATCCTCACAAACAATCATTCTTGTCTTCATACAATCTTTTTTGAGTCTTTGTTTGAATATTGTCCTGTAAGGTTTTAAAGAAAGATGGCTGTTCCTCTGTGCACCGGTGCAGGGTTTCTGTTGGGGTTTTTGTTTGCCCACAGCTACTTTGGGTAGGAGTGGGGGATACTTAAGGGGTCTGGTTGAACTGTACTTTGAATTTGTAGCCCTTATTTTGCCCAGTTAATTTGAAGTAGTAACAGTTGTACCCTGGCATAACAGCAACTTGCCACATGGACTAGATCAACAGCATCACTTACCTGTAGTGTTTATCAGAAGAGGAGTTTGTTGAAGGTATTTTAATGCACATTGTTATAATAAACAAAATTAATGGAATACCAGCACACAAATGGTTGATTGACTCCTCCCATTTGAACAATTAGAGAGTAATTTCATTTGCCTTGGCTAAGAGACTTATAGTACAGGTGTGCGTGGACACGTAAGAAAATGATTGATTTTTCAGGGGAAATTACTGCTTCAAAATCAGTTGAAGAATATGGCTAAAATTTTACTGGATTGTAACAACACTTTTAAAATGGATGTATAAGGATGCAGAGGAAAGACATTTTTGCTCAGTTGTTGCCTGGAAAAAAGAAATTTAAAAATACTAGCCACTATTAAAAGAAAACCCTTTGTTAATAGTTCATGTGTTTTAAGAGTATTTTTATATGCCATTTTTGCTGTTAAAAAGTATTATTTTAAAATATATTTCTAGAAGTATGACAGCTGTGATATTTTTGAAATTATTGCAAGGATTCACCAGTCATTATATGAATGGAATATTGAATAATTAAGAGAAGCAAATAGGCATTTCTCATTTTTGGAAAGAGAAAACAAGTTCTCTTTTACAAAGGCAGAATATGTCAAACTATAAAGTTCTAGTTTAATTTTTGTAATATTTGGTGAAATTCTACAAAACAACAACAATGAGAAAATGAAAGGGCTGCACCCAGAGTATAAAACCAGTAAAAGTTGGGTTTCTTGGAATTGGAACTCCCTTGCTCTTCACCCTTTCTTTTAAAGGACTTATATGGTTTTATTGTATTGATCCAAGTGCTTGGTAAGATGTTGTGGTTGTAGCAGACAGCAGCCGTGGGAGCCCATCTATAGTTTATTTCCGGAGCCCATTGGGGATGCACTTTGAGGGAATTGGCTGAGGTTAAGGTTTGATGGATGGGATGCTGCAGGATCTCCTCATCACCAGCCTGACTTCAATGTCGGGGAGGGTTTTCTTTTTTGTGTGCAAGCACCCTTCGTCTGTGGCAGCCAGGTGGAGATCAAAACGCAAGGAAACCGACTTTTTCCTTAAGCGAGGGTTGTCCTTAAAGAAAGAACCTTCCCATTCCTTAATAACTTCATCCACTTTTTCTGTCCTGAAACAATAAAGAAAATGTATTTATGGTTTTTTTAGGCTATATTAGTCATCTATCTTCAGAACTGCTTTTGAAACAGAGAGAGAAATGGCATCATAAAGAATTGAGTTATTTTATATGGTGCTGAGATACCAGAGGTGTCTTTTTTTTAACACGTTCATTCTCCAGAGAAGCTAAATAAAGGGTGAGGGTTCATTATGTTCTTGTTTTTGTACTTTTAGGTAGACATGGCTACAAAACCACTGCTCCAAATATGTTAGGCAGTTTGTTTCCAAGGAGAAAGTTTGGAATCCAAGCTCAAAAATTTTGCAAGAAACCTCAGTACTGTAGTGGGCAGGACAGAATTCCTGCATCTGAAAACCTTCAGAATAGGAAGGAGAAAATCTAGTTTAGACTCAGACCTCAGAATGTGGAGCTGTATTACATTAAAGAGAAAGAAGGGCAGAAGTAAAATAGGGAGGATTGAAGAGCCAGCAGATCCAGGAATATTGAGGTACCCAAATCCTGTTGATCCAATTCTGTGTGTGTGTGTCAGAATTCAGATCTGAAAGTCCCAGCTGAGTTCACTGCACACAGCAGAGCAGCTCTGTGCAGATCTGAGTGTGTGATGAGCAGAGCTCCTGCACCAGAATAAACATCACCTATGGGGTGTGTCAGGTGGACCTTATGATAGCATTAATTTTTTTCAGCAGCTGATGATGGTTCAGCCTTAGGAATGGCCCACTACAGTGTGTTTAAAGGTAACATTAAATTAGTCTACAAAAAAGCTTAAAGACCAGCAAGAAAAAAATAAAATGAGGCAATCCAATACTATTAAAGTAATTTCAGGTGAATAACACATCCTAGCAGACTTTCACATGCCTACTTGGGAGCCAGGCTCTCCCTCCCCTGTTTGGGGAAACGTAAGAGTTTCCAAGGAGCAAGTTGGAGCAGCTGAGCCTGAATTTATGTGCATAAATATGCCCCAGAGGGACTTCCCAAATGTGGTCTGGGCTCTTTGCTTTCAGCCTTAGCGAGATGAATTATTCATAGTTTCATTCTTAACAGAAATAGAAATTACAAATCAGAAGCACCAGCATGGTATTGTTTGCTTAGGAAGCCAATGCTAATAAAAAGAACTTTTAAATGTAATGTATTGTTAAACACTGCCATTCAGTGCCCCTTCAGGAGCTCTCACTGTGCTAGTGGGCATGATATAACAGATACCAAATAACGGAAAATTCAAAGCTACTGAAACATAACCTCCACCCTTTACTTTTAATTGTTATTTTGTGAAATTCCTGTTTATCTTACTGTACAGTGCCATGAGCTTCAGCACTTTCCTTCATGATATTTCCATCTAGGATTGCTTGTTTTGTCATCAGTTCCACCTTCTTTGGTTTGTGCTTCTTTACACCCTCTGTAAAAGAATATGCAGGTATACAGTGAGCGTGCAGAAGGGCAGTATGCAGAACCTAGAGGTATTTCCCATACATTGGAAAAGGTCCTTTTTTAATATTCAGGAATTTGCCAGCACTTGTGAACAGTTAGGGCCAAAATCCCTTAAGGAGAAGGTGTCTGAAACTCACCTGAAGGCAGCATAAAAGTGATCTTGCTAGTGCTGGGCATTTTGTCATCCTTTTGGGCAGGTATTGAGCAACGGAACCTGCAAAAAAAAAATTATTACAGGCATCTAATAGTATTGAATTACTTTAATTCCTAACTTGTCATATGAACAGCTGTGAAAAATTTAAAAATGTGAAAATTATGAGAAGTTCTGTTTGATCGTGGTAACTATTTGTTGGGATTTCTCATTCTGAGCCTGGAACTGGAGGAAGTTACTGACAATATCTGTGCAGTTTCCTGCAGGGGTCTGTCCTGGTCTGAGACATGGACTCCCTGCCCAGCACTTCATGTGTGTGGGCTGGCCCCAAATGCTCTGAGACCTGAGGAGCCACAGGGCCCTGGTGACCCACAGTGCCCCGAGTGAGGCTGCAGTGGCTGAGCTGCTCTCTGCAATGTGTGTGAGACACTGAGCACCAGGAACTCTGCAGTCAGTGAAGCTACCTTACTGTGAAACTTTTTCTAAGATTTTATACATGTTTAGTTCATGTATTTACAATTCTGATTATTTGAGACCTTCAGAAATGGAAGACAAATTTGAGATCTTTAAGCAGTGAGTACCTGCTCTCTTCTTGCTCCAACAGACTGCGATATGTTGCTATCTCCTCCTCCAGCTTCATCCTCGTGTTCAGGAGAATTTCGTGCTCTCGAAGCTGTTTCTCAATTCCCCTTCTCACTTCCAACAACTCTTTCTCCAAGCATTCAATCTCACCTTCCAAATTTTGTAGCTGCATGTGGTACTGCTGCTCCGTAGCCCGCAGTGAACGTTCCAAACCCTTTTCCTGTGAAATTTAAGTCATATTTTAAGACTTGGAGAGTTTGTGTGTAAAGATGTTGCACACATACATGGTTTCATTAACAAACTGTCTATTTTTATATCAGTTCTTGTAAGATTATTCTTTAAGAACAGGAGTAAAGCTTTCAAGGTAATACTTTGGCCAATAAAATTTCCAGTAAGATCTGTGGTAATTTAAGATTAGATGAAAGTGTAGCCATGTCTTGCACAGCAGTCCACTGCCTTGAGTTTACAGATCTCTGATTTTACTGTTAAACAATGTCCAGCTCAGTGCTGTATGAAGTGTCTTTGTGCTCTTGGAGCTTTTCTGCACTGCTGAATTGAGCAAATGGCTGACATTTTATCATGAGTGAATTGATAAATCTGATCCACATATTAAAAAAAGGTCATAAACATGCTGTGAATTGGTAAGGTAGAATGACCAGGAGCATGGTGGAGGAGTGTCATGCAAATACGTGCTTGAGAGGTGTGAAAACAGGACACCGTGTGTGTCTGGAGTGGCAGATCCTGCTCCAGAACATGTGCTGGGTCAGTGTGTGTGAGTGAGGGCTCTGTGAGGAGCTGGAGCCCCACAGAGCTGAGCATTCCTGTGGTGATTTCTGCTGTATGGTGGCTGTCCCAGAAACTCACTGTAGGATAGTTTACATCAAAGAAAAGGTTTATTTTTTCCATGACATTTCAAGTTTCATTTCTGACTCTTACCACAGCATGGAGAGACTCGATTTCGATCTGCATGTGGTGCCACTGCCGTCGGGCTTCGCACAGTTCTGCTCTGGCTGCCTTTAGTGCTTCTGCATCTTTGTCCATTCTTTTACTTGTACCTTCTTCTAACTACAGGGGACATACAAAATATAACATTATTAAAAAGATTCAAATAACTGTAATAAATTGGCACACAAAAATGTCTGGTTGGAATTTTTGTTAGTTGTATAAATGTGTGAAAGCTCACAGTGAGGAGTTAATATTTTCTGTACTGTGTAGAGAGAAAGCCCTTTTCCCACTGTGTTTGATGGGAAGTGGCTGGCCACAACTCTATCCCTGGCACCTTTGCCCTAGAGGAATTCTCATACAAATTACCCAATTGTATTGAGACCTTACTCACTTCTGGAGTAAAGGGGTTGAGAGGAGGTGCAGATGGTTCAAGCTTCCAAGTTTGAATAAAGTGCTTGGATTTTAATGCATTTTTGATTTCAGGGTTTGGGTTTTTTTTCCTTTTATCCTGTTAAAAGTAGTTTTTTAAAATCACTCCTGATCTTGCATGGGGTCATTTTAGATTTAGACTTGTCTTTGATTTCTATAGTATATTCCTGCATGTAACTTTCAGAATGATTGTTGGGCTTACAGAAGTTATTTTTCTTTTTTGATTCTGAGTTTCCCTGCAAGTGCTGAAGATGCCATAAGCCCTTGAAACAGCACTTGCTCTTTTGCATATTTTACTGCTTTATGCAGGTTCTTATGATGACATTGATTCTAAGAAAAGAATCTCTTTAATTCAGGTCTTATGAACTTAGGAAAATAAGGGTTTTGTTCCCCTGTACATACTGACCTATTGCAACTTTACCAGATGATCATTTTTGTGAAAAATCTAGATTTGTTTCATCCACAAGTGAACCCCCAATGTTGTTTGCTTCCTCTGTCTTGCCTGGGTACTGCAGAATTTGTGTGACAGGATCAGACCAATGTGCATTGGCTGCTTTGTGCCAGCACAAAGATAAACTTGGCTTCCCTGTCGGGTGTGCAGCTGCCGTGTGTCTGCCACTGCTGCTGGATCAGCCAGGCTGCAGCAGCGTCTGGCCTGTCCTTAAACCTCTGGGATCCTGCAATACCTGAGTACAAGGTGACAATACCTGATTCTCCCTGAATTTCTTTACATTTGATGGGTCAAAATTGTTTTGCCATTTGATTTCAGTTGGGTTTACAGCTGTTTGTATGTAAATCCCTAACAGCAGCATTGTGTGTTGGTAACGTTTAAACAAGCTGTAGGAGAGAACAACTGATATTTGCTGAAGAGCAAAACAGTTTTTACTGTGAGCAATAGAAAATAGTTCCTGCAAAGGTACAGTGTACTTTACTAGAGGGCTAGAAATGGCAAAGATTGCTGTATATAAAAGGATTCTTTTCAGGATTCTTTTTTCCTCTGAGATAACTACATGGAGCTAGAGGTTACCCTCATACAGCCTATGTCATCATCCCTTAAATCCCAGCAATAGCCCGGCTGCAGGGACAGAAAAGCATCCTGATGAATTACACAGCATTCGTTCAGCGTGAATCCATACCCTTAACAAAATCTATTTCCGATTCTTCTAGTTCACATCTTACTGCGGTAAAATCCACATCCCTTCCCCGAAAATTTGCTGCATTGAAAGGAATTACTGTACCTCATAGAGGCTGCGGGAGGAACTGTACGGCCAGGGAATGGCTCCGTACTCTGCAAGGTGTGTGGCTGTGAGGAGGCATTACCTGCGTCCTTGCTGAGCTGACGGTCTTTATCTGATTTCGGGTGATGAGCGATTCATACTTTGCCCTGATCTCTCGGCGGAGCCGAGCCGGCTCCATCCTCCTCCTCCTCCTCCTCCCATCCTCCCCGGCTCCCGGCTCCGCTGCCGGCGGCGCGGGGCTGCGGCCGCGGGGCCGTTAAAGCGGCAGCGGCCCATTTCGGGGAGGGCGGGGGGCTCAGGGCCCGTCAGCCCGTCCTGGCAGCAGGTTAATGCAGCAAGAGATAGCACTAAAATAACTATTCCTAAATTATGTGCCGAAATGAATATATCAAGGTCTTAATGTATCAATGTTTTTGTTACACTGTAACTGTGAGGTTTTAAAACCTCACAAATATGAGGGTAAGAGAGAGAAAGAAAAGGATAAAATTGCAGCTGCCCAGCATGAAGTCCTCTGGCAAGAGGACATGGAAGGACAGAGCCTCCCAGCAGCATGGCTGATGTACTGGGTTGCTGGCAGTTCCCCTGGCAGGTGCTTCCACCATTGTTAGGGATGTCACAGAATTTCCGTCACTGAAGGTATTTGAGACTCAGTGAGATGAAGCCTCGGGTGTCTGACCTGACCCAGTGTTGAGGACTGTCCCGTTTCAGAAGCGAGCTGGGCTCATGGGCACCCTCTTTTATGGGCAGAAACACACAAGGAGGGAGAGGAACCAGCACTACTGGTGGTGAGTAGCGCTGGTGCAACTTGTGATAAAGGCTTTGGCTCGTCTTCTGCAGAGGGCAAAGTTCTGGTGAATGTACCCTTCAGACACATCACTGCTGTCAGGAAAAGGCTCTGGGTTGTCTCTGGCAGTGTTTCAGTGTGCCAGGTGTTGGTGTGCTCAGTGCACACAACACACAATGCATGTGGGGCTCTTACCCCTTTCCTGACAGCTCCCAGCAGGTCCAGCACAGGTTGTCTGGTGTGCTGTGCTTCTTCATTTCCTGCTCACTGGAGCACTGTGTGATCCTGACGATCTTGTTTGCTAAGAATGGTTCTCACCTATTTCATTTTATCTCTTGCTTATTTAATTTTTTTTCAGTTGTGCATAATATCAGATGTGCAGTAAAAAAATTTCCGATTTCAACAAATTTAAAATTTAGCAAAGAGAGAAATGCATTTTAGGCTCTAAATGAGAATATACATAAATGAAATGATAAAACAGGCAGTAAACTTTCACAAGACACACATCTTTTTAGAAGTCAAAGTATTGTGCCACTTAAAAGTCTCCTGGTGTAAAAAGGCATCCCTGTTCTTGGCTGCGTCTGTTGGCACATGTGAAAGGATCCAGTGTTTGGATTTAATTTTTTTTTGCTGTCTTCCAGTTGACCTGGACTGAGATGGAAAGGTTTTGTTGTCCACTCTCTTTTCTAGAAGTGTCTCAATTATCCTTGTTCTGTGTAGTTCTAAACTCAAAATATTGTCAGTCTTTGTCATTGATGGGATGAGAACAGTTACATAACAAAACCATTAGGAATCCATCAGACAAACACAAGGTATTGCACTTGGGATGATATAAACTAATGCTTTCTTTTTCTATCTTTTTTTTCAGGTGTAAAGGGAACATGGGGCTATGAGATTCCTAAGGTTAAAGGTAGGTAAGTGTAAGCAATTGCATCTTTTGTAGGACTTATGTAACTTTGAATTCTAACTGCTTTCAATGTTCATATTTTATTGTTGTCTCACCACACAGCTGAAGGGGGTCATGGAGAATAAAGGGACACTAATACCTTAAGGCTTGCTAAGTTCTTTTTATTAGGGATGAAAACTGGAAAATGAGGTTAGAACAGCAAAATTATTTTATCTATTGATTACTAAAGATTATAAAAAGGGCAAATCTGATTAAATGTGTGCTTCATATTTCTGGTTATTGAACAGAGATTTGATGATATTTTTAAAGAACACCATGGAAATGATACAGGTAATGCTGATAGAGTGAAGCAGGAAATACATTGCATGTCTGTAAGGAATGAAAGTGCCGACTCTTGTCTTATCTAAAAAATTCTTAGTACAAAGCCAAATGTTTTATCACTTCATACAAAAGAATAAAATTATTTCTCCATTTTGGCTTGGAGCAAATGGATCCTTTGCCATATCAGATTGTGTTTCATATCTTCTCTTCAACTTCCTTAACGTGGGATGCAACAACTTTTCCATCTACCACTTCTTCTACAATTGTCTTGATCTTTCTAGTTTTGGTTGGATCTAAGCATCATGAAAAAACAAAAAATATTTATCAATGTGTTAAAAATGATAAACCAAAGCAGCACATGACCAGGTACCCCCTTTTCCTTTCCAATTGCCATCTGATTTTAATGAACTCTATGATGTAGTTAAACAGGATAACGTATTATTTGATATATAAGAATGACTTTAGAAACAAAATTTTATACGCTCAAGTTCTGCCTTACCTTGAGAAGAGTCCAGTGATTGTGTTTGAGATTTGGACCCTGTCAGGGATGAGCTTTCCAATGTAACTGCCTGTCCAGAGCCCCTGAAAGGGAATCAGAGACGTGCACTATTGCAGGATGTTTGATAGGATCAGGGTAACTTCCCTTTTCATGGTGACATTGATAGATTATTTAAACAGTGAGCAGAATGGCTCACTCTCCTCAGTCACAGTGATATTTCAGATCACTGTATGTCCCTTACTGTCACTTGGAGAATGTTCCACTTATTTTACCTCTATTTTTCCTGGAAAGGATTTTGCTACAGAAAATAAACCTGAGGAGATATTTTGTGTCAATCAGTTCCTTACACAAACTCGCCATCCAGCAGGCGCCGGTAGGTTTCAATCTCCATTTCCAGACGAGTCTTGATGTCTAGGAGCTGTTGGTACTCCGCGTTCTGGCGCTCCATGTCAGCCCTGACCTGGAAAAGCTGGGACTCCAGGTTCCCAATCTGCATTTGGATTTGTGACAGCTGAGCGCAGTAACCATTTTCTGTTTCTGCTAAAGTGTCTTCCAGGGATTTTTTCTGTGAAAGGATATTAAATAATCTCTGGTTAAGGAAAAAATCTCTATACAAAACCAACTGAAGAAGTTTAGGGGAGTGAGCACAGCTGCATTGGAAGGTTTTATTTTCTTTTAGAAAACACCAGTTTGAAAACTGTCCCTTGTCACTTCCCTAAATGTGATGTAAAAACTCATCTGCTTTGTGACATGCTCTTTGCAATCCAGTTAGATATATTACTGCTATTTAGGAACTAAAAGAATATAGGATTTAATCAGAAATAAATGCAAATCCTCAATTCTATGGAAAAGGATTAGGTGTAAAAAGACTTTTGAAGTTGCCAAAGTGGCTCTGAGCAGTCAGCAGCTTCCTAGAACGTACCATGGCAAGCTGAGACTGCAGCTCTATTTCCAAGCTCTGGAGAGTCCGTTTTAAATCTGTGATCTCACTCTTTCCTGACTGGAGCTGCTCAGTATGGGTGGAGATTTCTCTTTTCAGCTCCCCGCTCTGAAATGACAAGGAAGAATGGGGTGTAATTTTACTGGTCCAAATATTGAACTCATTTTCCCAAGCATTTTGCTGAGTTTGCTCTCTCTGGTTGTTACTTTTTCATTGAACCACGCCTCGGCCTCTTTACGGTTTTGCTCGGCAATGACTTCGTACTGTCCCCTCATGTCATTCAGAAGCTTGGTCAGGTCAGTCCCTGGAGCAGCATCCATTTCCACACTGACTTGGCCAATTTCACTGCTTTGGATGCCCTGAAGCTCCTGAAGAGATGAAAAATAAAGGGAAAGTTCTGTTAATAAAAGACAAAATTGTTCTACCAAAATATATGTAAATAAATATATGTGATATAAATTCTGTTTCAACAAGGATCCGTAGCTTGTTTCTCACACTCTTTCAAGTAGCAAACTCAAAAAATAGCAGCAAACAGAACGTATAATGATACCCAAGAACTCCCACTGGGTTAAATAAATGGGAACTTAAATACCATTTGATGTTTCACAATTTCATGTGTCTTGTTATGAAGTCACAAAAGAAAAAAATAACCTCTTCATGATTCTTCTTGAGATAAGCCAGTTCTTCATTCAGGCTTTCAATCTGCATCTCCAGATCTGCCCTGGTCATGGTCAGCTCATCCAGGACTCTGCGCAGACCATTGATGTCAGCCTCCACACTCTGCCGAAGAGCCACTTCATTCTCATATCTATGCATAAAGGGATTCAATATTATTTTTTACATGGCCAGTGAGGTCAAATGCAAACTATTAATGTGTTTTATTTTAGCTTTAATATGAAAACTTAATAGGCATAATCATTATAATATTGTTTAATAGTCATATTACATATATGCTACAAGGAAAGAGATTTTTAGTATAGAAGTACTTTTTCCTTAAGATATTAGTAGGAGTTTTTATAGCATTAAGATATCCTTACTTCAGTCTGAAGTCATCAGCAGCAAGTCTGGCATTATCAACCTGCAGAATGATCCTCGCATTGTCGATGGTTGCATTGATGATCTAGAATACAAACAGTTCAGAGAATGAAGTTACTGCCCAAAGGCTTCATGGCTTTGTAATGGCTTTAAATTTTGTATTCTACAAGGGTTTGTAGAACTGCATTCCATCACTGCCTTCTCCTTTACTCAGATTAGACAAATCACTGTGTGATAGCTACAGAGCTGCTTCAATGTACAGGAAAAATTCAGCACATGTCACTAGCGCAAGATGACAGAGGTCACTGCAAGTGTCAGTACCAAAGGATATATAAATATATAATACATTAAATACATTGCTTTGCTACCTTGTTTCGAAGATCTTCAATGAGGGGGTAGAATTTACTGTAGTCGTTCCCAGATCCAGGAGTGGCAGTGCCAGGGCCACTTTTCTCATACCACTCACGGATTTTACGCTCCAGCTCAGTGTTGGCATCCTCCAGAGATCTCACTTTGTCCAGATATGCAGCCAGACGATCATTGAGGTTCTGCATTGTCTCTTTTTTTGAGCCAGAAAGAATGCAACCATCGCCAGCACCAGCAGGGCCAAACCCACCTCCAAAACCAGTCCCTAAGCCACCACCAAAGCCACTTCCAAAAGCAGCGCCTGAACCGCTGCCAAAACCACTTCCCAAACCTCCCCCGAACCCACTGCCTAAGCCACCTCCATAGCTACCACCCAAACCACCTCCAAAGCTTCCACCAAAGCCACTGCTTAAGCTGCTCCCAAATCCTGCACCTGAGCTGCCCCCAAAGCCCCCACCAAAGCCAGAGCTTGAACCCAACAGAGAAGCTGAACCAAACCCTCCACCAGACCCCCCACCAAACCCAAGCCCACTGCCACCAAAGCCTCCTCCACCACTGGAACTGGACATCCTCAGAGATCCCCCTCCGAATCCGCTCCGAGAGGAGAATGGCCGGGACCCGCCACTTGTGCGCACGGAAAGGGCCATGGTGCTCGAGGTGCCTGGATCTGCCCCGTGGAGGATACAACAGAGAGCAGGGCAGAGCAGGACCAGGGTCAGCTTTATATAGGGACAGCAGTGGGTGTTTCAGGAAGAGTCCCCACCTTCTGGGGAGAGTTTCACTCTCTCTCTCCCTCCTGTTTGGAGGGGATGTCAGTTTTGTGTGTTCTGACCAACCGAAATGATATGTGCCAACTGAAATTGCCAATGGGAGTGGAAATCTGGTGCCCTCCAGGTATTTGTATGAGGGGAAATGGGTGGAGTGGAGCTGAGACATGGAGATTGTGTTCTGCCATGTGCAATGGAGCACAAAAAGTTCTTTTCACATTTAAATCCCTCCTAAATAATTGTTTTGTCATTGCAGATTCAGTGCTTCCTGCATTTGGGGCTGTTCTTACAAGAGTTTGCCAAGTCAGCAGAGTGATCCCTTTGATCCCTGCTTCTCAGCCTGTGTGGCAGGAATGTCTTTCTTTTCATAATGCTCTTCTGGTAGGAACCTCTGCTGGATTAGTGCTCCTGGATGCTTGATGGGAAGTAAGAAAAGTGACCATCAGGTGTCCAAGGGCACATGAATGTTCACTGAGCTGCAGGGTAATCATTAATATGAAAATATAAATATACCAAATAGGATTTGGAATTGAGTTTATGCCCTTACCCTTTCATCATTGAAATACCTCAGAGGGATATGCTTATAGTCTATAGCATATAAGAGTTTGTACTTTGGAACTGGAAACTCACCATTGTGTCTGCTAAATAGTTTGCTGTTATCTCAAAATAAGAAATCTGATTTCTGTACTTGGTGCGTTTTATAATACAAATCTAAAGATCAAATGTAGCGCTTCTGGGTGCAAGTTTGGGCATGGGAACCCTCCCAAGCCAGTATCTTTTTCTTTTGAAGTTATTTTGATAAATGGAAAATTGTTTTTCCTTTGTCCTGGCTTAATTATATCATTGGATTTGTCAACTGAAATGTGTTAATTTTTGATTTATCTGTGCTTTTGGGGCAGAAAAGAGCGGAAGATCAAAGGTGTAAATAGAGCATTTCTGTGGAAATGCACTGATAGCCTGGTCCCAGTGACTCGGGGCAGTGAAAGCAGAGGATTAGTTCTTTGGCAGCTGTTTATGTAGAGTACATAGCTCTGGACAGGTGAGGTTTCATAGGAGAGAGCTTTGTGTGTTTATGTTCTCAAGAGGAAAATGTAAACTCCTGGGACTGAGAATCCAGGTGTGGTGCAGGGGCCTCCCTCTGGGACAGGGAACATTACTGGCACAGAAAGGTTTGAGACAGAGGGAGATCATTTCAAATATACTCTTATTGATAAAATATCTTGGCTTTGCTGTAGTCTCTGGTGACATAATCATTCACAGAATGTGAAAAATATCAAATAGGCTTCTTCAATTTATTTTTTCATATTAATATAGTATGAAAAGCATATTGACACCTCCTATTTATTTGAAAATCAGGTTTTAATGAAATGAAGCTGCTTTATGTTTGAGTGGGAGTTCACATTCAGAAAAGGTGTGCTGAACTGATGTCTTAATGCATTTTAAAAATCTAATACTTACATTTTATCTGTGTTGGAAGCAATTATACATTCATACCAGGCTGATTTGATGTTTTTTCATCAAGGTACTTAGTCACTAGGTAAGTAAACCCAAAGTTTTCTATGTTGTGACTTACAGATTTTTATTAACATTCCCCCACAAAAACAACAACAACAACAAAAGATTTGATATTTTGTCATTTTTTAATCCTTCTGGGGTTTAGAGTGAATTAGATCAGATTCTTTATAAATCTTTTAGTTTTGGCATCAGCTCCAGGGAGCTCAGAGGCATCTTTTCTGCTGGTGCCATTTACATCTTCTCTTCAACCTCTCTGATCTCAGAGGAGACAACCTTGCCATCAACCACCTCCTCAACTATTGTCTTGATCTTCTTGAGTTTACTTGATTCTGTTAAGAAAATTGAAAAGAGAAGTAATTTACTGAAATGTACATTGACAGAGTAATATTGTTGCAGTAGTAGCAGTTGATGAGGAAGTATCAAAAAGCATCTTCAATCCACAGGTCCTTGCGGTGAACTTTTGCTGTGTGCAGGATGTGGGTTCTCCTGTTTTGGATATTGAGTATGTTGCCCACATACTGTAGTGGACACTGGGCTCAATAACACTCTAGCACTCTTGATAGTTTTGCTTCAGTTTAGCACAGACTTGTAGACCTAAAACCTTGGAATAGACTTACACCAAATTGGAAATTCTTGCTATAAAACTGGATATGTTATTTGGGAGCCTCAGTGTCCCTGTGCAGCCAGCAGGGAGAAGCAGATGCTTCTGCAGTTCTCCAGAGGGGAATTCAGTAACTCTCTGTTGTTCTCTTGGCTCTCTGAGGACTCACAGAATTACAGAATGGGTAAGGTGAGTCTGTGATATTACACTGGGCACCTGAATTGTATATATAAACCCAGGTTTGTACAGTCCTCTTATGGTAACCATACAGTTCATTGCTTTCTTGATGTGAGATTCCACTGGCTGATTATTTGCTCTGAAGATGTTTATATCAGACTACTTCATTCCATAACATTTCAATAGGCAGCCATCAAAACAGAAAGAAGTTGGTGGGACATACCTTTTTCAGCCTCTGTTACCGTCAATTCTAAATGCCTGTTGGAATTATAAATTAGAAAATGTAAATACATGGCAACTTATGTATTGAAGAAACATCCTTGTGCACTTCCTATGTGTTTGATCAAGACAGCTAATCCCCTTTCATAAGGATATTTAATCAGGAGATAAATCAGTAAAACGAGTTCTCTCAGTTAAACTTGCTAGGCATAAGCTGTTGGTGCAGTTCATCTGCAGACTCATCTCTGCAATACCAGGCCTTCAGCTCTCACAGGTACACCCGATCTAGTTCCTGAACCAGAACACCTGAACAGGTAGAATCTGGGGGGAAGTTCCACTCTCTGCTTAACCCACATGGACAATTTGATCAAAAACTGCACTACTGGTGTTCCTGGCATGTGAACATCTACCCAACTCTCCAGCTCACAGAGTGACACTCTGTAGGCCAGGAGACCCCACCTCAAAATTCCACAGCAGCTTCAGCAGCCCTGCCTGAATGACAGCCTGCTCTGATTCTGTGGCTGAGAACTGGGCAATGGGCTTCCCTACCCAAAAGCAGTTGGAGAGAGGCAGATTTGACACAAAACCCAAACCAACACGCAAATCCATGTGTGTGCTCACCCGCTTTCCTCTCCCTCCAGCAGCCTGCGGTACGTGGCGATCTCCATCTCCAAGCGAGTCTTGACATCCAGCAGGATGCTATACTCACTGTTCTGAGCCTCCATGTCAGCTCGGAGCTGCCTCAGCTGAGCCTCCAGACGGGAAATTGCTCCCTGTATCTGGTCAAGCTGGAAACTGTACCGTGCTTCTGTTTCAGCCACAGAGCCTTCCAGGGTCTGTTTCTATAGTCCATGGGAAGAACAGCGACATATTAATCAGAGGATACATTTTTCTGTTAAAATAGCATTTTGATTGTAAAGCTCCTCATTTCTTTATTTGTCTGTGTAACTGTCAGCTATCCACAGTCCTTGTTTTGTTTTTTTTTTTACCATGGTCAGCAGGGACTGTAATTCCAGCTCCAGGTTCTGGAAGATCTGTCTCCGTTCTGTGACCTCTTTCCTTTGGACCTCCAGCCGTTCAACATTGAGGGCAACCTCCTGGTTCAGTTCTGCTGTCTGGAATGGGGAATGGAGGGACTGTGAACTGCAGCCAGGCATGACCGAGGTTCTTGCTAGTGTTTAAGCAGTTGACTTTACCTGCTTTTCAAAATGTTCTTTGGCTTCTTGGCGGCTCTTTTCTGCCATTTCTTCATATTGCTTTCTCATGTTTTCCATAATGGCTGCGAGATCAATACCAGGAGCAGCATCCACTGCCACGCTCACGGAGCCGCTCGCCTCCTTGCGCAGCCTGTCACGGTCCTGCAGCAATGGGGACTGTGTTAGCACCAGCTGCAGGGAGCTGTCACTCCTGGGCATGGGACACAAACTCAACATCTACAATCCTTAATAGTACCTTGGGGCAAGACAGCTTAATCACCTTGTAAATACTGTTTAGTGCACCTCATGTTAGAACAGTTTACTTATAGCAATAAATGTTATATCAGAGATAAATGTATCATAAAAATTATTTCCTCAGAACTGGACCTGGAATGAGGGCAGAAGTCATGGCTCCCATTTGTGTACTTTTTGGGGTAGCAATTCCTGAACTGTAAATTTTTCTTGGAAAAACCCTTCAATCCTTCATTCCTGGACTGGAGGAGTGTTCAGCCTTTAATCCCCAACAGCCTTAGGGCCACACAAAGTTATGCTGCTTCCGGGAAGGATAGAAATGCTTCTTAGTAAGGTTGTTTGTGTTTGCCACCCAAAACCCCTCTCCCTGGCAGTGGTCAGCTGCTCTCACCTCCTCGTGGTTCTTCCTAATGAAAACGAGTTCCTCGGTTATATTCTCAATCTGGGACTCCAGGTCAGCTTTTGTCAGAGTCAGGTCATCACGGACACGCAGCAGTCCGGTGATGTCGCTCTCCACACTCTGCCTGAGCAGGTGTTCGTTCTCAAACCTGTACAATACAGTGCCTTTTGTCATTGAAATGCAACAGTTTGGAGTAAATGTTAGAATCAGTAACTACCACAGTCATTGTGAAATTTTCATTAAACTTAAAGTTGGAAAATGTTCACTTCTTGGCACCAATTCCAGTAAGTGGAAGCTTTCCTAAATAAGAGGAGCATGAAAGAGAATTGATATAAAATCATGGAACTTACTTCAACCTAAAGTCATCAGCAGCCAACTTGGCATTGTCGATCTGCAGGACAAGCCTGGAATTTTCCATCTGGGCAGCAGAAATCTAAAGGGAATGGTGGACAAGCAATGAAACTTTGCACAGAAATTCACACTTGATCCTTTCCTGGGGATGAATACTGTTAGTGGGCTTCATCCTCCTTCACTTCAGCTGTCTGTGGTCAGCCGGCTTCAGGCTAAGTTCCATCTGAAGTGCATGAAAGGAATTAGGGATGTCCAAGACAAATTGTGCTGCCATAAAATGAATGTATCAAATAGTTGGGATGAACTGCTCTCTGAAGGGATCTGCTTTTAAATGTTGGGAAGTAGAACTAATAAAAAATAAAAGGGAAGAGACTGAAGGAAGTTCTGGAAGCATGATTTGACAAACATGTCAGTTGATTTTTGGGAATATTTCATTGTTTCCAGTAGTAATTTACTATTTTAAGTAGTGGTCTTTAATTTTTTTTCTGAGTGTTTGCCCTTCTTTTCTAAAACAACACTTTGAAAGAGACTGTTGCTAAACTATATTTAAATATGTAGATTACCATTAGTACTTTCTCTAATTAAAGCCACCTAAGGCAAATATCATAGAACTAGTTAATTTTGAATCACAGATTTTTCAGATATGAGATTACTCACAACTGCAGGCATATATCCAGTATTACAAATTATCTAAAATCAGTCACTAATTCGTAGCTGATCAAAAATAAACTTTTTCTTCCCAGCTAGGCCAATTACAATTTGGACAAGTACATTTTCTACAACAGATTATTCTCTATCTCACTGATAATTGCAATTCCTATATTTATGAGGAGAACTTTATGATCTCTCACCTTATTTCGGAGTTCTTCAATTGTTTTGAAGTAGGAGCTGTAGTCCTGCCCCACGCTTATGGTGTTCTTTTCATACCATTCCCTGATCTGCATCTCAATCATGGCGTTTGACTTCTCCAGTGAGCGCACCCTCTCCAGGTACGCAGCCAAGCGATCGTTGAGGTTTTGCATGGTTGATTTTTCATTGCCAGCGAGCAGCACATCACTGCCAGTGATGCTGAGCTGGAGGCTCCCTCCCAGGCCTTGGCCAGAGCTGGTGCTGGTCGATATGCGGGTGCCATAGCCTCCAGCTCCCCCGTAGACACTGGGTGCCTGGATCTTCTGGACGGACATTTTCCTGGAGGTCACACTGCTGACACTGGGTGCAGAGGGCTGGACACGGCTGCTCGTACCCCACTGGATGCTGCGGGTGGAGAATGCCATTTGTGCTCTTTGTCTTCTGGACTGAAGCAGGTAAATCAGCACAGACAGAGACGGCAGTGAGGAACTGAGTGTGCACTGTGCACCTTTATACAGGTCCAAGAGGAAGCACAGTGGCTGGAAACCCCACCTATGTTGACGCAGAGTGTCACTGGTATCAGCACAAAGAGCACACAGGATATTGCTCCCCCTCCCCATAATTAGAAGGGGTTCTCGTCTGTTCGTCTGTGTTTGAGGAACACTCCCTGGGTAGTTTGCTTGCTTTGTTATTTTGTATAACAGATAAACAAAAAATGATCTCTTGAATCATTTATAACCATGCACCTGCAGCCAATCCTCTCTATAACCTTTTGGAACAAATGAGTAGGTTCTTAGCCCCCTGCACAGTGCATGAATTTAAAATGAGAGTTGCTGTATGTGACAATAGACTTAAAATATTTATTTTTCTGTTGAGTAAGCAATAACTTGGGCCCCAGGACAGTCTAGAACAGTGTATATATTATTAGAAAGGAGGCAGCTATACTACCATGTCAATTCAATGCATAGTAAGCACAAACCAACATCTGCACTGCCGGTGAAGAGTGGAGGCTGTTGCCATCAGCTTGGATTGAATATGCATTTGTGTGGTATTCGAAAACCCTTGCAAGTGAAATTTGAGCTTTCAGTACAGCTGAGATAGAGTGGGAAGGGTATTTCTTTGTCCTTAAATGAGGTAGGAGGAATGATAATATTGGAAACCTTCACAGCCCACTGTGTTTCACAAGTGAGATGCTGAGGTCCATAGAGTTGTAGGAAGTGTTGATTTCCAGCTTCCAGCAGAACAAGCCTCCAGCCCTTCTGTGTGGCTGAAGTTGAAGCAAAACAAGTTTCCCTCCTGCCTCATCAGAGACCACCAGCTAACAAGTGCAATGCTGGGGGGTCTATCCCCAACCCAGGGGCTGTGGTCATTAACAGGAAACCAGCTGCCTTTCCATGGCATGAGGAGACTCAACAATCCTACTGCTGATCATGTGGAGGAGGCTCCTGGGCTGACTGTGCTGTACACTTGATACAGAAAGTGCATGGAGAATTTGTGTTGGAGAATTGTGTGTTGGGACAGTGTGGAGGTGCAGCTCCTGGGGCATTGCACTGACAGTGCTTGTGTGTGTTACTGATGTTGTCAGGTAGAACAATGAACACACATGGCTTGTGTTAGTGAGAGCAGCTGCTGTTTGTTCTGATCTCCCACCTTGGGGCAAGGAAATGGGTGAGACACAGCTTTGGAGGCATTGAGCTGTGTATTGGAGGCACCTTCAGCTTTCTGAGAGCACCCAACCCAGAATAGTTGGGTATTAGGGAATATCCAATATATTAGGGAATCAGTACTGCCAAGTTTTTAAGTTACTATCCTAGGGATTAGTCTAACTGGTCTTGGCTCAAGGCAGAGTTAAACTGTTGTACTTGGCTGTTCTGGAAACACAGCTTCCAAACCAAAGAAATCAGTGTGCAGGGCAGGATTTTTTTTTTTCTAGGAGGATGCTGTGGAGTGTCTTTGGACCTTGAACTTCTTTGGGTGTAACTTGTAATAAAAAAAAAAACCTTTATGAGATGTGAAACCAAAGTACACTGGCCATAACATTTGGTGTGTCATTACAGAGACTCAGGGTGGGTTGTCTTTTGTCCATTGAAATTATTCAGGCTGAGTAAGAATTCCTATTTTAGTAGAACAGAGTCTACACCTTTAGACTGTAAGAGGAGTACAGAAGAGATCCTGTTATTTTTACATCCCTTGGCTCTATGTCTCACTGCCTAGATCTCTGCAGGATTGTGTGGCAGTCTATTTAAGAGCAAATATTATGCTTTGTCTTCTCAGTATTAAAATTAGTTTCCATGTTACCTTGGTGATATTTTTTCTAAACATCATTTGGAGGTTCTATTTTTTCATTTAGTGAGCAAATGAAAAAAGAAGTCAGTGATCTGAATTAAGGTGAGCATCAGGCTTAGGTCAGACATTTGCCTTGTGTTATGGCTCTGCTGCTTTTGTTCAAGCTGAACCTCCAGCAATTATTTTCCTCTAGACTATTCAGCAGAAGCATCCAAGATGTGCAGTATGCAAGAGGAAGCAAGGAGGAGTGGCATTGTGCAAGCCCGATGTGAAAAGATACAAGGCTGGATTTTCTTAGTGTTCTTTTTATTCTCATCCCTCAATTGTTTACTGAGAATTTCTCTTATCATTTTATATATGCTTCTATCCTCCCCAAAAAGCCAGAATATTTGCAAGAATACTTGCTAGGATCAGGATAGATTCACATCAGAGGTATGGTTTGCTCCTGGTTTTGGTTCAGTACATTTTTTTCCATGAAACTTATCTTGACTGGTTGTATCAATCACTGGAAACTGCCAGAAGGAGCCCTGAAGCTGCAGCCATGGCAGTGAGGGGAGGGTGAGGCCCCAGCCGGGTTGGAGGGCGAGGGGCTCCTCAAGGCCTCAGCTGGGAGTGGCCTCGGCATCCTCCACCCATGGACTATGCCCAGGAAATATCTGCAAGAACATGGGCTGCCTCATTTTTATTTATTTATTTTTTATTTTATTGGTTGTAAGAGTAAGTTATCTAAATAGATGTCTGGCAACCTGAAAATCTATTGTCCAGTACTGCAGTTTTGGTCAGCATTGAAGCAATGCTGTAACAGTTTGCTGGTGCTTTAGCTCAGCAGAGCAGTTTCAGCTCCAGACTCAGTTGTGGGAGCTGCAGAGGACACTCTGTGTGTTCACAGGTAGCACTTCCCTTCAGTGACGTGCTTGGTCAGAGTGGATTGCCTATAGACATAATAAAACATTTATAGCAATACTAATGAATTGTTTGATTTCAGGAAGAAATGTCACCTGTGTGACAGAAGTTTAATGTGCATTAGAGGGCCATGGAGATAAGTTCTGCAGGGCTGTGATAATGTGGATGCATTCCATCTGACTCACCTGTGCTAACCAGCCATGGGCAACCAGTCTGCAGAGTTCAAGGAAAAAAGACACACCCAGCTGTGGGTCTGCGTTTTTGCTGCCTTTAGGTGAACCAGATGCTTTTCTTTTGGCTGACATAGAGACTGAAATAAAGTGAAGTCTTTTAGTTCAGTCTGTAGAGATGATCCATTCTAGGAATGAAATCCAACACCCTTTTGTTGGTCCCTGTGTTTGTGTTTAGCATGAGAGTTTGATTCTGAAAGATCTGCACTACAGCCCCGAAAGGACATCGCTGTGCAAAGTGCATTCAAGAGAGATGCATTTTGTGTTCAATGTTCCAGCCTTATTCCAGTATTCAATATTTCTGGGTCTGAGATGTTCCCCTGCTTCTTTTCTTAACTGCCTTTGCATCTCCTGTTAATGCCAATACCTGTGAAGCCTGATGTCCCCAAAGAGGAAAGCAGGGTGTTTTGTGCTTTGCTGAATGGGATCAGAGGAGAGAAAGTTCTGGATGGTGTCACCAACTCAGCTGGATTCACCTAAGCCCTGAACATTTGCAGCTCGAGATCTTACACTGTCTGCCTCACGTATTTTTCTTCCCCTCATTTCCCTCTCCTTTTTATCTTTTGTCCAATGAAAATATCTCAATCATCAAATCACTGCACCTTATTTCTTTCTGCTTGGAGCTTGGACCAGAGGGGTAAGTTAAAACATTACTTTGCATATTTATGGTACTTAGTGAGGTGTTCCAGCTCCTGGAGTGGTGCGTGAGGCAGTGTGTGGGTTCCATCCCTCCCCAGCCACAGGTGGAAAATGAAAGTCAGGAGCTGCCTTTCCTGTCTCAGCTGCTCTCCTCAAACAGAATCAGATCTCAGTGCCAACAAAAACAGCTCCAGGCCACACAAACGAACCTTCTCTTTTTTCTTCCCCAAAAGTGCCATTAAGATCAGCTCTAACACAGGACTGCTGGCAGATCTCTCTCCCTTGGAAAAACCCTGTGCAACTGAAGTGTCAGGGGAATGAGAAAACCGGTGAACTGGAGAGAATTTCAGCCTACTGACTTTCTCAGTTCCATAATGCTGGAGTAGTTTAGTATCCATGAAAAATATTGCATATTTCTGTGATTCAGGAGGCTACTACAATTTTCGTCTGTAGTTTTTCATTTATTTGCCCTGTGCAAATATAGGTACACACTGATCATACACTGTAAAATATATGTTCAAACACACTGTATTGCATGTGTTCATATCTGTGTAGACTTTTTTGCTAACTTAAAAAAAAGTTTTTATGGTTCTGGGGAATCTCACTTGTGTCACACTTGGAGCCCCCAAATCAGAAGAAAAACTCATTTTTTTTCCCCAGGCTAAAATTGCACTCATATTGCACTGCCAGGAGGTGCCTGGGCAGAGGCACAGCTGCAGCTTCTTGTTTGGGGACTGCTCTGGAATATCATCCTTTCAGTGCATCCCAGCCATCCCACGACATCCCTTCTCCCGGGGTTTGTACAACCAGGAGCGAGCTGTGGGCTGTTTGGAACCCAAAATACCCTCCCAGCGTCAAGATCTGTGTCAGGAAAGCAGATACCAAAAAAGCAAAATAAGGGAACAAGCCGAAAATCCGTCTCCATACTCCCCTGGAGGACATCTAGCACTGTTGGTAACGTTCATTGCACAAATGCTGCAGCAGAAATGTCCAGTTAGAAGTTGTTCCCCAGCCGCAGGAGCCCCGGAGGAGCGGCAGGAGCAGGGACAGGCACGGGGCTCCGTGCGGATCTACCTGGTTGTCACTAGGGGCCACCACCGGCCTTCGGAACGGAGCTGCCTCCAGCCCTCCCCGTGCTGAGCACCGCGGGACAATCCGTGCGGAACTTGAACGACGGAACAAAACTTACGGCTTACATAACAAAATATCTCATATTATCCACTTTCCTGGCCCTATATCCATAGGAAATTTAGTTGCATCGCTCTTGTGGCCAAACCTTTAGAGGAATATTTCTCTTCAGAGCCACCAGCCATAATTAAGGAGTTCAGTGCTGTGTATGGAGTGGATTTGGAAGCAATGGCAAGAAGAATGGGCTATCTTTCTAAATTCTGACATCTGATTCTTTCAGGACAGGGAGTGTTCATTATCTTTTTGAATTACACCCTTTTATATGACTGATGCTTGAGCATCTCAATTTTTAGGCAGCGATAGGCTGTAGACATTAAAGAAAAGGTTTCTTTGGTTGTGCTTTTAAGGTTTTTGTTCTGTACAGTAGCAGAGGATACATTCTCAGAATGTCTTGAGACTGTCTCTTGTGAGATTAACGTGAAAGCAGAGCCTGAACAGCTTTCAAAAATTAGTCATTTTTCTCATTAAGAAGACATAAGAATGTGTTTTCTTTCCTGCACAGGTAACTTTACAATTTCTGTCTGCTTGCAGCAACGTTACAGGTTTTCTGCTTTGAAATTGTTCTGGCAGGAGTCACTCCCAGTTTTTTGTTTGATGCATTTGATGTCTTATTTTCTCATATGTTGGTTCGGGGGTGCAGAGCTGAGCCAAAGCTGGTACTTCTCTAAAGGCAGCACACCTTTAACTTCTGTTCTAAGGAAGAACTGTAGTTTGTAGCTACTTCAGCCTGTTTGTTTCTCCATTTCCCTGCCTGCTCCAGCTAATTATGCCTCTTAATTGAGACACATTTTTCCAAATTAGATTCCTCATTTTTGTTGCTTTCTATAGAGCCTAATTACAGCCTGTCACATCGACTCCTTTGGACTTGTCCTTAGGACATTGGAAAGCCAAAAAATTTACCCCCAAAGTCTATATAGTTATTGAAAGTGTCTTTACCACAGCTGGTGTTATGATTTTATGCCTTTAAGGTTCTGATGCATATTCAGACATTCAAAAAGCAAATTAACATGTCCAGAAGAAGCAGCCCTGCACCTGCCTCACCATTAGGTCATGTCTAGCCCTGGGAGCTCCTGCCATAGGGACACTCCAAACTGTCTGACATTGACACTTCTGTTTCATGGAGTATTTTTGCAGACAATTGGTTTGTGCTAGTCCTGGGCCAGGGACTCAAGTAGGTCATTTCAGTATAGTCACACAATTAAAGATATCATAAAAATACAGCTTGAAAAGAACCAAAAATTTTACAGAGGGAAGAATGATGAGGAAACAACACATGGTAAAACTTTAGTTGGTATTTCAGCAAGCCCAATGTCCAGGTAGAGTCAATAATTAACATGCTTTTGCAGTATAATGCAGGACATAGGGGACAGGGGGTGCAGCCTCTCCTGCAGTATTCTTTCCTTGCTTCCCTGTTTATAGATTCGTCCTTTTTCTAAATGATTCATACACAGGAACAGGCATCTCCTAGCAAAACTTTAGAAACCTTTATAGGTCAGGGTGTGGACATTGTGAAATGTTTTACCGGCTCTTCTACCTATTCTCTCTGCTTCAATAATCCATAGAACCTGTGGGTTTAGCAGTGCTATAAAGGCGAGATTTCTTTTCTTCTCTTTCTGAAATGACTCTGTTAATTTTGCATCCGCATTAACCAGGAAGGCAGAAAGCAAAAATTCTCATTCTACAGATGTGGCTGTTGATAAATAAGGCTGAACCCCAGCAGTGTGGGGCCAGCTCCCCAGAAGAATGTGTGATTAATAGCACAAACCATGACTGCATTACCTCATCGCACACTTCTTCCAGGGGATCAACACTTCACTTACCAAAGCTGCCTATTGTAATACACCTTAATAAGTTTTAACATTTCTACAAGTGAAATGAGCTGTGACTCATGCCCAGGCTGGAGTGCAGTCAAGGCTCTTGGAAATCATGCTGAGGATTATTCCGTGCAGGACTGCCTTAAATGGCAGGTGAAACTGCAAGGAGCCGGTTGTGAACGCTGATGGTTTCAGCCTCCTTTTATAGGCTGAGTTCCTGTATCTTGTTGGTTTGCAGAAGTATTGTTGCATCATTCACTTAGACTGAGAAATGCTGTTCTCTCCTGCTCATGTTTCTTTGCTATCCTTTTCCATTTATGGGAAATAGAATTTATTAACTTGGAGGGTGTTGTTTTTAATGATACTTCATATTTTTCAATTTGCACTTTCTTTGTGCCTGGGTCCATCACTTTCTTGGTGTGGAAATGGCACTTCTGTGTGTTTGGAATACTGAAGGGGAACAAATACGAGCTGGCACAGTTCAATCAGTTTCAATACAATGAACAAACAAAGCCACTTTTCAAGCCATACATCATCACAGTCCTGAATATATCCTTCCCTTCAAGCCACTGCTCTGCAATCAGAAGCAACACCACCTGTGCTCTTAAAGTCTCCCAAGTACTACAAAGCCACAGGAGCTGCCAGCACAGGGTTCTGTACAAGGCTCATTTCAGTCGGGCTGTTGGCACAGGTATGTTGAAGAACATCATCAGAGTATGTGCAAGGGTCCTGACCAGCCATAAACACTTGGAATGAATCAAGGGCATTATCTCTTCCGAGGCATCAGACACTGACAGGATTGCTGTGAGTGGGGAATGGCTTTTCAGGAAGTTGTATTATCTAATAGCTGGGCTAAGTAGAAGCTGTGAAGTGATGGATTCTAATTTAGTGGCTCTCAGTGACTTTCTTTGCAGCCTTGAGCATGTTGTGTCATCTCTTTTTCCAATTTCTCAGGCAATAAAATGGGAATGATAATACTGCCCCCATTCATTATCTCCCTGACTTCATCTCTCAGCGTGGTGTGAGAATGTGATGTTAACAGTGCATGCAAGTGGTAAATATTAGCATCATTATTTATTATTTAGGGTGCAGACCCACCCTAAATACATTTAGGAATGCATAGCTTATCTACCAGAGCACAAATTCAGAGGTAATGAGTAACCACGAGATACAGGGCACACATGGCTGGTGATGCGGTGTCACGAACTGTTCAACACAAAGGAGATCTGCAGTTGTACAGAGCATTCTGAAGCTGTGAAAGATTCTCCAGAAATAAGCAATTTTTTCCAGAAACAAATAGAATGTGATGTAGAATAGAATGTAGAATAGAATGAATAGAATGCCTATTAGTATGTTTAAGGACTAATTAGTTTACTCCACTTAGTAAAAGACACTTGAATGGCTCTGGAGTTGTCAGTGCACGATTGTGTCAATAACGGAGTGAGGATGGTGCTGTGAGCTGTACTGCTCTGACCTGTACAGAGTGCAGCAGCACAGGAGTAAGAGAAGGCTGAATACATCAGAGTGGTGGAGTGGAGTGGGAATTCTGCTGCCTCTCAGCACAGAACAGGAATTTTGCTGCCTCTTAGCAGGAAAGAACAGGAATTCTGCTGCCTCTTATCCAGCACCTCTTGGACCACAGCCGAGTGTGACACAAGGCACGGGGAGCAAATCTCACCTCTGCATGAGGGGACACCAGGGCAGAGCAAAGCCAGACCATTGCTCAGGAACGTGAAATAAGGACAGGTGTGTTCCATAAGGCACTTCAACTATTTGCTTTCCTCCTTCTTTCTTTCTTTCTTGTAGTTCAGCACAGTAACCCAGCACAAAGCACATACTTTCCTTTGATGTAGAAATAAGGGGCTACTTAGAAGTTTTTATAATTATTTGTGTCACAGCGATGTGGCTCTGCTATGTAAATCTGATAAATGAACATATCTAAATAACACAGAAAATTGTTCAAGAAGACCTGGGCACATTTTGTCCAGATGCTGCAAACACCAGGTCTGCCTTTGTTAAATCTGGTAAACCATAAGGAAGGACACTCTCAATTAGCCAGGAGTTACTAATCCTGTATTACAAGTTTTACCCAGTTTAAAGAAACCATTAGGTAATCCATCCAATGCTTGGGATCTCTTTGTGCAACAAGGGTGGAGAGTTGGGGTGCAGGGGGCAAAGGGGGATCAGGAACTGGTTGGAACATGCCAGTAGCAGAATACTGTATCACAGAAGTGGACTTTGTTCAGTTGAATCTGCATTTCCTTTGAGATTTCCCTTTTGTGAGCCCTGTTTCAAAGCAAGGCAGGTAACAAAGCCTTTTGTGAGAGTCCATGGTGTGTGGGGATGACAGGACATGATGACAATGTTGCTCATGAATGTGAGACTGCCCTGGACACGCAGACAGTGACTTTGGAATGCAAATCCCTGACACACTCATTATGTTCCATTTGGTCTCTCTTCCTTCTGCCTTACACTCTTCCTCATCTAAACATCCTAATGGTATTTCTCTTTTCCTTGCCCAGATTTTATCTTTGCATTGCTCTATTGCTGTCGGTTTGCTGCTGATTTGGGCATTGGGCTGAGCTGAGAAAGGGAGGATGCCTGAGTTTGGCTAAGGCTGACAGCTCTCCCTGAAGTTAGCATGCACTGTAAACACCAGTCTGGCCTGACTGCAGAACCCTTCCACAGAGACAATGAACATTAATTTGAGACCAAATAACTGAGATGGTTTTTTGAATTACCCAGGTCATCAAGTACTTACAGGCTGTGAGGGAAAGTGTGTAAAGACAGTGCTAGAAAATTTCTCTCAAACTGAAGAATAAAGAAATGTTTCTAGGGAACTATTTTTAGTAAAGTGACTTTGCAACTCTCCTACTCATAATGCTGTTTTAAATGGTGACATTGATAAGTTGTATATAGGGAAGTTGAATATTTTTGCTCACATAAATGTCACCTGTAACTTGTGTCTCCTCTTTTTTGTGTTCTTCCATTATTGTCCCTCCTGAAACACTGAGGCTTTGGCTGTCCTGAGGCATGTCAATGATACTGTCACGGTGGACTGGGCATATGTAAGAGAAAGCAAATCAGATATTCCAAGGACCAGAACAAATAATGGATAAAAATTTATTGGCTGCAGTGAGGTATATAATGAGAGGCATAAGACCAGGAAAAAAGTTGAGAGATTATTCCCCTTAAATTATAGCTAATTTGCAGAGCGATAACTGAATCCCAGATGGATATTCCTGCCCTGGGGAGATGTGCACAATACATCTGTCACTAGCTCAGCCAGTCACTTTAATTCAACAGCTTTTCTTCAGCATTTTGGTGACTAAAAGCTCTTTAAACTACCAATGTCAGCTATACCCAGCTCTGTGTGGCACTTTGCAGTGTTAGGCTGCAGATCATTTGAGAAGCGCGTTGGCTCCAGGATCCCTGTTTGACACACGGGGAGCCAGCCCACGGCACTGTTCCCAGAGGGGCCGTGGGAGCTGCTGCTGGGAAAGCTGCTGGTTGGCAGAGCTTTCCTTCAGGCTTGTGGGGGGAGTTCGTTGATGGTGGAGGACACCACCTCCCCATTCACACTGTCGTGGACAATCGCTTTGAGCTTTCGGTTGCTCAGCCCAGAGTGTTCTGAAAGAAAAGAAAGTTTAATTAGCCAAGGAGCAATGCTGAGACAAGGTGATGCAGGAAAGCCTTATTTACAGTCATTTGCCTGCTGCCTCCTCAACAAAGTTTTCTCTACATGTTTTCCTTCAAGTCAATATTTGTTATTGCTCTGTGTGAAATGTGCTGCCAGAAAGTCACCCTGGGTCTGGTCCAGGTCAGGGCAAATGAATAAGACAGGGACAGCCCAGCCAATGCAAATCCAGCAGATTATCCTGGATGTCTGCAGGTCATGCCCATGCCAGAATATGAGTTTCCAGACATGCAGATTTTCGGTTTGCTCTCAAGCCCTAACGCTGTTTTAGTCATGCAGTGGAGTCTCCTTGCCTCCTCATATCCCAGGAAAGCTTTAGTCTGGAGCCTGAGCTGTGGCCACGTGTGTGACTGCAGGGCTGGGGCTGGGGCAGCCCATGGGCAGGCACAGCCCAGTGGGCTCTGCAGTGAGCCCTTCACAGCAGCCAGGAACCACTGAAATGCTTCTCAAAGGCCTGAGTGAGCCTGCCATGCACACCTTCCACAGTTCACTCAGGTGAGGTTAAAATTGCCCTGAGTAAAATTTGATTGGAAATGACAGTAATTAAGAGTCACTACAGACAACAAAGTAAGGAACTTTTACCTTTAGTTTCAGATTTTCTTGCTGTCCTGTGAAGATAATGAAATAGAGAGAAAATAATGTTACATTAATTTCAAGAAGTTATTCATCCCCTTCTTCCAGTTTCTCAGGAGACCTCATCCCACTATGAGATAAAATTTTAAAGAAAGAAGGAAAAAGAATGATGCTTTTATACCATGTGAGCTTTCCCTTTGGTTAGATACTCTCACTGGAAACCATCCCAGGGCACATTCACTACTTCTTCCAGGGAAAGGTGCATTTGTTCTTGTGTGTTTGGAATTGCTCAGGTTAATCCCAATTTGGTTTCTGACAAATACCCTCACACTTGGGGCCACTCTGTCCTGCCTGCCTGAGAGTTGCATTTCTAAAGGCTGCTGATCTTCCTTTTTTGACTTCATACAAATCAGATGAGAGAATAAAAACGAGGCCAGCGTTCTCCTATGCTGAGATGCTCATGCTGTGGGAGTGGAGAATTTTATTCTTTTTTAAATAAAAAGTTATATTAATTTAGGTAATCCAAATTACATGGATACCAGTGTGTCTGTACTCTAAGTGGCTCAGCTTTTTATTATGATCCATCACATTAAAATACCAACCCTTGATGTAGTATGGGATTCACAAGCTTTGATTAAGCATAAACAAACAAACAAATAAATAATCCAAATATGAGGACTCTCATCTGTTCCAGTCGGGGCAGCTCTGCCTTACCCGTCAGCATTCCCTTCCAGCAGCAGGCGGTATGTGGAAATTTCCTTTTCCAGGCGCGTTTTGATCCCAAGAAGAACCTTATATTGGTTATTTTGCTGCTTCATGTCATGACGAACCTGGCTGAGCTCTTCCTCACACCTGGAGATGATCTGCTGCATGTTTTGAAGCGCAGCAGCGTAGTAATTCCGAGTGTCAGCCAAGGTGTCTTCCAGCATGTGTTTCTGATGGGGCAGATAATACCAAGACCATGATTATTATTTATGTGGTAGATACAACACAGAAATACCAGCAAATTTGGTCTCTAGCTAGAAGATTGCAAAATTAAGGCTGTGGTAATTTAAACACTTATGCATTTGCATAACTATTCTTGTGAAGGCAGCAGAACCACAAAGCTGTGCCGTGTGTGCATGAGAGATGCAGCAAACTGAGTCATTTATCCCTGCCATATCCGTTCTGCTCAAAGCCCTGCTCCTGAAACTGCTGTCTGTCCTGTCTGTTCTGCATGAACTGTCCAGAATTGTTCCAAAGTCTCCAGGTCTCTGGGATGTGAGCTTTAACCTGTGTAAGAGCTATGTAATATTTGTGAAAGTTCCCCACCAATATTTTTTACAGTTTGTGTATTTCATGCCTGGTAACAGGGCTTGTAAATATGAACTTTGCATTCTTTGTGTTAGCATCTGTCTTCTGGACTCATTTTCTTTCTAGACCTGGAGTCAGCTATCCCTTCTCTTCTCACATTTTGTCATAAGAAGAGACATAAATTTTTCACTTCCTGGTGATGGTTGCTGAATCTATTTTGCATATTTTGGCAAAGTTGAGCATGATCTGAATTCCACTTTCCCTCATACTTTAACAACTGCAATAAAGTTATGCTAGGCTGTGGATTTAAATGGAGAGTTGGTCCATGACAACTTCTGAGAATATATGGAGTGAGCGAGCAGCCCAAGATGTCTGCAGCAGATACCTTACTAATCTGTGCTTGCAGCTCAATGTCCAGGGACTGCAAAGTTCTCCTTAGCTCCTTGATCTCATTCTCGTTGTGCTGGATCTGCTCGGGATTAGGGGTTGCTGCCAGGGACATTGCTGCACTCTGTGGAGCAGAAGCAAGAGAAAAGCTCACAGACTCTGGTCAGGCTGGTACAGCCACAGGGGGCTGGGGAATAAGCAGGGAATAGCTGTTACCTGTTCTTTGTACCAATTGTCCAGGCTTTGACGATTCTTTTCAATTATGGCCTCATAATCTTCTCTTATTTCTGCCAGAATCTTGCCTAAGTCTGCAGGAGGGGCCGCGTTTACTTTTACATTGACTTTGAAGTCTTGTGAGGAGCGATTGGCTTCCATATCCTGTTCGTGTGTTAGCAGAGGGAACAAGCAAACTTATTTATGGATGTAGAAAGTTTTCAGAGAGCCACAGAATACTAGAGAGGTTTGGGGTGTAATTGTTATATACATTAGGTTAACATTATTTGAAAAAATTATTTATTGGTAATACTCTGATGTGACTTAAACCAGTGACATAGTTGCTTCTGTGGCACAACTCAATAAAAAACATGCAAGAAGATATTTTTATAGAATGTTTCTGAAGAAATGGACTCAATGAAGAAGCACTGACATTTTTTATTTATTTATCTATTAGAAACCCAAAACCTTGATGAAAATCTAACAGTAATTTCATCTTTCTTACCCTTTATGTTAATATTTATGGAACTATAACTAAGTTTACAGGAGAGTAATGTAAAAGTTCTATGTAATTGTTAAAGGAATAATTGGATTAAAGCATATAATTACTGTGTAAACAACATAATTACAGGACCAGTCGGGCAGGTAGGGTAACATTCCTTTCGGAGTAGCACAACCTTCTGTGCCTGGTACCATTTTCAAAGCACCCAGGCAAAGGAGCCTTTCGGGGTATGACATCATGGAATGCTGATCAGCTGGACACAGGGATGGCTCTGCTGGTCCCCTGTGTCCAAGAACTCTCCTGTGCTGGAAGGGCATCAGCCAAAGGCAGCTGCACCTACCACTGTGCAACCCCTGTGTTTTATTCTCCACTGTAATAACCCACAGACACTGAGCAGGACGTTTGGTCCGGTGTTAGGTAATAACTGCAAACAACACCAGATCAAGCGAAACCAGCATGTTTCAAGCAGTGGAATTATAAATGTGGGAATAACAGAGAGTACTGAGTATAGCTCTGGGAATTCAGAGTAGTGTGGCTTTTGAGAATTATCTAATTACTGTGCTTAGGATTTTGCAAGAATGAGTAATTTTGCCTGATTTCATCAACCATTCTTTTTAATTTTGATCCTTCAAGAACTTGAGATCTGTTTTGCTTATGTCAGCCTGTTCTGGGTGACCCTGCTTGAGTTAGGGGGGGTGGACAAGGAGGCCTAAAGAAATCCTTTCCAACCCTCACCCCCTCAATGCTTTTTTGAGTATGGGAAATTATTATATATTCAGAACTGAGGAAAAAGTCTGTGATGACTAAAACCCAGCAGCACTCTGTGTATTTATATCTAAGTCTTTCTGAGAACATTTCTGTCCAATATGTCAGTTATTATTAGCTGTGTATGACAGATGGGTGGGAGACACTCCAGCAATCTGTTCTCTCTGAAACCCCAGTGTAATTGGTAAAGCAGACGCAGACTCTTTTGCCTCACCTGACTCTCATTGGCTGCCTCAGAAACAGGATTAGGTCCTGAATCATCAATCCACTTACAGATTGTGGGTCTTACTCAGTTAATTACATGGTAGTAAAGATTTGTGCGATAGGATTTTACCAAGTGGAACTTTTTCTACCTCCTCATGGTCTTTCCTCCTGAGGATGTGCTCTTCTCTCAACCCTTCAATTTCCATTTCCAGATCTGTGGTAATAATGGTCATGCCGTCGAGCTCCTTCCGCAGGTTCTCCACATCCAGCTGCACTCCCTGCCTGCGACACTTCTCGGCTTCGTATCTTTATGAGGAAAGAGAAGACACAATGAGCATGTTGAGAACTGCCCGATTCAGGCTCTTGTATAAGGAGAAGTAGACTTGCTTAGTCTATGTAGGGAACTGGAGAGAACAAACAACCAAAAAATCCAATTCTGTTTCTAACGTATGTTATTTAAATATTTTTGAATGGTCTTAACAATAAAATGAGTTTTTTATATTTCACTTTCTCCCTTTATGGTAGGAAATAAAATTTGGTTTTTTCATTTTCCTTTTCACATGTTAGCATTCACCAGGTTGTGAAAGCTTTGAGAACACAATTCTCTGAAAACAGTATCAGCAAGCACTGATTGCTGTAGATTTTCCAAAATGGTAACTTTTGAGTCCTTCAGAAAAACAAGAAAAAATGTGATGAAAGCCAGTTACTAATATTCCTCTCTAAGCTCTTGCAGTGTCTGTAGTGAGTCAAAGGCATGGAGATGCTGCTGTGATTCCCTTGGGCTTGGGAAGCACTTTTGCTCCTCAGCATCTCTCCTTTTACTCCATGTTTTGTGGGCTCTATTGATGCTTCTCCATTCACCCAATGACCTCAGTCTGAGTCCCATCCCTCAAAGTAGTTCCACTGGTTCCTTTTGTGACACTACTGACTGATAATGAAAGGCTGGCAGTGCTCAGGGTTTCCAAGCTTGTCACAATATTATCAAAAGCTGAGATATTTTTTATAGCTGATTACCAACTGCTAGAAATAAGACAAAACTTCCTGATTCTTAAGTCTTACTTACAGAAATGGCAAATCCTTTCCTTTGGAAAGACCTGCCTGAAAGTGTTCTGTACAAACATTTTGTCTTTTTAGTGGATCTGAGAACTCTCTTTCAATGTACTGAAAATCAGAATGTGCTGGTAGCCAGTGATGCACTGGCTCAGTTATTGTGCACAACGTACAGGACTTCAAAGCAGAAGCTACACAAGGACAGGTGTTCCCTGCAGAGCTGGACAGAAGAGGTGATAAGTCCAGGAAATAGATTTGGGCTGGACTAGGAAGTGCAGTGCTTAGAGGGGATAATTTGTAATCCCAGATGACAGTTTTAAGTGCCTTTTGTCACAAGTATCAAGTGCCTGCTGTCAAACCTGCTCGTCAGGACCTGCACTAAGTATCATAAACAGGGTGACTCAAGGTTCTTCAGAATCATTTGTGGGTTTTACATCCTTTTAGGGTTTTTTTTCCCCTGTTCTACATTGTTTTTATTCATCCAGTATTAACAGAAAACCTCAGTAAAATCACTTCCCTATTAGATTAGCAAGAAAAAGTAATGTATAGTTTAATCCTCTTTCAAATCTAATGAGGAAACCAAAGAAGAGCTTACTTGAGCCTGAAGTCTTCAGTTGCCATGTTAGCATTATCGATTTGTAAAAGGATGCTGGCATTGGTGATCTTGCTATCCTCAATCTGGAAAACAGAGAATCCAGCAGGAGAGTTGGTGTTGCCGTGGGGTGACAGTAAATAATTTGTGCTGGTTTAGCCTCTTTGCTACTCATAGGAAGCATCTAAATAGTGGAATTGCCATACTAAGGAGATCATAAGAATAAAAGCAGTTCAGTTTCCTGATTCACCTAGTGTTTAGCAATTTTTGTCTGTAATCTTACTTTACTCTTTTTCTTACTTTTTTTTTTTGAGGGTATGAACCAGAAGGCATCATCTTATTCCTGGCCAGGTAGAGGATATGAATTTCATTACACAAACTTCATGGTCTATTACAGAGTAACAGTCACTGCCTTCCTTTGGTTTCGAGACCAGATTCTGATCCTGCTCAGCATTGCTGACAAAGCTGCCTTGGGCATCTTTAGGGCAAATTTCAGTAAGAACCATTGAGCTGTGTCTGAGTACAATCTGAGTACTGGAGTTAATGTTATGCTAAAAAGTAGCCTGTGCATGAACACTCTGCTGAGCTGGTGTTGTGATGCACAGTGGTGATGGTGGCAGCCACTCACTCACTGGCAGGACCCTCAACCTCCCCCAGACTTCAGCCTGGAGTTACATGCACAATACCACTGGCATCTGGTTGTTGTGGTCCATTCAGTTATGCACCTATAGGTGTTCTGAATTGACCAGAAGCATGGAGTGATTGATTCAGGTGTTTGATTTTGCCTTGGGATTTGAAAATTGCCCTAAAAGCTGCAGGATGAAGCACAATCTCATTCCTTTGGTGCATCCAGCACGCACTGGAAACACTCATGTGTCCCTGATAACATGGAATAGCTTTTAACTATAGATCTGAATGCAAAAAGTTCAGTATTCTGTGCCAAATCTTTGAAAGAACTCCAACAGGAACTCATACATAATTATCAGGAAATCATAAATGCAGGGCATCGTGTCCTTTTCTAACAAAGAGGAAAGAGAAGTGTGGTCACCATCCCACTAGATACCTCCCCTCAGCATCCACAGAGCAAACCAAGGGGCACTGTGGCTGTGCTGAAGTCATTTACAGAGCTCTCAAAGACCTTGGAGTAAATTTCCCACACCTCAATGAATCACAAAGAAACAAGGAAATGACAAAATTCTCCTGAAGTGTCAAAGGTTCACCTCTGTAGTGAAGAAGAAGGTGATGTGGAATGTTTAACTAATCTGCTAACAGACTGTGCATTCCTGTGCAATTAGCAGCGCACCTCGGATACTGCCCTGGGACACAATCAAGGCCAGCTCAAGAACCATAACAATACTCTGAATGTGTGGCTGCCTGAGATCTGGTGACAGAGAAGAGGCAATTCTTGAATCCAGCCCTGTAGAATGTACAATGCAACAAGTAAACAACTTGAATTCTTCATCTTTGTGCCGTGTACAGAATTGCTGTGTGACTCTCTGTGTGGTCCGAGCACTGGTCAGTGCTTTGCCCGTTGCCGTGTGGCCCCAGTCGCTCTGCAGCCAGCAGGGGATCTCACGTGTGCCAGTTATCTCTTAACAGTCACATGGAAATCCTTACTGCATCCATCAGGAGCGTGGCTGTGTCTCCAGTAGCAGTCTGCAATCTGTCAGCTTCATTAAGAACTCACACATTATTGTGTAGGAAATACACTCCAATTCCTTCTCAAAACAGGGATTTTCCAAGAAGGCTTCCTGCACTGACTTTACCTCTCATGTCTTTTGTCCCATCTCCTGGAATGCTCTGTAGATAACTTTGCTTATTTAGTGGCACAAGGTGTTTGAATGAGACAGTCACCTGAAGAACAGGTGCTATTTCATTGTGTTTCTGGGTTAGGATGAAGTCAGGCTGGAGCAAGGCTTTTCCCAAAGCTTGTTGCTCCATCAGGCATTCATCCTGAATTCAGGTATCCAGGAGAGTGTGGTTAAAAATGTAGGACCCAAATGATTATATGTCTCCAAGTTTATAGACATTCTGGATTATTGGATGTCGGACCCTAAATTTAGTCTAAATTTTATTTTAGGTGCTAAATTAGTTTCACCTTTTAAATTAACATTTAATTAATTTAATTATGGTTAATAATTAGATGCTATATTTTCACTCATTTTACTGGCAGACATGCTGCTAATTGCAATATTTTATAGAGCAAGTAAAAATTCTTGATTCAATCACTGAATTGTCACCTGTAAATGATCCTTTCCTGGCCTTTCCTTCCACATCCAGGACAGTCACCAGCCTCCAGGTGTCTGTGGCCAGGGACAGCTGTTTAAGGAGTGAGTGTTAAAAGTAAGCAGTTTGGGTACAACCTATTCAAAAGTGAGGACTTTACCCCAGTCAGCATCATGATTTTATATTACTGTCTTCCTAAGTCTTTCTGATTTACTAATTCCAAATCAACCTGAACACATGTATGTTCTTGATGAACAAGATTTTATTTCTCTTTCTGTTAAAGAGGAAAGTGCCCAAGTGCCAGGTCTGGGGACAGTGACCTTTCTTTATCCTTAAAACTGAAATGGATGATGACAGTTCTGGCTCTCTGTACACAGGCTGTGGTCCGAGCACCTCATCTACTGCCTGGAGGCAACACTTTTAGCTGTGAGCATGGAGTTTGATTAAGTCCTTGGCCCCAATCAGCAAAGATGTGAATTAATACCATTTCCAAGCCTTTTTAAAAAGAATTTCTCAGGATCTTGAAAATGCCAAGTAATTATATTATAAAAAGCGGAGGGCAAATGACAACATTGCTTTTGGAAGAGCTTTGGGTTTTGCCCCATATGGGTATGTAAAGTTAATTACACTGATTAGTCACACAGATGGTTACAGTGCTAAGGATGTTCATTATGAATACAGATTAATATTATGCTTAAATTTGAAGACACGTGAGTTTGGGAGATTGAAAGAGTTACTGTTGAACATTAATATTAACTACTGGCAGGAACCAGAAATTCTCCTTTTAATTATAGTGAAAACATCCACAAGGAATTTGTCATTGCTATTTTCTTAATTACAATGAAGTATTTTTCCATCTGATTACATAAGCTCATTGGTCCCAAAACTCCTGTAGTTTCATTGTCTGCTACCGCAGGAATCAAAGAGCTGGAATGCCCCAGTCTGTCTGGAGACAGCGGCAGGAGAGGGGCAGGCTCTGCACTCCTCCTGCTTTGTAATTTGCTCAAGACCTATGCAGTCAAAAAGACCAAGTTCTGCCAGCCGCAGTTACTCAAACCCCAGTTTCAGTCCAGAAAGGAACACTTGGCAGCACATGAATCCCTTTATCCTGCCAGTCTCTGCAGAATCCCCCTCGCCCCCTTCCAGCCTTTCTTGTGCCCTGTCTCCTCCTTGAGAACACAAAGAATGCTTATGCCCAGGTTCTGGAACTATCTTCCTGAGGATTTCTAACATTTCAAAGGTTTTATTTAACTTCTTTAAAGGAAAGCCATCAGCATGAAGGAGAACCCCGATTCCTTAGAAGAGCACAGAATGACACAGTCCCAGCTCTGACTTACCTGTCTTTGCATGTCAGTGACGTTTTGCTCGTACTGGTTGAAGTCATGCCTCTTTCCATGAGACTTTGTCCTGTGCCACTCTAGGATGCAGTTCTCCAGCTGAGCGTTGGCTGCTTCTAAGGCACGGACCTTGTCCAGGTAGGCAGCCAAGCGCTCATTCAGGTTTTGCATAGTCTGTTTCTCATTCCCACCCAAGAAGATGCTTTCCCCATAGTGCTCGCTGAAGCTTCCCCAGGGTGCCCCTCCTGCAGCCAGCCAGAAGGGTCTGGCAGAGAAGGAGGGATGTGTGCTGCTGGCACCACCATCTGCACTTGACGCTCTGTAAGAAGTTCCTTGCTGGGCCAAACCACACCCTGAACTACCCCTGAGGGACCCAGGAAGAAACTGGAAAGGGCCTTGGCTGGTGCTCATGCTTAGCTCTGTGTGAATCGAACCCCAAGTTTGGCTGCCTAGCACTGAGCAGCCTCTTCGCCTTCCCTGAGCAGCTTTATGCCTTTTCCTGTGGGAGTTTCCCTTCGATGAATGACTACAGCAACAAGATTGTGTCATCACGAAACGTGCTTCCTCTTGGTCAATTCTGAAGCATTTATGAGCCTGCACGCTGTTGTTGTTTGGAATCAGCTACATACCGGGCTGCTTTCCTTTCGCTTGTTTGGGTTTTTTTTTTTTCTTTTTCTTTTCATATGATAATAGTGAGGTGTGGCCAAAATCCGTAGGTGTGGAACAGGATCAGCTCTGCCTCAGACTTCTCTCTAACCCTGTAGTTAGTATGTTTTTCTGCTCTTGAAGGGAATAAATGGGAAGCCAGGGCAGGGATGCAGATATTTTCTATGGTAATTCTCAGGCTGTAGAATTACAGCAGCCCATGGATTCTCAAACCTGTGGATTCTCAAATGCAGTGTGTCCTATCAGCTGTTAAACAGCTTAACGACCAAACAGCTTCAGACTGTGGGAGACGAGAGGCTTTCATGAAGTCATCCAGCTTCTAAACTAAAAAACCTCCACTCCAGAGTCAATAATGCCCAGCTGTTCCCTTCAGCTGCCCATTTCCAGGGGAAATACATGAGAATTAGGTACTTTAATACTGATTATCTCATGATTTGAGATGCAGTTCTGTTTCAGTGGTCTCGTCTCAATAGGCAGCAATGCAAAGATTTCTTGCTGCTCCCAGCACTAATACTATTAAGATATTTATCTTAGCTATAGAAAATATTTACACAATGAGTTTGTAACAGCACTCAAAACATTCAAGTGATTATTTAAAGCTACCACCCATAAAAATTGACCTGTCAATCATGCAGGATTAGTTTTTCTCAAAAATCTCAGTAACTTTCTTTCAAGCTATATCCATCCAACAGGGAAAGGAGCAGTGTGGCTGTTGCAGGTTGTCCTATTCCTCTTGCTGGTAAGGGGCATGGATTGAGGAGTGGTCCCATGGCAACAGCTGGGTTTGGTGGGTTTGCCTTGTCTTGTTCTAGTCCATGGCTGAGGGATGAGATAGAGGAGGAAGATTTGGGAAGAGGCAGGAAGCTGGGTGGGCACAGGTTCTCCCAGAAATGCTGCAGCTGGTTTCCTTACCTAGGTGAAGGCTAAACCCCTTCCCCAGGGTCTGCTCTGGCCCTGCTGCTCATCCTGACTGGTGAGGGAGACCGCATGGAGCAGTTACACCATCCTGGGACAAACAGGAAGGGATGTGTTTTTCCCTGTTTGTTTCATTTGGAATGCTGTAGCAATAAGGAGTTGTTGCACTCCAGCTTCCCTGGTACCTCCCTGCCTCATTCCTGACGGAGCAGGATTCGGGCTCCTCCTTGTGGCTCGGGCTCGGCTCTGCTCAGCACCTGCTCCTTTCTTGTTCCCCTGCTCTCTTTACATTGGGCACATGCTCCTTTTCCTTCCTCAGACACTTTCTTCTGTAGAAATCCTGTCATTTCTAACTATTTGGGGAAAGAAATCACTGAAAATAGGGTGTTCCAGTGAGTACAAGGTTTGGTGCTCCCCAAGTATTCTGCTTACAGCCACTATCCATAGCTGCAGTCTGGGGTGAGCCCTGCTGCTGGGGAGGAGGATGAGCTTGAACCATCAGACAAAAACTGAGGCCCTAACTTGAAAAAAACCCCAAATTATAATAGAACTGATGACATCCTGCAGATCTCACCAGAGGTCAGTTTCAGGTTGAATTTTCAGTTTAGCAAGCTGGTGTCTATGAACTGTCACACCGAGATAGAATTACACATGGAGGTACAGAACAGAATGTGAAATAAAATGAATCCTCTGTTTCACCTGAAATTACTCCATGGCATTCCCACCCTCCCTGGCAGTGAGGCTGGCAATGTGAGAGACTACAGAGCCTCAGTCTTGAGATTATCGTGGAATTACCACATAATGAAAACCAGAATTGTATTTTCTCTTGCAATTAATCCAAAGTACAGGTGATCTGGGACATGGGAAGTGCTTGCCCTGAAGCTCAGCCTTTCCAAACTGGAAAAGATGCCATGCAGCTTTGATCCACACATCCTGAGGATCGATGAAAAAGACCTAACAACTTACTTCAGAATCTGACACGACTCTTTATCAGGCTGCAATGCTGAATTTGGGTTTAGTCACCTCTTTATTCCAGAGCAGAAAATGGAAGTGACACTCGGAGTAAGGAAATAAACTGTTGTCAGCAGATGGCACCCTTGGATGGGGACTGCTCTGCTCCCTGGAGATGGGTGCTGCTCCTCAGTCCTGGCTTGCTTCATCTGGGAGTCATGCTTGTTTTACTGAATTGGAACATGGGAAGCAAAATGAGCTGAATTTCTAGCTGCAATTTAAATACGGGCAGAATATTTTGACAACTACATTGTACAGGTCAATGTCGTGCAACAATCACTGATTGATTCAACTCCTCATTCTGGAATACAAATGGATGGACAGCTGCCTGTGGCTGTAGGAATTCCCTCTCTTGCTGTTTAAGTGATACAAGCAATAGTCACCTAGGTTTTGGATCAGCAAAAAATATCATTTATACCATTCGGTTTTCCTCTCTGGTGGATTGTGATGTTGCTTTGCTGCAGTTTGCCAGAACCTCTTCCAAACTCCATTCCACTTTGGAATGCCAGCAGGATGTGCATTTCTTACCAGCAGCACCAATGACCTCATGGCCAAACTGGTGATGCCAGCAGTATATTTCTTTTTCTTAAATGTCAGAAAGTAGAAGACACAAAAGTAGTGTCTCTAAGGAGCTTGGAAGGAAAATAAAATATGTAATTCTAGAAATGATATTTTTGCAGATACTATAATGTGGATTGCATGTCCAGTGATGGGGCTAAGGATGCCTTTTTAAACACGTTATGTGAGCAAAGTACAGCACTTAGGTAACTGCTTTGTGTGCTTCTGGGATTCACCAGGCTCTTAAAGGTTTATCAGCACCTCTTCAGTTCCACTGGTGGGAGGTTTGTAGCTGGGAGAAGGTGGTGTGGCTAAAACAGCAGCACAGCAGTGACATGGGCTGGGGGTGTCCTTCCTGATGGATGAAAACCAAACCAGTTGCAGCAAACTGAGCAATTCCTTTCACCTGGACTGTGCCTGCTGCCTCCTTAGGAGCTGAGGGAATTTGCCTTGGTGCTGCAGGCAGTGCAGGAACACAAATTTATGCATTTTTTTTCAGAGATGCATTTTATTTGTGCATGAATTGCAGCCCTGTTGTGCCCTTAGAATTGAGAACAAAGATCTTAAGGATTTTTTATGTTATCTTCTCTGTTTTTAACTGATACCAGCTCCAGATGGCTGGCACAATATAATGGCACTTTATCTGTCCATTCATCACCATTTTTATTACTATTTTAAAAGTTGTTATTATTGTTATCGCTGTTGTTATTCCCAGAGTATCCCCTGGTTGGGTTTCAGCAGCCCATGCTGGGAGGGCCTGTGGGCTGTGTGTGGCAGTGCCACAGTGGCTCCAAAAAACACCATGAGACTGGATTTATTTGCAGAAGCAGAACAGAAACTTTATTGTTGGGACACAATAGAGCACCAGCAGAAAACAGGCTTGGTATTTCAGACTCAGCAAGCCAATGCTCATGTACAAAGGCAGAGCAAATCTAAGGAAAGACATTCTTGGATACATTCTGGTGATTTGGGGAAGGGAAAGGCTCTTTCTCTCAGCATTAGCCAGTGTGGAAGCTGCACTGGGCTCATGGAGAGATTCAGTATTTCTTTATTGGTATCTCCTGTCACGGGTAGAACCAGATTTTCCATCATCCTCCATGCCAGAACGAGCTCTTCCACCGCTCCCAAATGCTGTTGTAGGGGGAATAAAAAAAATTAAATAGAGAACAAAGAACCAATAAGGCCCTGCCAAGACCCTGAGGAGCTGAACGATGGGGTTGTGTTTGTTTGTTTTCTCACAAGATCTTTCACATATCAAAGGCAGAATTGCCTTTACATCTTATCCACTTTCCCTCCTGGTCCTCATCCAGAAAACCTTAGGATGTGGATTTGGAAGTATCTTGTATGTTATGAGAATCAGCAGAGAAATTTAGGAATCTTTGGGAGATTTGAGTATTTTAGGGTCCCATGAGCAGTTCTTGCAATCAATTTGGAAATCTACTGGTTTCAAAAATGCACATAAAATAAAGTTTTATATTTTTGTCTCTACATGATACAGAACATGCTCACTGTGGGGCAAATGGAATCTGTGGTAGTAAGAGGAAATCCAAGGCTAAAAGGTTTATTTCATCCTATTTTGCCTGTTCATTTAATCCCCTCATTAAATAAAAATGTTTCTTACCATCCTTGGGGTTCAGTCCTGACAACCTGTAGAAAAAAAATATTTGATTAATGACCATTCCTGACCTTGTCCCCTGAAACCATTGAACCATTTAGGAATTTGTGTGGATTTCACACGGCTGCTCTCAGTGGCTGGTTCTGAGGTGTGTTGTTACTAGAGGTGGTGTTAAGGTGCTTTCAGCTTTGAAATCCACCCCTATGTACTTGAGAGGGAATGAGAACAGTGGTCAGACCAGTTCCTTGTCCTGAGGTGTCTCCTTATACTGCTCCTCTCTTCAGAATGCCCCTTCTAGAAACTATATAAGGAGCTGATTCCTCCTCAGAAATCAAAAGCAATTCCATGTATAGATCAGATATGAGAAATGGGCATGAAAATGTAGTTTTTACTGAAGTAAGCTGGAGTCTGTTCCAGGCTCTTTTCTAGCTGGGGATACTGGTGGGTGAGGATGAGTATTTTCACCTCTATGCACAAATAGAGAAAACCAGGAATTAAAGAAATACTGGGAGCAGGTTTTTATGGGTTGTCTCAGGCTGAAGGCTCTAATTCCAGTGCAACCAGAGGATTAAGTGAGACATATATATGGAACCTGGTGCCTTTTGCAATTCATCATGGTCAAAATAGTGGCATTTGTATTTTCAAATCCTCCACAGCCCTGATGTGCAGATTAAGCTTGAGTTACAGCAGCGCCGGGGACTTTGCCGGGCACCTGCTTTGCCAGTGCTCCAAAGGCTGCGTGTGCAGGGCATGATTGGGGTCAGCCTGGCAGCCACAGCTCCTGCTCCAGAGTGTTGTTACCCTTATCTGCTCATCAGGACTGGGACAGAGGGACATACTGTGAGTCCTGGCCCTCCAGCAGCTGGCGGTACGTGGCGATCTCCTGCTCCAGGCGACTCTTGATGTCCATGAGCATTTTGTACTCCTGGTTCTGGCGCTCCATGTCGCAGCGGAGCTCGCTCAGCTGCTCCTCCACGCTGGTGATGAGGGCCTGGATCTGAGCCAGCTGTGCGCAGTATCGGCCTTCTGTGTCCCGCAGGTTGGCCTCCAGCCCAGCTTTCTAAAGAGCAATAATGTCAGAACAGGTTAGAATGAAGCTCATCCCGTGGAAGGGGAGTCAAGGAGAGGTGAGACAGCAAGTGAGGAAGGGGACAGTGTGAGGCAGTGCCTTGTGGTGTGTTTGGGGCAGCTCCATACCATGCTGAGCTGCGACTGGAGCTCGATCTCCAGGCTCTGCAGGGTGCGGCGCAGTTCTGTGATCTCTGACTTGCTGGTCTGTATCTGCTGGGTGTGGGTGGCAACTTCACGGTTCAGCTCATCAGTCTGAAAGGAAGAACAACAGTAAAATCACATACAAATGTATAAAAAATCAATCATTTTGAGAAAGGGAGGTAGGGACCTGCCAGGGCGGTAATGCTGAGGCAGCGCATGGCTGTGCTGTTCATTGGTGTGACCGTACCTGAGTGAAGAACCAGGCCTCAGCATCCTTACGATTCTTCTCAGCCAGAGCTTCATACTGTTCTCTCATCTCAGCGAGAACTCTGGTCAGGTCGATGCCAGGAGCCGCATCCATTTCCACGTTGACTGTTCCACTCAGCTGGTTCGAGTACTCTTTCATTTCCTGCATGGGCAGAAGGCAGAGGACACAGAAAGATGAGATTCCCTCCTCTCGCACTGTTCCTGCCCCCAGCAATCCCTGCTGGGTACACAAGTACTTGTGCTATCAAGTATCACAGATGGAACACACATAAAACATTGCACCAGCTTCCCTACTCTCTGTGTACTAACACAGGACACACGTATTTACATGTAACTTACACGTATGTTTCACTTACAAGAAATAAATTCCATAGGGGAGTTATCTCCTCCCTGCACTGTCAGGATTCTCACCTCTTCATGGTTCTTCTTCATATAAGCCAGCTCCTCTTTCAGTGTCTCAATCTGCATCTCCAGATCAGCTCTGGACAGGGTCAGCTCATCCAGCACCCGGCGCAGGCCGTTGATGTCGGACTCCACGCTCTGGCGCAGGAACAGCTCGTTCTCATACCTGCAGTCCAAAAAAGAAACAAGCACTGGAACATGTCCGAGTTTGTATTTGGTAGAGCTATAAAATGATCACATATAGGAGGAACAGTGGACTGTAGATGAAAACACACAGATTTAGAAGTCTAAAAGCAATAAAGCTGTTTTTTTCCAGTATCCAGCTATGGCATAAGGAAGCACAGACAATGCTGTATGATTTTGTTCCTGAGGAGGACATGACGTTTCACCTTGCAGAACCTCATAATGACTATCAGTGTCAATAGAAACATTGTCACACAGGACAGGAGTTTTGCAGTGTCTGCCCAGATTTGGTGTGTAGGAAAGTCCCAGGGCTGCCTGGGACACAGGAGGGAAAATAGAAACCTGCAGGTGCATTGCTGCAGGGAAGGCAGCTGCACATGGACCTTTATCATCTGATGTACTGCTGAGCCTGGGAGCTGGGAAAGCCCCACCTTACTCTAAATTTCAGACTCCAGCAGAGAACTTCTGCAGCCCCACAGCAATCTCTTCCTGTCACTCAGTTCACTCTAAGTGAAAATCCCACCTACTCCTGCCTTCTTTCCCCTGTGATTCAGGCTAGTAAAAATATTTGAGTATCACAAAAAATGAAGACATGGGCTATAACTGATCATGCAAACAGCTCAATGATCTGAATGCTGTGTTCTGTTGGGTTCATACTCTGAATTGGTCCTTCATCAATGGATTCTGCTTGCCAGGCTGTTTTGCATCTGAAATTACTGAAGAAAAAACTGTTTTGAGACAGTGAAGACAAGGAGAGTGAAGACAAATGTGCTCCAGGTGAACTTACTTCAGTCTAAAGTCGTCGGCAGCCAGCCTGGCATTGTCAATCTCCAGAATGACCCGGGAATTGTCAATGGTAGCAGCAAGGATCTGGCAATTAAGAAACACAGAGAAAGGTTCCCATGAATAATGGTAAAATCTCTGATCCACATTCAATGAGCAGACCAGGGGGCTGTGATACTCTGTGCAACACAGATTAGAACCATAACAGGGAAATATGTTTGTACAACATCTGATCTTATCTGTAGCCAGGAGAATTATCTTTTCAGCCTTTGAGGCCTACCTGTCACATTCTTTACTGTTTGATTCCTGAATGAATATATTGATAATTCTAAACATATTTTGCTAATTTTTACTGCAATTATTTTAATTTCAACAAACATCACATTGTCAGCATAAGATATTTGGTGTTTAAATTGAGAAGAGGCTACTCTCTTTTCTGCTAGAATGCTCAGGACCTCAATTTATTTGGGATGAGGAATTCACTACTTCTTTTGTAATTATTCAATCTTATTTTAAAGACATGGAACATGCAGTTCCATAATTGTCTTGCCTTCTTATAACTCCTCTACATATGAATGTCATACCTTGTCTCGGAGATCTTCAATTATCTTGTAGTAATTGCTGTAGTCACGGGCGGGGCTGGTGGGAGCTTGTTTCTGGTACCAGTCTCGGATTTTCACTTCTAAATCTGAATTGGCCTCTTCCAGGGCTCGTACCTTGTCCAGGTACGAAGCCAGCCGGTCATTCAGGTTCTGCATGGTTATCTTCTCATTGCCAGAGAGGAGCCCATCACCACCACCAAAGCCACCACCAAGGTCAAATCCTCCACCGAAGCCAGCACCTCCTCCAAAGCCGGAGCCCCCTCCAAAGCCGCAGGCTGCCCCCCCTCCAAAGCCTCCTCCATAGCCCCCACCGAAGCCGTAGCCTCCTCCTCCTGCAGAGGAGACGTACCTGGCCGAGGAGATGGAGACGCCCCGGCCGCCGGAGCCGCCGTGGATGCTCGGGGCCCGGTAGGAGCCTCCGGCACGCACCGAGGACAGGCGACAGCTGCTGCCCCCAGCACCCCCAAAGCCACCCCCGTAGGTGGAGGAAGAGCTCATGAAGGAAGTGGCCATGGCTGAAGCACAAGAAGGAGCAAAGGTCAGTTATGCAGCCTGGCAAGAGAAGACAGCCTGTGCCTTCACTGCCCTGGTGCCTCTTTTATATCCTCATGATCGGGTGTTGGGAGACAAACCCCACTGCAGCCCTCCCTCCAAAATTCCTCCTCCCTAGAGGTGAGGCCAACTATGATGACATTCCTGACAAGCAGTGCTGGCAGCACATCGCAGGGGCTTGGGCTTGGGGTTTCTTTTTTAATTAAACAAAAGGCATGAATCAGATGATGTTTTTTCTTCAGGCTATAGTTCTGAAACTTGGAGTTTACTTCTCTGACATTTAAGAATGGAAAAACAAAGTGAGTTCAGCCCCACCCACTCAGCTATTTACAATGCTCACCATGGCTACCTTCAGAAAATCAACTTTTTCTAAAAATGAAGCTTAAGTAAAATACTCCTTTCATTGAAAAATTTACAATTGTCTTATCATCTCAACGTTATTCCTTCTTTTCTATCTGCATTTTTTCCCTCTAAATTTTTGGAATTGAATTAGAAATATTCTTATTCTTGATTTTTTTCTTGGAACCAATATTTAAATTTTGGAGTCTGAGTTTTTAGTTCAAGAAGCATCTATTCATGGAAATATGTGAGGAACAATCAGCATCCATCAGTGTGTAAGGGAGAGTGGGAACAGTAAATTCATTGTTATGAAATAGTCCAGAAAGGCTACACAGATTGAAACAACTCAGTTCAAAGAGTAAATGTGAGAGGACTAAGATCCTGTTACTTTGGAAAATGTAAAGAGAATGGATTTAAGATAACACTGTTCTGATAGCAATATATGTGTTTAATGCCAATGTGCACTAGGAAATGGAGTAGTATTTGAACATAAGGCTTGAGAAACATTCAGAGGAGTCTTAATCCTCCATTTAAAGCAGGAGTCTGAAACACAAATACATTACAGAGCTAATAAATTGCCAGTGAAAATCAGGAATTCAGCACCCAGCCCTGCTCACCCTGGGAAGGCAGATGTGGGAGGTGTGTGAGGAAGCACGAGCTGCCCGTGTGCCCTGCTGGGGATGGGGTGTGTGGGGAGTGTGGAGTTTGCAGAGCCCCCTGTTCTCTGCACAACCAGGGAGCTCAAATAGAGCTTGAAGAAGAAAACTGATACGTTTGCTAAAAACATCATAAGAACACCATTGTTTTTAGCAGTACAGAAAGTGAGCTTAGAACTCAGGATGGGGATTTTGGATAATTCAAGGCTCACAGGAGTTGTTGGAATAAACCAAGGGGGTTTCTGACATTTCCAGGTAAGATGTTAATGCAGGTGCAGGGAATGCACAGCATTTTCACTCGGAGATGTGCATGTGGGAGGGAAGAAATGGCAAAGTCCAGCTGTGATGTGCCCTCTCAGGCTGGCTCTGGGCACGGCCGCTCACTCCAGGCTGAGCGGGTGGGTGTTCACCGCTCTGGAAACATGTTTCAAACTGAACCTGGCCCTTTGCCACAGCCCTTCAGTTTTGCTGCTGGGCAGATTAATGGTATGTGTACCTTGCCAGATCCCTGTGTCTCCAAGGGTTGGTGGCTCAGGAAACAAGTTCAGACAAGCCCTCCTGAAGATAAAAAAATTGTCTTAAAGACTCCTGTAATGTCAATGCCCTGAAGTGTGTGCACTGCCAGGGGCTGTGCAACCAAGAGAGCCCACAATAGGCAAATCATATTCCATTAAAAAAACCCAAGCAAGAAAACACCACAAAATTTAGTAGGAAACTTCGGGGAGTTTTCATTGAGTCTTCTTTCACTCAGGTGTGATAACTCCTTTGGAAGGTCAATAGTGAAACACACTTTGCTGCTTTCTAACATGCCCCAGGCGTCACGCTGGATCGGTATCAGATGAACACTTACAAAAACCAGGTAGCAGATAAAAGCTGTTTCTTTCTGTTGGATATTTACCATTGGGAAACAAATCAAGCAGCCAATACAGAATCATGCCCCATAACATAATTTAGATGGTGATTTCTACAGCATTTTCTCTTTACAGGCTGTATGAGGAAATAGAAGCAAATTACCTGCTGAAGTTAAAAAAAAAAAGGGCTCTTTCAAGCTTCTGCCTTTATTCTGGTCTCACTACCTTTGCTCAGAGATTCCTTATCCAATGTCTTGACACACAAACTTGTCCTTTGCAGAGTCTCGGCATTGTACCTCTGGTACCTGAACTCCTTGGCTTGTCATCTTCCACAGAGCTTTTCTGGAAGACATTCCCTGACATGTCTGTGCTGCACAAACTCTTTTGTTACCTCTGCTGTGGGATTAACGGAGCTGACACACTCCAGCCCCTCCTCTCAGGACAGCAAGTTCCAGTCAAGCAGCAGCTTGTTTGTCATCTCAGTGATCACTCTATGAGTGATAAAACCATCATTCAGAGGAGACATGACATACCTTTAGAAAACACATTTTTTTCCTGAATCAGACTCTAAAATTATAGTGTCTGAGTGATTTATATCAAACATTTCACCAGAAAACCTTCATTGCCTTGCCGATACAGGACAAAATCAATAAAATTATAAAATAAAATTTAAAATAAAATTAAAACTAAGCTATAGAAACAAGAATTCAGGATTTTTAGTTTGCATTCTTGGAGTATGAGAATTTCTTGTCAGACTTGCACATTTGCAGCTGGACAATACCAGAAATCTGCAACAGTGAGCTCCCACCCTGACTGGTTATGTCACAAGAAATTGCTCTCAGGGAATGGGATTTGTTAAGATTAGTAAACAAACCTGGAGCTGTTTGTTCTTTCATGTACGGAGGTTTCCAGGTCTTGGTGTTGTAGAGAATAAGTTTGGTATAAAACATGTGTTGATGTCTGCACTCAGTAACTGCCTGTACTGAATGCACGAGATCTTCTTATCCTGGCTCTTCCAGAAGTGAACCCCACAGAAATGGGTGAGCTCCTGAAGGATCCCCTGCAGCCCGTGTGCCTCTCAGGCCACTGTTCCCTTTGATTCTGCCCATCTTTCCCCCCGTTCTCTCCATCTTGTCCCTTTCTCTGTGTCTTACTTTTTTTGAGTGTTCTACTCTTCTGTCACAGTTTTCCCCTGTCAAAGTGAAGCCACTGCTTAATGCCACCATGCTTCATTCCAGAGCCTGAGCTGGGATTGTTGGTGTCAGTAGTGACAGCTGATGTTGATGCATCACCTGAGTCACTGCTGAGCCAAACCCAAGCACCAGCACCTTTGGATTGAAGAGGATTGCCCCACCTTGAGAGAGGAGGTCCAGAGCCTTGGGGTGCTCTGCAAACACTCCTTTCATCTGTTGTGAACATCTAGTTGTAAACAAGGGATCACTGACATTCCCCAGGGCCAAGGAGAGAAGTGCTGAAGGATTTTATGATGTCTCCATGAAACACAGACTGCAAACTGATCCACTCTGGGGCAGAGCAGTATTGGGATACTTTCGGTCTGGGCATATCTCTGTTTTCATTCCCCCCAGCTGTGGAGAAAACTGTGCCTCTGGTAACAGCAGGAGCTGGGAAGGGCTGCTTAGGCTGGAGTCACGGCTTGCTTTTAGCACCATCCCTGAGAAGTTTCCTTGGCTGTCAGTTTGGGGAGAGATGGTAGGAAATAAAATCAGTGATTTCTGGGTGTTGGAACTAAAAGCGATTTCACTTGGAATTTCAGCTAGGATAATGTCCTTGCATGAGATGTAAGGGGGCTGAAATTGGTGCTAAAGGTTTTTAAGCTCTGTGTGAATGGGGAATGGAGGTGAAGAATTCTCCCAACTGCAGCTCACCCCTGTGTGCTCCTGCAGGAATTATCTACGAGACAGTATTTTACTTTGTATTTTACCCGATGAAACATCTCCCAGCTCCTGCTGCTCTCCAGAACCACTCCCCATCCCTCTGCCCCTGCTCTGCAGAGTGCACAGCATCATAGTGAGAAACCCAGGTCACTCTTGTGTCATGGCTCTCAAGGAGGCTGGCTGGCTAATTCCTGCCTGAGTAAAGCCAAACCTCAGTGAAATATCACAATAACTTCAAAGAAGCAAAGATTGCAAGAATATCATCTTTATTTGAGTAGATGCAGCAATTCAGTACATGTAAAACCTAGAAATAATTGCAAAGCTGACCCAATTTGCATCTTAAGCATCACTAAGTGAATGAATCTGCCTAAAATTTGTGTTGCCAAGAACCTTCTGTGTTTCAACAGTCAGTTGCAGCAGTTCAGAGTGATTTCTCCCTCTCAATCCACATGTGTTGTCTGCTTTTTCTCAGTTTGCAGATGATCTTTGAAGGACCTTCAGTGCTTGTCTCTTTTGTCTGCAGTAACATGGAGAGAAAGAACAGTAAGTATTTAAGCCCAGCTCACACAGACCGCTCTGTGATGGGTGCTGAGCTTGGCTTGGGCCTCATCTCTCATTCCCTTTTCTCAGAATTTTCCTCTCCATCACCTGGATTTGACTCATCCCTTTTATGACACCGCTGACCTCTAACAGCTCAAGGCAGGTTTTACTGGCATGTTCCTGCAATTCCTTCGAGCTGGCCAAGCTCTGATTCCCGTGTCCTTTCATCTGGGGAAATGATTAAGTGTTCTGTGCTCTACTTGGCCTTTACTGTAGCAGACTCTGAGAAGTTCTTCTGATATCTGACATCTTTTAATCACTGAAATTTGTTCCATTCCAACCACAGACATAATTTGTTACTTACTATTTTTTTTCTGTGATAAATTATGCAGACCCCAGTCTCCAGAACAGACACAACTACCAGTTTTGTGTATTTTTGAAAACAAAACTTGTCCTGAAAGAGAAAGGATTCTTACCCGTAGTTCCTGAAAGTGAGCCAAACATCCTGTGGAACAAAGAGAATGAAAGGAGAGTTAATACATGAAATGCTGCATGAGATGAGGATGGATAAAAACAAATCTATCAATCAGGTACACTGTCTGCAGTCAGGGAGGGGATGCCCATCTCCCTTTGCTCCTTCTCAGTGAAGGACAGGGAGTTGTTGTAGGAAATATATTTTTAAACTGCATTGGGAAAAGACATTAAGAAGTAGCGGAGGAAATTAAAACCTTTCAACCTCTGCCTCATTTTTTTCCTCCTTGAGGCTGTGTGAGATGAGATTGAGCTGTTCTCCCAAGTGGGAGTCACTCAGTGACTGCCTTCACTTCTCTTCCCAGTGTTTCCTCCCACACTGATCCCTGTTGGGTAAAGATCTCTACCTCATAACAGGGAGTTTATGGGAATTTGGGAATAATTTTCATATTCTGTAAAACACTATTAACTGCACTTTTCCTGACTGTGATGCAGCTGATCACTTCAACTGTTAGTTGCAATTAATCTACTGTGCTGCTTGTCAGTTCCCCTTCCTGTTTAGAAACTCTTTGAGGTCTCACTTTATGTAAATGGCAACTGTTAACATTTCTAGCTCCACCATGGTCCAGAAAAATCAGTTTGTTAAAACTGTTGAACTCCAGGAGTATTTAATTGTGTTTACCAAGGTGCTGTAGCAAATGAGCACCATGACATGGTCGGACTTAGGAGGCTGAGGAAAAAGTTCTTACTGTGACTCTTGGCCTTCCAGGAGCTGTCGGTACGTAGCGATCTCTTGCTCCAGCCGAGTCTTGATATCCATGAGGATCTTGTATTCGGTGTTCTGGCGCTCCATGTCAGCTCGGAGCTCAGCCAGCTGTGCCTCGATGCTGCCAACCAGCCCCTGGATCTGCGCCAGCTGCGCCCCGTAACGCGCTTCCGTGTCGGCCAAGGTGCCTTCCAGCGCTGCTTTCTGTCAGAGAAACCACAGACAGGAAAGGTTGCTGCCAGTGCAGGACTCTGTGTAGGGAGGGAAACATGGGCCCTTTTCAGTGGGGGGTTGTCAGGCACTGCAAATTCTGACATACCATGCTGAGCTGGGACTGCAGCTCGATCTCCAGCCCCTGCAGGGTGCGTCTCAGGTCAGTGACCTCGGACTTGCTGCTCTGCAGTTGTTCGGTGTTAACTGCAACCTCACGGTTCAGCTCTTCAGTCTGAGACAGGGAAAACACTATGTGAGAAATGTGTATAGCACAGCATTTTTCTGTGTGTTTTTATAGTTGTTTCTTTCATGGATTTTTTGGTTAGTGTTTGTACAGTATGGAGGGGTTTTACCTTGCTGTGGAACCAAGCCTCAGCATCCTTCCTGTTCTTCTCAGCCATGTGTTCATACTGGTCCCTCATATCTGCCAGGATCTTGGACAGGTCAATGCCTGGAGCAGAGTCCAGTTCAACGCTGACTTGACCAGCTACTTGCCCTCTCAGGGCACTCAGCTCCTGTGGGGAATGGCAGAGGAGACAAAAGAGGGTACAACTGTAAACTGAAAACATTATGAACCTCTTGTCCTTTCTTCAAGGGCTAAGGCTGACTGACTCCCCTGAGATACTGGCAGGAGGGATCCCAGTCTACACAGAAATCTTCTCCTCACTGTTGGAGAGCCCAGGGCAATCCCGAGGGACTCCACACCTCCACAGGCTGTTTTTCTAGTGCCATTTTCAAACATGTTTCTTGGGGTTTACCTCCTCGTGGTTTTTCTTTAGGTAGGCCAGCTCCTCCTTTAATCCTTCAATCTGCAGCTCCAGGTCAGCTCTGGACAGGGTCAGCTCATCCAGGACCCGGCGCAGGCCGTTGATGTCGGCCTCCACGCTCATGCGCAGACCTTGCTCAGTCTCAAACCTTAAAAAAGCAAAACGACCCCACTGATTAACCAGCCCACAAGAAACACAGTATGAATGTATCTGGGTTTGTAGGATTTATGGTGGAGCAAATGTCATCAAGCATTAAACCTTTCTCCACATATTCGACATTATGCAAAATTTTCAGGGGTGCAGATGGTGCTCTTAGCAAAGACATGAAGGGTTGAACTGCATGCACAGGATCAAACCAATATTCATACAGGGGTTTTAGGGGCATTCCATTCCTGTTTCACTGCCCTTTGGCCCAACAAGGATTTTTGCCTACTCATGAGATCTTTTCCCTCTCAGAAATTACTTACTTAGTTTTGAAGTCGTCAGCAGCCAGCCTGGCATTGTCAACCTGCAGCACAATCCTGGCGTTATCAATGGTGGCATCAAGGATCTGCAAACAATGAGAGCTCATTACTGAGGCTGAAACAACTGTTATCAGCTTGCCTGCTGTGCAGATAAGAGTGAAGAGTCTATTTCATCTGTAGCTACAGCAAATAGAGGTGTAGGGAAGGATCAGTGATGTACAGCAAACACGTCCCAGAGATTTATCACATATTTCTGCCAGGATTCTGTTTTGGACACATTCTTGTGTCTGGTGTATGAAGTGGCTTTAGGTGGAAGTTCCACAGTGAGACAAAACTACGTGTTGGCTGAGAGGGAGAGGACTTTAAGAGACCATCTCTGATCATATTTTTATTTCCTAGAATACCCAGGATAGTGTTTCTTGATTCTTCTAATGCATCATGAAAGCCTCTGAAGGAAATTTTATTTAGGAGGAATCTGTTCAGTTTTACCTGGAAAGCATGTCTTCTATGCCTGCCACTTCTAAAACTCAAAAGGTCACCCACAAACCAGCTGTATGGTTTCCCATCTCTAACTAAAGGGAACAAAAAACAGGAGGGGAAAGAATACTAACAGGGGGAAATCCCATTGCCTGTTCTGCTATCAGCAGAGCTCAGATTTTAAATCAGGATCGCATAGGGATGGGTTGCAGCAAGGAGAAGCAAGCTGAGTGGGAGCGGTCGTGAACTCCAGGCTGAACTCAGAAAACTAAACCTCAAGTTTTCTTTCATTTATTTACATAGTTAATCAGCTACTCCCTGTGTTATGCAGGGTGTGTATCACTTCAGCAATCTGTTATCAGGTACCCATGGGCTCTTGGGGCAAATCCTGAATTTATATATGGGATTGATTACTTCATGTCTGCTGTTTCCTTTTTTCCTATGCCAAATGTTTCAGTTCACTTAATTCCAAGGTTAAGTATGGGAAATGTGAAAAAGAAATTACTCTAAATCCACTTTTATTTTCATTGTTGAAGCAGTGTGTCTGGGCCTCTGAGGGTTTTCAAGCTCTATGGCAGGTGAGAGGTTGCAGAGACAGGCAGGTTGCTGTCACTGCTTGGCTCTCATTACATATCAGTTTATATATGGTCATACATACATTAACTGGTCATATGTGTGTACATGACCAGCACGTGTAGATGTGTGTCAATAAACATGCTTTGTTAAAAGCAAACATTATCAGACTTCAGTACTCAGGCATCCCCCACAGACTGGTTTGTACTTCCTCTTGGCTAGCATTTAAAAAAGTAGGTAATTCCATATTGATACTGATTTTATCCCCCCACCATCTCATCTTCCTCTCCTTCCCATGACCTGCAATGCTTTCTAGGGGTTCCCTAAGGAACTTTTTGGGTTTTTATGTTTCCTTTGTAAGTGGAAATCTAAGATGATTTTTGAGAAATATTAACACCTACCTTGTCTCGAAGGTCCTCAATAGTTTTGAAATAAGCACTGTAATCCCGAGCTGGGCTTGGTCCTTGTTTTTGGTACCAGTTTCGGATTTTGGTTTCAAGGTCGGTGTTTGCCTCTTCGAGCGCACGCACTTTCTCCAGGTAGGAGGCCAGGCGATCGTTCAGGCTCTGCATGGTTGCCTTCTCATTTCCCGAGAGGAGGCCATCGCCGCCCAGGCCACCTCCATAGCTAAAGCTGCTGCTGAAGCTGCCGCCACCATAGCCCCCTCCCAGGCCGGAGGAGACAAACCTGGCAGAGGACACGGACACACCTCTGCCACCAGATCCCCCGTGGATGCTGGGGGCCCTGAAGCTGCCACCGAACCGGAGGGAGGAGGCGCCGGGCCCCCCCGCCACGGAGGAGCTGGTTTGCCTGAAGCTGTAACTGGCCATGGGGAGGAAGAGCAAGGACCCAACCTAAGCTGCACCTCTCGGTGATCCTGAGACGGGAGAGTGCCCTGCTCCCCCACCGCACCGCTTTTATGCCGGTGACAATGGGAGTTGTCTCCAGAATGTGTTATCTGAGACCCATGGAATTTATCAGCCCTAAGCCTTCTGCCAACACGGCGGTTCCCCTTATTGGTCAGTGGCTGTGGAGTGGGCTGTTTCCTTCCCCAGTACCTCCACACGCGGGAGACGATCCCCTCCCCCGGACCGGACCGCTGCCGCTTGAAGCAAAAGGTGGGATTTAGAGGAGGCGTCTCCTTACCGAGGGGAGCGTTCCTAAACCTGGTTAGAGTTTACCTACGTGGAAACAAAGGGGTTAGGAGCGCACCCACTGCGGCCAACGCCGCGGTCAGAGCGCAGTCACACAAAGCTTGTTTTAACAGAGTGATTCAGCCTGATAACAGAGCTCGTAAGGAGCCCAAATGGTGAACAATGTGTGTGGACCTTCACGTTCCCACCCCTCTGTTTCCCTCATTCCCCTTGAGAAAAGTTCTTTCAGAAAGGGAGTTTTCACTCTTTCTGTCTTTACTCTCGGTTCCGCTTGGGCTAACAGAGAACTGCTGTGTCTGACAGTCTGGTTTTCTACAGACACAAGAATCCCTCTGAAGTAGCCGTGGCTGTATCTGTAGCAGAGAATCAGTGACATCCCTGAGTACCTGGGGGATGAGCAGAAACGAGTGTCTGATTACACATTGAGTCCTTTGATTGCTACTGAAAGAAAGAAGCAAAGAGAAGAAACACGTAGTCTTCTGGTCTTTGATAGTCATGAAAATGTTATTTCTAAAATTTTAGGTCCTCTATTATCCAAGATGGATCTTCAAAAGCTTTTGTTACTGTGAGCTCCTCCCTGAGCATCCCTAACATACAAAGGGATACTCAGACCTTTCCTTCCATTCTCTTTCTTTCTCATTCCCTCCATATTCTGTGGAACTCCTTAGAAATGTTTTGGAGAAAGAGGAAGTTCTGGCCTGGCAGCACTTACAGCTCTTGGGAGCGGCCAGGCCTCTCTATACCCATGAAAAATGTTCCAGGTGTTTCAGGCTACAGAATAGAGCTGCACTCCCTGTGCACAGAGGTGTCAAACTGCAGGGCAAATTCAGGGAGGGAAAGAGCAAACAGCAAATGGGAGGCCAGCCAAGGCACCTGTATCACCAGGTAATGAGGAGGCCGTATCAGGAGGAATTCTGCAGTGACTCAGGTGTTGAACATATCCCTGGATACACACAGGATATGTACCACACTTCAGCCCTGGGACACCACAGCAGAACTCTTTCCTCTCTGTACAGATTTCTGCCTCCCACAGCTCTCCATCCTGCACTGTAACTCTGCAGCCTTTCCTCACAGGCCCAGGGACGCTCCTGCTGCCAGACACGCCAGTTCCTTCTGGAGACCTGAATGTCTTGTTCAGCCCTGGATGGGACGAACCTGCCCAGCCAGTAACTGCTCCAAAGGCTGTGAACAGGTGAAATAGTGGTGTCAGGAGGTGCTGAGAGAAAGCAACTAGAGAACAGTTATTTTTTTGTTAAATATTAAAGTCCGTAGTTGGAGCGTAAAGAGCATCAGTGTGTGTGCTTTTCTTCACTGAACAGAAAAGCAAGAAGCTGGAAGGAGAATAAAACCAGTGTGCTCTTTTTGAGATCTATCTCCTGGTGCAAGGAGAGATAAACATCTGTCCCCCTGGGTACTCCTTCAGCATTCCCTGGACTTCCATATCAAGACTCAATGTAGTGTGTTTTTGGTTTTTGCAAAGTAAAAAATGCATCTGTGATGCTGCATTGTATTTTATGATTCAGCTCATGAAAATTGGGATCTCGAAGGCTTCTGGATGCCCTCTGCAATATCTTGAGTAAAAGCAGCAATCACCATATATTGCACTGTCAGAATATTGATCAGGTACTGCAGGCAGGTTGGGTTTGCATGAGCTTCCAGGGAAGAATCTCCCAAAGAATGAACTGCAATTCTTTGTGGCACTTTGGAAGTACAGCTGGAAGTGTCAGGAGTAGAAAGGCTTGGGACACAAAGTCAAATGGATTAATCTGATTTATAACACCAAATACAGCATAAGCCTCTAGTACCAAATCAATCCCTCACACAGCATTTTTGCTCAAACTTAATTCTAAATAATTTAACTTTCCATTTCTGTTTCACCTTAATGGTTGCATGTGTTTGTTTTTGTAGGGGCTCCTTTAAGGTGAGAATGTGTGTTTAAATGCTTGGAAAAGCCTTCAGTATGGCCAGCTGAAGAAGGTGCTGTTAGCATTCAGTGTATGCTGTTAGCATACGTTTTTCTCCCAATTCTACAAACCTAATTTATGGTAGGGTCAGCTTTTCCCCAGTAAGGAATGGCCAGCACAGGGAATTTCCCTTATCTGCACCTTATCAGAGGGGAAGGGAGACACATTTTTTCAGGCAAAGTCATCCAGTCACGCCCAAGCTCCTGGCTGAGACCTGGTTCTGCTTTACCTTTATCTTCTCTGCCTTGCCAGTCTCTGCTGGTTTATAAAATCATTCATATTGTTTCAAGGTAGCTTTATTAATTGTCCTGTAAAGCCTTTTTTTCTTGCCCTTGAGGACATTGGCATATCCTTCTCTCTTTTCACATCCTGCTGAATTTGCTTCCAGAGATAGTTAATGCAATTACACTTTAATGAACTTGCTGAACATTTTAATCAACTTTGTTGGTGCCTGCAGTTCCATGGATGCATCTATGGATGAATGAGCAAAGCTAACTTATTATTCTGGATTTACCTTTTCAGTTTTTAACTACTTGTCCCTTCTGGTAATTCTTCCTTTCTGTCTTTGCTTCCATCAATGAAAATGTGCTGCTTTTTCACATGCATATTTTTAGTCTCCATCTCTTCTTTTGCTCATATGAACTTTGCCCACCCTGCCAACCGATCATGTCACAGGGCTTCATAAGATCGCAGCTTGGGATGCTTCTCTCCCCTTTTGAAGGTCAGAGGCATGAAATATTTGCAGCTTTTTAATTCAAGCACAAAATTCTCTATTTTTTCTTTTAAACTTCCTTGTGGGAAGAACCAGTGACAACAAGCTCTGATCTGCAGCTGGTAACAAGGTAACTGCAGTTGTGGTTTGCTCAAGATACAATTCTCAGCTGCTTGGCTTTTACAGCCCATCATAAATCTTTTTATTTTAATCCTCACAAACCTGGCATTGCCATATATTCCCTGAATGTGCCAACAGATTGTGAGACAAGAATGTTGCTGTGCTAAAGAGGCAGGTCCCAGCACATGCTCACACAGCTGTGAGTGGCTGGAGAAGAGGGCTGGAAAGAGCAAAGCAACACAGGGAATTGGCTCAAAATGACTATTTTTTGCAAAGTAGAGGGATTGTGGTGAAGGGAATGCATAGTTTCTGCACTGAAAGAGAAATATGAAAAATTATGAGAAATAAGAAATAAGGTTCTGTGTTAACAGAAATTTTGAGAGTAAGACACAGGATAAGACATTTCTGTCCAGGGCTCTGGTTTGTTCATGGCAGGACAGAAATGATGGGTTAATGATTTGAGCTGAACTGGAATGATTCCTGCTCAAGCTTCTGCAGTGCTATTCGGGCAGAGATTTCTCAATGATTGCCATTTTATAGAACATTTGAACAGATTGGTATGAGGAAAATACATAAAAGATCCTCCTGAAGGGCTCAAGCACTTAAGTAACTGGGAGCAGTGTAAATACTTTGGAAATCCTTGAAACTGGCTGTGGTGTGGAAATGCTTCATTATTTTCCCTGTTTCCCTAGAAACATAACTAACTTTAAACTCCTGACTCCTCCATCATTCCAGGACTCTAATGATAAAGCAAATCGGAGAGTAAAGTACCTGAGACAGGAAAATAAACCAAATTTTCTTATTGTGTGATTAAAGATTGTGTGGGAAGGAAGGCTCAGTTGGGGCACCAAGCCCTAGGGAGTGCAAGTCAACTCCCTGGATGTACTTTCACACTTCCTTTAACCTGTTATCTGGCTGGTAAATCTCAGCAAGGTATGATTGGGCTGGAAACTATTATTTGAGAGCCAAACATCCAACTGACAGGAGGATGTGTTCCAAAAGTCAGGTTTCTGCAGGCAGCAGCAGAGGCAGTGCAGGAGCCTCTGCCAAAGCCCAAGGGACCGAAGCTGTCCCGGGCTCAGGGAGCGGTGGCTGTTGGGCACCTGCCATGGCCTCTGCACGCTGCCGGGATCCTCGCTGAGGGAGGAGGCCTGGGGCTATCCACAGGGATCTTCCCATACACCACATGGAAAATTCCTGCTCAAAAATAAATCCTAGACTTGGGAGGGACACAGAGTAGATGGGGCTCATAGCACCGAGCCGAGCTGTTTTATTCTATTCCCATTTGTAAAACATTTGTATGTCTATTATTTATATCTATGTGCTTGTATGTTTGCATGTACATACTTGTATTTTTAGACTTACAGACTATTATTTCTCTTGCTAATTTTGTAAGAATATATTCTGATCATAAGGGTAAGCCACAGCTTCCAGTAAGGGCAGAGATTTGACTGTGCAAGCCTTAAACATTAGTTTAAACATTAGTTTTGGATCTAATTAAAAAACAAGAAGCTCTCTTAGTACCCTCCTGGTGGATCATTGTATTTGGGCTTTCCTGATCCTACCAGTGATTTCACACTCAGTTTTTCTTGACAGGAATTCTCAGAGTCTGAAGATCTCTGGTTGAGCTCAGTGAGAAAATCCAACTGTTGCTCTACGCGGGCAAGCTCCACAAGCCTCTGGTTTGTGAAGTTACTGCCAGAGAGGCATTTTTAACACTTGGTTCTCATGGCAACTCTCAGCCCGTGGAAACCCCTTTGAAGTTCTGGTTCTGGCTGCCCCAGCTGGTCACACAACTTAAAGGGAACAAAAGGGGATTTCTGACTACTTTTGATAGTTTGTGCCACTTTCCAAAAGGACTGTGTTACCCATGTTTGTGTGTACCAGGCAAGTCCCTTCCCAGGCAGTCCTGGCTGTTACCTTAACTAAGAGCCGTGGTTTTCCATCAGACTCTGATATCCATATTTAGCTTTAAATCTTCCCTTTATTAAAAACTGAGTTTTGTGCCAACTGTCTGTGTTTTGGGCAGCCCACTGCCAGCAAAGCAAATGACTGAAGTGCTTTCTGAGTGCCTTTTCATGCTTTACTAATGGATTCAGCTTTATTAACTGATAAAATCTGGTGACATGATTTCTAACAGCATTTTTAACAGAAAGGAGTTGTTGGAATTTGTTTAAAATCTTTACGTGTGTGTGAGCGCTGTGAAGTTTTGGGTATGGCTGTGATTTTCAATAGTCTGCCATCAGGTTGTGGGAAAGAACTGAACTAAGACTGGGAATGTTGTCAGAAAATGTTGATTACTGAGGCTGTGGGTGTCTTTGATCCCAGCCCTGCATGGGTTGCCAGGGCTGGGAGCACAGGGGTGTGCCAGGGAAAGGTGTTCCCTGCAGCCAGGCTTGGCGGAGCTGCGGGAGCGTGGGCTCCCAAACTGCGCTATTAGCAGTAATTGCAGCGTGCAGAAACCTCTCTTTAGGCAGTACTAAAACAGCTCTGAGAGTCAGCTCCAGAGTGCCTGAGAGTACGTGTTCACTGTCACTTGTCCTTTATCTTGGAATTGTGGAATGCTTTGGGTGGGAAGGGCCCTTAGAGCTCATCAGTTCCACCCTCTCCCACAGGCAGGGACATCTTCCACTAAAACAGGTTGATCCAAGCCCCTCCAACCAGGCCATGAACGCTTCCCGGGATATGGCAGCCACAATGCGGAAACACTTAAAGAAATTCTGAGGTTTGGATTAGCACTCCGAAGTGTTATAAATGATGTGAAATCCAACAGGAATTGTTACAGAGAGAAAGGATTTTCCTGCATGGATTGTCATACTTAGTTAACTTGGCTGCTGCTATTTTTCATGGTTATGGTGGGGTAGTAGGTGTCAGAAATATCACAGGAGCAGCTTCCTTTTCTCTCGTTTTTTTTACAGGCACAGTGAGTCAGAGTTTCTTTTCTCCTTCCTTGAGTCAGTGGTGGGCCAAGAGAGAAATCTGCCTTGTCACCTCTGTGGTTCCATTTCCTTGTAGCCAGGAGTGCCAGAGCCTGGCAGGACTGTGCACAAAGGCACCAGGGATAGCAGTGGGCTGCTGTAGCTGTCCATACCTGACAGCTGCCCTTGCAAATGGAAGCACTGCTGCGGGTCCAAATCCTGCAGGTGTGTCAGAATCCTGGTCCAGAGTGAAGCCCCTTGGAGAACCCAGCCCACTGAATTCTGGTTCTTATCTTGAATGTCCCTTTATACAGACATTTAACCCTCTTATCTTCATCAAACCTCCTGAAAATGTTGTATTATCAATCTGGAGATTGATTTCCAGAATTGAGCCACAAACCACGGCATTTGGGGCCTGGGGAAGCAGGAGCAGCACAGAGCGCCCCCTGCAGGCCCGGCTGTAAACCACAGCCATCGAATCCAAGGCATGAAACAAAAATGAAAACGTGCTGATTTTAGTATTCATAAATCTGTTCTTTCCTTGTACGAATCACGTCCCAGGCCTGAGGCTTTAATTTAATTTTGAGAGTGTTTTGAGCAGTTTGTGTCACAAATCCTCCTTGTTATTTCCTTAATTGCCATCAGAGGATGCCGGGGAGCCGACCCGAATGGACTGACACACTGTCACGCACAGATCAATCCTGTCCCTGGTACGGAGCTGTGGGACACTGCTCCACAGCCACTGAGCACTGATGAGGCTCAACCACAGCACTCCCTCATGCTGGCACTGCAAACGTGTCCCACCTAAAAAGGATCAGAAAGGAAGCAGGAGACTCGGAAATGTTCCCAAGAGACAGCCTAGAGCACAAATGGCTCCTTTCTGGGATTACAGACATTCTTCCTAGTTAAACTGTGCCTAGAGAAGGTATTTGATTCCAAAGTCCATTATAGCTGGCTAGTGCTGAGGGGTTTGGGGAAAGTCAGCGTTGGTTGGTAAGAGAGAGGAGTAAAAGGAATGGTAAGGCAGAAGAGTCTCTGTGACTTGCACAGAGTCCTGTTGTGACTCTAAGGAGAGGCAGATCTGCTTTGACTTCACAAACCTTTGTTTCCCATGGAAATAGTTTCTCTGACTCATCCCTTTCCTGCTGTGCTGAGAATTCATCTTGGATTGTAACATGGGATAGTTTGATGTATTTTAAAATTATACCTTGTTATCCAAAATGATGATGTTTTACCTGTCCTGAATGTCTTTGCAAACCAAACTGTAAGTGTAAAGCTGCATGACAATGTAAGAAACATTGGTGATTTAGGAGGTGTTCAGAGAACAATGAAGCCTCTGAGACCCACCCAGGGTCTGCGACAGGGCGGCAGTGGAGTCACTCCCCTGCTATGTGGCTGACCCTGTTCAGCAGCTTCCTCAGCCCTGCAAACCAAACACTGAAATGCAAATTTCTAAGTTTGAAATGACTGAGATATTTCACCCGTTTTCTTCCTCTGTTGAACCCAAATAGGCTGAGTGTGGCACACCAAGTGGGGCAGGTTAAGTAACAGAGCTTGAACCTTGCCTGCACCGTGACATTCTCCACTCAGAGTTCCACACAGGATGGAGCTGGGAATGACCCTATGGAATAAGGGAACACACTCCTCCATGTGGCACTTTCAGATAAAAGACATGAGCTCAGATTTTCCAACATGGCAGGAGGAATAATCCCAGCAACTGAATGTTGGGTTAGTAGAACTTTCTTATTCCTCACTCATTTCCTGATCTAACCCTTTGCTTTAATTGAACAAATTAAGACAGAGCTCTCACCCAGAAGCCAGGAAAGGGCTGCCTGGATAGGATTGATTTCTTGTTCAGCAACTCTAAGGAAAGTGGGTTTGATTTGACAAAATTTTCATGGAATTTGGAGGTTAATTAATCCTGATTTTTCACTTCAGCTGCTGAATTGGCAAATCAACTACTTGCACACCCCTTACAACACATGCAATGAAAAAGGGGTTCCCCCACCCCTTTCTCTTCCCCATAGGTGTCACCCTTGAGTTTAATGTGGATGTGTTTATTCATCTCCAGGATTTTATCCAGTCATTGTATGATTTAGGATTTACATATTCCTTTGGAGCCTAATTGTGAATTAAATAATTCACACAACTTAAATTTCTTTGTGTATCTGACTTCTTACACCTAAATGTAAATAGAATATTAATATACCAAATAGACTGCTGGACACAGAGTTTTCTTTGCATTGCAGACAGGTAAAGCTTTATTTGAGGGATTGCTGTTCAGTGAAGAACCAAGTGCACTGCACAGACCTCTGTGTAAGCACAGTGATCACAGTGATGGACAGTATGAAAAGAGAGGAATAGATAGTTTTAGGAAAAGCCTGGTAATTATTAATTTTGATTTCATGAATAGCATTTGGAGAGCAATCTGTGTGTGGGGTAGGTCACAGTGTGTGTGGGCTGTGGGCCAGGCTGCTCCCACGGCACTGACTGGATCAGGGAAGCCCAACGCGTCGGTGGTATCTTAACACACTCTTGACTGCCCTGTGGAAAGAAAAAAGAAACCATTGCTGTGATAGGGAAACCAAGAGTCTCTCTGCAGCGCTGACATTTCAGACTCATCCACTATTTAAATACCCATTTGTTAGCAAAAGCATGGGAAAGGAGCTTAACCTGTCTCTGGAATTGGAGCCAAACCACTTTGAAATAAAGAGCTTTGATTGTGAATGGTTTAATCCCTGCTGCAATTGCAGATGTGGAAGGCATAGCACAAAGCTGGTATTAGCAGGAAAAGGGATGAAACAAAATGTGAAAGCCTTAAGTTTGGATGCTCTTTGGAAGATATTTCTTACCTGCCTTGTCACTAGATTTACCATGACAGTAGGAACTAGCAGAGTAAGAGTGGGAGAACTTACCTCCTCCTTGGAGAGCTCCTTGACATGATCTGTAAAAGGAAAGGAGTTTTAATGAAGGGAACAATAAATACATACTGACATCACATGCAGTGCATGTAACAGCTCAGCTTTTCCTGGGTCTTGCAAATACATTTTTATATATTTTTTTTCATTTCATTCCCTTCAGCTGTATTTTCCTAGAAAATTGTAAAAGTAGAGACAGAAAGAGACTGTTGCAGTATAATGCTTGGACTCTCACAGTCCAGCTGTGCTTGTTTGTTCCTTCTGCTGACAGAAGGAACTTCATTACAGTTTGGTTTGGCATGGTGATTCCTCTCATGGAATTCACTCGGCACAAACAGGTCAAGAGGAACTGATTAACTCAAAACCTGTCAGTAACAACCTGCTCTGTGTTTCCCTTGGTGTTTGATGTGCTTATGAAGTTTTTGATAGACACATTTCAATGCAGATGCCGTGAAAAAAAGTTGCTCAACTTAGATTTCAGCTACAGACAAGTAAAATATTCTGCTCTGTCTTCCATGAATGCCAAGCGAGAAAAGCTTGTGATAAAATTTGTGCCCTTATTTGCAAACAGAGAACGTACACAAGATCCTGCTGCCCCTCCTGCAGCAATGACCGGTACTGCTGGATCTCCTGCTCCAGGCGCATCTTGATGCCCAGGAGCATCTTGTACTCCTGGCTCTGAGCCTCCATCTCACAGCGGATGCTGCCCAACTCCTCCTCAACGGAGTTGACCTGCGCCTGGATTTGTTGGAGCATGCGGCCGTAACGAGACTCGGTTTCTGCCAGGGAGTTTTCCAGAGAGCTTTTCTGAAAAGGCAAACACAGGAGTTGAGGAGCAGAGTTCTACAGCTCCCTGCCCGTGCCAAGGAGGGAAGGGCCCGCAGATCCTGCCCACCTACCGTGCTGAGCTGTGCCTGCAGTTCAATCTCCAGGTTCTGCATCTCACGCCTCAGCTCAGAGAGCTGGTGGCTGCTTGTCTGGATGTCCTGGCTGCTGGAAGTGACCTGCTGATTGACTTCTTGGATCTGTGGAGTGAAACCCCAGAGACACTTTCTGAGCCACAAGGGAGTAGATCTGCTGAGTGAGTACTCACATTTCCAGAGAGCCATTCCCTTTCAGCCAGTCCTGGTACCAGGGTGTCTGGGCTGTCCCAGAGGCTCCACTCTGGGCATTGCTACGTACCTTGACCTCATACCACTGCTCCACCTCCCTGCGGTTCTTCGCAATGATCTGCTCATATTCATCTCTCAGGTCATTCAGGATCTTTGTCAAGTCTTCTCCAGGGGCAGCATTGACCTCCACACTCACATCACCACCAGTCTGGGACTGGAGTTGCCTCATTTCCTGCAGGGCAGAGAGAGAGACAAGAGCACACACAGGTCATTTATTGTGCTGGGGCAAAGCAGTACCAAGTACAAAGGAATGGCACTTCCATGGCATAAGGTGAAATGGACTTGATATGTGCTGGTGGGAGGTGTGAAGAATCAATGGGTTATGTCTTTGGCTGTGCTATGTATCACTGGATTGTACCTCCTCATGGTTTCTCTTCAGAGCAATCAGCTCATCTCTCAGGGACTCCAGCTCGGATTCCAGTGAAGACCGAGTGCTAGTGAGACCATCCAAGATGTTCCTCAGGCCATTGATGTCAGCCTCCACGGTCTGACGGATGACCAGCTCATTCTCATACCTGTACGAAAGGAAAGCAAATCATTGCACATTCATTTTGTTACAATATGTAGGCTTAATCATACCACTTTAGACAGGGCTTCATCCACCTGCATTCATGAGTCTTATAAAATCTGTGACGCAAAAGAGGCAAGGTTCACAGGGTACTCACTTCATTCGGAAGTCATCAGCAGTCATCTTGCTGTTATCGATGTCCAGAATCATTCTGTTGTTGTCCACAGTGGCAGAAATAATCTGCAAAAGGGGAAGATGGACAGGTGTATTTCTGTGTTCTAGATTTCCAGGACAAGCAGAAAGAAGACACAAAGCTTTGGTAGAGTGTTGCTGCTGGTCTTGGAATTGTTTCTTGGAGTGGTGCAGGGGCCATGGAAAGTTCCTGAATTGCCATGCCACAGGGACTGAAGTGTGCAAGGTTTTGGCTTTCCAGAGATTTTGATGAAAGAGTATATTGATGGGGAAAAGAACAGAAGAACATTTATGTTGAGAAATGTCCAGCCCCCATGGGGTTCTGCAATCTTGGTGTAGGAGGCAGTGTGGGCTTTGCCCCTGATACTGTAAGTCATCCCATTACGAAAAAAGTTGGTTGTAATGGAAGACCTCAGTCCTTCCAGCTGGTGTCTGTAGGAGTGTGCAGGGACAAAGAGAGCTCAGATCCTGCCATCCAGGTGCTTTGGCTTTGCACTCCACCCAGCTGGTCTGGGTGGGAGCAGGGGGAAGCGCTGCAAACCACACATGGCTGGTTTGGAGCCACCTGCACAGCGTGGGATGGACATGAGCCAGCGTGTCTGTGGCTGGTGGAGCTGCTGGTGCCTCGGGCTGTGCTCTGTTGCCTGTGGGCTGCTGTGAGGGTTTGCTCACCCAGGGGATGGGAGATGCAGCTCAGCAGGTTTGTGCCTGCGGTACCAGCAGCACGGCCATCCCGTGGGCAGTAGAGCCCAGTGCTGGGGATGGAGGGAGGAAGAAGGAGCAAAGAGGAAGGAGGAAGGCCTTACAGGAGAGAGGAGCATGAGAGAGATGGAGGCACGTGTGCCGGGATGATCCTACCTGATTTTGGAGTTGTTCAATGGTCTGGTAGTAGGAGCTGTAGTCCTTGGAAACGTTGGGAGCTTGTTTCCTGTACCACTCCCGGATGTTGTGCTCAAGCTGAGCATTCTCTTCTTCCAGCCTTCGCACCTTGTCCATGTAAGACGCCAGGCGGTCGTTGAGGTTCTGCATGGTGACCTTCTCATTGTTGCCCAGCAGCAGGTCCCCACCAGAGCTGCAGCTCCCACCAAAGCCCCCACCAAAGCCCCCACTAAAGCCCCCGCCAAGGCTGCCGATGCTCAGGCCGCCTCCGTAGCCCCCGCAGGCTGCCCCGCCATAGCTGCCCCCGCCGATCACGGAGGAGGCGTAGCGCCGGCAGGAGCTGCGGCCACTGCTGCCACCACAGGCGCCTCCACCTCCTCCTCCGCTCCGGTACGAGGTGCTGGATGTTCTCTTGATGCTGCAGCTCATGGTGAAGGGATCAGATACTCAGCCCCAGATGCAAAGCTCTGCACAGCGAGATAGAGGAAATCAAAGTGCAGCGGGCCGTCCTTGCTGGTGGCTATTTATACCTGCCCGGTGGGTGTCACCTGCCAGGCAGTCCAGCTTCCCATGGGGTTTGCCAGCCATAGTGCTCATGCCGAAAGTGATGTGCTAAGGGGAATTTCTTTTGGGGCTTGGGACAGCCCTCCCCCTAGGTACTGGGTTTGCATGCTGATTCACACCACGCCTGAACTGCAATTTTGGGTGGGTGGCTGTGAGTTAGATTTTGTTGGAGATAGTTTGTTGCTGGCTACTTAGTGAGCAAGACTCATTTTAATGAGTGTTCTTTGTTCTTTGGAGTAATTTTTTTTTTGTCCTGAAAATAGGTGGTGAAAGCACCACCTAATCACTCTGCTTTAATTTCAGAGTTGAAGTATGAACTCAGGCACCCTTTGCATCAAGCTGGCTCGAATTAGCCTGCAGAACTGCCACTTCTGGAAACAGAATCTCTAAGAATTTAGGTACTCCTCTAGAAAAGAAAGCTCATTGTGGGCACTGTCTCTCAGAGTACTTAGTGGTAAATCACAGTAGAATGCGCTTAACAGCAACAACGTTATTTTTGTTCTCACTTAACTCTGGTGGTATCGCTTCCAGAAAATCCTCCTGTCTCATGTGCATGCAGTGATGCCATTTTAAAGTTGTGAGTTTTTAAACATTTTTGTGCAAATTTCAATCATTCAGAGGTTATCTTAAACTGAAATACATACATGAAATATATATGGCTGCATTGGCTGTATCCTGGGAGAGAAAAGAAAGGATTTGGCTTGGCCAGATGGAAGCTGAGATTGTTATCAGATGGCTCTTGAGGAAGGAGGTACCAGGGCTGTTAGAAGTACAGAACAATCCTGTTGTCCATGTAGAAAAGGGCACACTCTGGATTTGAGTGTGTTTGGGCTGGAAACTAAGGGGAAATTTTTAACTTTGGGAGGCAGAAGGGTCTTGAAGAATTTCCATTGCAGGAGCTGTGGATGGCAGAGTGAGTTTCAAGTCTGATCTCAGTCAAGTGATGTTGGGGATTTTATCCTTGTATAGCAGAGGTAGCTGTGATGACCCTCTAGATCCTCCTTACCTTCCGTCTTTTGTCCCTTGGTGCTGAACAACTGCACCATTTCTATAAGGGGGCAGATTATGATAAGCCCTTCTTTGCAAAAGAAATTTTGCCTTTAAATAACTTCCTGAAAAATGTGAATTTTGAGCCTGAAAGACAAGGGGCCTCATTATGTGAGGGGTGAGCTTTGATGGGAATTCATCTCTACTTGGAAGTTGCAATTTGCCCATTTGTTTTGTTGTTGGTTTCTCCATTTATGTTGTTACCTACACACACCCTGCAGTTGTGGCTCAAGCAGGATTTTTTTTCTTGATTATGAGATCCATAAAAGTTACTAATGTGTGTTATGGCTGACTGAAGAATCATGGAAAACCATTCAACCTCTTTCTTGACACACCACCACCCCCGTATCACAGATAATGTAATCCTTTGATCTGCATAATTATGCAGCATGGTTGTTGTTTTATTGGTAGCTCTCTAATTCTCCGCACGTCAGAACCAGGCGCTTTGCATATGTTATTGAGACTGAGTCATCATTATTAAAAAATAAAAATTATTTTCTCACAGGGTGTGATTCCTTAGTCATATTTTCCTCATTAGATTGTTGAAATGCACTTTTATTCTCCCCTATGAGATGTTTATTGCTGATTGGCGTTAGTGCCAGAGGTGTTGATTTTATATCTCCTTCTCGGCATCGTTGCATCACAACACCCGACCCGACAATTTCTGACATTTCCCAATGCTGTAATTTCATACTATCACCAGGTGCCTTTTCTCTGTCTCTCTGTTCCTCTCTTCTTTTTTTGAACAGGTGGTCTAACCATCCTTACTGCCATAACTGCATCCCAAACATTTAATCTCTAGACTTTCTGCTCTGTAACTCGGGGGTATTTCCTTGTCTCCATGTGCATTTCTGGCCACTGTCCTATGTACAGGGCTCTTGGCCTGAGTTGGCTGTTGTGAGTGAGTTTGGACCTGCTGATTTACTTCACATGCCAGAAGGGCCAGGACTTTTCAGGAGCCATTACCTTTCATAGTCCTTGCAATGACAGAAGGAGGTCAGATATGTTTTGCTGTAGAAGATGTTGAAGCTCCTCAGCCATTCAAAGGCGCTGTAAGAGCTTTGAAATCACATCTTTCCCTGGCAGACCTTTTGCTCATAGTGCAACCCATGGACCTCTGCAAGTCAGAAGTTTGTTTGAAGTAGGAGTGCTGTGAATCCTTTCCCAGTGCTGTTTACTCACTGGTGAAGTTGCATGCTGAGCCAGAAACAGATACTCCAAATTGGCAGAAGAACCAAAAGCAGCCTGTGGTTTCCACAGAGGCTGTGATGCCATTACTGGATGTATGTCTTCAGTCACACAAGAGGGAGAGGACAATCCTAGATACAATTACTGGTAATTAATTGTTCTACAGTAAATGAGTCAAATGTGGTCTCGGTAAGAGGAGTGCTACTCCCAAGAGTTTCGTCAGGAACTCCATTTGTGCATTCCTCATCCGTCATCCATTGTTCTGCAGCATCGCTCAACCTGTGCATTTGTTCAGTTCTTTCAGAGCTGTAGGATTTCCACAACCCCCCATTCTGGGCTCATGTTTCTCTTATGTCACTCCATGAGGTGGGCTCATAAGCTTGCATATGTATAGACCTACAGAAAATCCTATTAAATGCGATTTATTTTAATTCTGTAGTTGATCTAAATCATTACTCATAGTCTTTCCTATCACTGAAAAAGGACAAATTTAGAGATACTGCCCAAGGGAAATTAAGCTCTTCCATCAGAGGGATCCTTTCCTGTTCTCTTTCTCTCTACCTGCTTCCATGTGCTCCTGTTATCGATGATGGTAACTAATTGAATTCTAAATTCCTCCCTGCCCAAGCCTATTTTTCCTATCCTGTAGATCTTTTCAGAACACTAAGCAAGTGTATGGCTTTTTCTAAGAACATGGATGAGTGAAGTGAGCACCAGGAGCAGGCAGTGGTGTCAGGATACTTAATTACAGAAATAGCACAAGGTTTCTGGAGCACCTGCCAGCCATAGATGGCAGCTGTGGGTCTTGCTATGCCTTTGGCACACCTGTGGTGTGTGTTGGCCCTAGGACAGACCTTGGCCCATCCCTAGGTGGAGGTTAATGCCCTGTAGATCAGCAGGAATGTGTGGAGGGCATTGTGCTGTCAGCAGCAAGACTCCACAGCGAGCTGATCCTGCTATAGAGACTCCTGAGGACTCTCCCAGCGCCACCCACTGCACCAAGACCTCACACTCCCAAATCGGCTCAGAAATGGGGACAGACACTGAACCTCTGGAGTTCCCGGGAGTTCTCTGGGTGAGGACTGTATTTCTGATCATTCTGATGCTTCTCTGTGCTTCTGGATCATTAGAAGGAAGCAAAGTAACCTTTCAGTTCTTTAGCTATATACATTAACTGTATTTTAAAGTTCCATAATCTGACCTCAAAAGAGATGTCTCCTTCAGCTGTGCCTACAGTAAATACAGCTGAGACCTGAGTGAGTTCTGGCAGCCTCTAGAGACAAAAGTCATGTTTGCATTTGCTTTACATAATTTTCTATACTGTTGAAACCTGAAATGAGCTTTTTATTCATTGTAGACAGGTTTTATTCAGACAAATTCCTGATACTGGCCTGATAAAAGTCAGTTTTTCAACAGGAGTAGAAAGTATATTCTTTGTGGAGAAATCACTGCAGGCTGCAGTCAGGGTGCTGTGCTGGCAGAGCCAAGGCATGTGGTTACTGAGAGAAGAGCTAAACAAAATCAAACTCTTGTAAGTTGGTTGTGATGAGAAAGTGTTTAATTTCATTACCCTAACAGATCAACCCTGCAGTCTGAAATGAAATGGGAAATACTAGAAACCAGGATTAATCAGTGGGGAAAGGACAAACAGGCACCTGTATGTGTTACATGTCTGACTTCGTGTATCTGGTGCACAACAGTCAGAGACTGAAAAGGGGCTTCACCTCAGAAAGCAAAATACAGTTAAAGGAGCTGTCCTAATTTAGTATTGCTCTCTCATCTCTAATTTTGTTGCATATTTTATGTTCTTAAGCAGTAAAGTGTAGAAAATACCTTCAGCGAAAGGAGTGTGTCTCTCATTTCTCTTAAGGCAGAGTATCATCAGCCAGCTGCATATACTAACAGAAATTGCGTTCTTGGTATTATATCAGTATTTAAATTGAAATTTCTATCATAAAACATTGGAATGTTTTTGGTGCATGACACTGAAGGAAACAGACCCATTGTTTTGCTGTCTGTTTTCCCTAACAGAAGTCAGCAATATGCAATGCTTTGTGCAACAAAAGGTGTGGAAATACTTGTGAGGAAGCCCCTCATGCTGGAACAACTTCTCCTGAGTCACACCTTCCTTCCCACAGGGCTCCAGCTGTGATGAGATGAATGGACTCAGAGCAGTCACAGTAGTACCACTGGGCACAGTTTAGTAAATTAACAGGTAATCTCCTGATAGTTACCCATCATTTGTATTTTCTTTCTCCTTTCACTCACATCATTCATTCTCTTTAGTACAAGTGGCAAGGCAAGGGACCTGAAAGCAATCCCTTAGTGACCATTAAAAACCAAAATGGTAAATTGTTTCTAACATCTCAGGAAGGAGAAAAAATTGTGTCATGAACTGACAACAAGACTTCTATTCTCAACCTTATACCTCTTGCTTGTGAAGAGGGATTCCTGCAAGCTCACCCAGCAGTTCCCCTAGGCAGAGGCTGGCTGTTGTCTCATCTCACACAGCCATGGTCACACTTCCTGATATTTCTTTTCACTCAGTGGTTCTATCTCAGCACTGTGTCCATTTTCCTGGTGCAAAATGGACTGTCCTGAGACCACGCACCCCGTACAACTGCACAGCCCGTGTTTGGTGGATGATCTGGGTATGTACCCACACAAGGTTGGTTAAATTTATTTTCTCAGACATGTTGTGATTTGCATTACAAGGTTTATTAGAGCAGAGTTACCAGCAGAGTGTGAGCTTTTTAACGAAGAATGAGTTGCCAAAGACAAGTTGAGTAAGCCAAGCATTGCAGGGCGGAGGAAGGGGTGCTGGGGCAGGTGGCCAGGCTCGTCTTCCAAACCCTTCCCGCTGCCTCGGCCGTGCTGCAGAAACTCTCTGGTGTCTCTCGCCGCCCATGGTCAGTGCATCTCAGCTGGATGGTGCCAGGGTCACTGCTGCTGCTCTAGCACACTCTTGACTGCCCTGTGTGAACACAGAGCAAATCACTGCCTTGAGGGGAGGTCTGAGAATTCCTGCTGAGTGGAATTCTTACACCTGACAGTGTCAGCAGCAGAGGTGCAGAGGCTCCATGCCCAGCAGCACCCTGAGCACTTTTTCAGAACTGTATTTTTTTATTGTTCCAGTAAGCAAAAAGTATTTCCTATCCCATAAAGTTTATAAAGTCTATTTTATATTTAAGCAGAGGGAAGAGCAACACTTGCTGTATTTTAGTCCCTGATTCTGCTGCAACAGGGTAAGGAAGTTTCTCACTCCTGGGCTAGTGGACCTCGGAATCTTTCCCAACCCAAACTACAAAACTTTTTTCTGACCAAATATATTGCAGCCATTGGGGCAGATGTAACCCACTAACAATCACATGCTTACAAAGTGTTGACTTACCTGACATCTCCCCACACTGGGAATGAGAGTAGGAAGCAGAATATGACTGGGAGGATTTTCCACCTCCTTGAAAAGCTCCTTGGGAGGCACTGTAGGAAAAAAAAAAGAGAGAATTCATCAAAACATACTAACATTGGATATTCAGTTGAAAGATATGTTGATGTAGCCTCAGGGACAAAAAGTCGCTATTAGTAAATAAGTACATGAGGCTTTCTTTGTGCTCCCTTGCTATAACATGAAATACATACACAAGATCCTGTTGCCCCTCCTGCAGCAGTGCCCGGTACTGCTGGATCTCCTGCTCCAGGCGGGTTTTTATACCCAGGAGCATCTTGTACTCCTGGCTCTGACCCTCCATCTCACAGCGGATACTGGCCAGCTCCTCCTCAACGGAGTTGACCTGCGCCTGGATTTGTTGCAGCAGGAAGCTGTAGCGAGACTCGGTTTCTGCCAGGGAGTTTTCCAGAGAGTTTTTCTGAAAAGGCAAACACAGGAGTTGAGGAGCAGAGTTCTACAGCTCCCTGCCCGTGCCAAGGAGGGAAGGGCCCGCAGATCCTGCCCACCTACCGTGCTGAGCTGTGCCTGCAGTTCAATCTCCAGGTTCTGCATCTCACGCTTCAGCTCAGAGAGCTGGTGGCTGCTTGTCTGGATGTCCTGGCTGCTGGAAGTGACCTGCTGATTGACTTCTTGGATCTGTGGAGTGAAACCCCAGAGACACTTTCTGAGCCACAAGGGAGCAGATCTGCTGAGTGAGTACTCACATTTCCTCTCCCTTTCAGCCAGTCTCAGTACCAGGGTGTCTGGGCTGTCCCAACAAATAAGATGCCACTCTGGGCATTGCTACGTACCTTGACCTCATACCACTGCTCCACCTCCCTGCGGTTCTTCTCAATGATCTGCTCATATTCATTTCTCAGGTCATTCAGGATCTTTGTCAAGTCTTCTCCAGGGGCAGCATTGACCTCCACGCTCACATCACCACCAGTCTGGGACTGGAGTGTCCTCAATTCCTGCAGGGAATGCAGAGAGAGAGACAAGAGCACACACAGGTCATTTGTTGTGCTGGGGCAAAGCAGTACCAAGGTACAAAGGAATGGCACTCCCATGGCATAAGGTGAAATGGACTTGATATGTGCTGGTGGGAGGTGTGAAGAATCAATGGGTTATGTCTTTGGCTGTGCCATGTATCACTGGATCGTACCTCCTCATGGTTTCTCTTCAGAGCAATCAGCTCATCCTTCAAGGATTCCAGCTCAGATTCCAGTGAAGATCTAACCAGAGTCAGGTCATCCATGAGATTTCTCAGGCCATTGATGTCAGCCTCCACGGTCTGACGGATGACCAGCTCATTCTCATACCTGTGTCACACAAAGACAGAGAAATGGGGAAATGAGATGCTGACAGTCAATAGCACACATCCCTCTAAGATCAGTATGTCAGTAGAACAGTAAAGTAAAACACTCAGTAATACCACCCAGGGCTGTCCTTCCTTGTTTTCTGAGATGATGAGAGGGATTTGACAGACATGCAAGGTTCACAGGGTACTCACTTCATTCGGAAGTCTTCAGCTGTCATCTTGCTGTTATCAATGTCCAGAAGCATCCTGTTATTGTCCACAGTGGCAGAAATAATCTGCAAAAGGGGAAGGTGGAGAGGAGTCTTTCTGTGTTCTGGATTTCCAGGACAAGCAGAAAGAAGACACAAAGCTTTGGTAGGGGGTTATTGCGTGTCTTAGAATTGTTTCTTGCAGTAGTGCAGGGGCTATAAGGAAGAGTAACGATCCAGATTTACTTTTCAGGGAAGCTTGTGCTATCACAGACCATCCTGCCAAATCCATCCTCTTCCTTCTCTCAAGTTAGGGACAGCCCCTATGTGTCCCAAAGAGTGTTTGCAGCCCTTTCCATGTAATGTACTATTTCACGGTGCCTGTTTATTCTGGTTTTTTGGTACTGTGTAACCTGATGGCAATGGAAGACCTCAGTCCTTCCAGCTGGTGTCTGTAGGAGTGTGCAGGGACAAAGAGAGCTCAGATCCTGCCATCCAGGTGCTTTGGCTTTGCACTCCACCCAGCTGGTCTGGGTGGGAGCAGGGGGAAGCACTGCAAACCACACATGGCTGGTTTGGAGCCACCTGCACAGCGTGGGATGGACATGAGCCAGCGTGTCTGTGGCTGGTGGAGCTGCTGGTGCCTCGGGCTGTGCTCTGTTGCCTGTGGGCTGCTGTGAGGGTTTGCTCACCCAGGGGATGGGAGGTGCAGCTCAGCAGGTTTGTGCCTGCGGTACCACCAACACGGCCATCCCGTGGGCAGTAGAGCCCAGTGCTGGGGATGGAGGGAGGAAGAAGGAGCAAAGAGGAAGGAGGAAGGCCTTACAGGAGAGAGGAGCATGAGGGAGATGGAGGCACGTGTGCCGGGATGATCCTACCTGATTTTGGAGTTGTTCAATGGTCTGGTAGTAGGAGCTGTAATCCTTGGAAACACTGGGAGCTTGTTTCCTGTACCACTCCCGGATGTGGTGCTCAAGTTGAGCATTCTCTTCCTCCAGCCTTCGCACCTTCTCCAGGTAAGACGCCAGGCGGTCGTTGAGGTTCTGCATGGTGACCTTCTCATTGTTGCCCAGCAGCAGGTCCCCACCAGAGCTAAAGCCCCCACCAAAGCCCCCACTAAAGCCCCCACCAAGGCTGCCGATGCTCAGGCCGCCTCCGTAGCCCCCGCAGGCTGCCCCGCCGTAGCTGCCCCCGCCGATCACGGAGGAGGCGTAGCGCCGGCAGGACACGGAGGAGCTGCGGCCGCTGCTGCCACCACAGGCGCCTCCACCTCCTCCTCCGCTCCGGTATGAGGTGCTGGATGTTCTCTTGATGCTGCAGCTCATGGTGAAGGGATCAGATACTCAGCCCCAGATGCAAAGCTCTGCACAGCGAGATAGAGGAAATCAAAGTGCAGCAGGCCGTCCTTGCTGGTGGCTATTTATACCTGCCCGGTGGGTGTCACCTGCCAGGCAGTCCAGCTTCCCATGGGGTTTGCCAGCCATAGTGCTCATGCCAAAAATGATGTGCTAAGGGAAATTTTGTCTGAGGTAAGTAAAAGGCATTACTATTCAGTGCAAATATGTCTTAGTTGATTCACACCAAGCCTGCACTATAATTTTATGTGGGTGGCTCCTTGTTGGGTATTTTGTTGTACAATGTAGTATCTCTTAGTTTCTGTTAATCTGGCAGTATCTCGCTGGTAACGGCAGCTAATGAAGTCTCTGCTTCATTGTCTGTGTCTTTCATTTTTTATGTTTTGAAACTAAGTAGTTCAGCTTTGGTCTTCCACCTGAGATCACAGACATGATTTATAATACCAGCAGCTTCCAAAGGACTCTTCATTCATTGATTTATTTCAAATTTACATCAGCTGTTTAGAAATCTAATGCACTGAAATAAATTTTTTTTAAGTCTGCATTCCTAAGTCTGTTACAGAAGAAAGCTTGACTCTGAATTTTTCACTCTGTATTGAATAAAGTCCTGCTGGCATTCAGCTTTCTCTGAACATACAGCATGTGGATCATGGTCTTTTTTCTTTTTGAAGAAAACTCTGTGTAACAGCCACAAAAGTAATGTTTTGCAAGAGAAAATATATTAAATATTTTCCTATCAAAGAGCTCTTATTTTATTTTAATGGTTTTAAACGGACTCAAAGGAAATTGAGAGGAGAAATATTTTACTTTGCATATTTTCATAACTGAATTTAAATAGTAATTTCTCAGAATACATCCTTGAATTATATAATACAATGAAAAAATAAGTTTGATTAAAAGACCTAAAGATTAGATCTGAAAAAATATCATCATTACCTGAGCTCATTACAGTGAAGGGTGTTTTGCAACCATGACAGAATACCTTGCACCACCCAACAGAGAGTCAGAAATACTTGTGTACTTTTTTCCACTGCTCGTGCAATAGGGAACGGCAGTGAGCTGCTTTTTCCGTCTTTATTAGTTAAGCTCTGTGAAACTGAGAAAGGCCTTGAACAAAACCAAATTTTCAGTTTTCTGACTGCACTATAAATATCAGCACTGCAGCTCCTATGGAAGAGTCACTGGGCTGTGCAAAGGAAGCACAAGGAGCTGGTGGGACCTGCTGTGGATCTCCATCTCAAAATCACCTTATCCACAGAGAGGGAGGATGGATTCAATCTAGAGGTGTTTTAGGAAGAGAAACAGAAGAAGAAATAATCCCACTCCTCTCTCTGGCTGTAGTTGTGCAGATTTGTTGGTCCTTGGTAACTCCATTACCCTCTGAGGTGCTGCCACCATCACTGAGGGACTCTGCCCTGCCTGGCAGCGGGGCCATCCTGGGCTGGATCCATTGGAAATGGAAGGAGCTTCTGGCAGCTTCTCACAGAAATTCCCCTGTATCCCCTGCTACCCAAACCTTGCCACATGAACCTAATACAGTGCCTTGTGGATGTAAAATTATCTTGGAAATCTTTCCTCCACCTGGGTCTCTCAGTAGCTGCTGTCTTCATTCTGTTTTAACCCCTTCTGGACTTCACTGTATGATGTGTAGCACTTAGTGCCTGTTGAGCAGCAAAGTAATTAGGAGTCATGGAAATAATTACTCTTCCAAGGTTAGTTTAAAGCAAGGACTGACATCAGTGGAGTTCCCTGTCCCTGTTGCTGCACCTGTAGGAGGTGACAATGCAATTCCCTCCCTTAGAGGGCTCTGGAATATGCACAATTCTTAATCCTCAGACCATTTATCATGAATACCATGGCTCTTTCTGGATGGTGTGTGTAATCCAAGTTTCTAAACCAAAGAAGGAGAAATTAATGCTACTAGAATCTCACTGTTCCTGTTCTGTGTCCTTGGCAGCATTTATGCAACACAAACTCTGTTTAACAAGCCTGCAAAGGCTCGTTCATGCCAGCTCAATGCCAGCACACTTCAGCTTGGTGTAAGTCAAGAGTTTCTGTTTCCCTGAATGGTTTCCAAGTGTTGAGAAAGTTTGCATGGCAGTGTGATGTGTATTTGTGGAAATCAATTCTCTATCTGTTCTCTCAATCCGTACTTATGCGCATCTGTTGTGTCACTCAGCAGTGCTGCTCCTCTTCTATGGAACTCACATTTTCTTTTACTCTCAACTCAACCCCTGAGTCCCCTCTCTTGCGTGCAGCCCTGCACCAGCAGCTCAGCCTGCAAGGTTGTGTGCAAGTGAGATGTACCATCCCCTTGGGAAGCCTCACTGGAATTTTGGCCCCTCAGTTGCTGGGATACACTGGTAGCTATATCCAAAAGTGAACATTCCAGGCCCTTTTACATGTACCTAATTTCTCAGAGGTCGAAGGCAATTGCTGTCAATATTAACATTTTATGGAAATGAACTTCACAAAGTTCCTGTAAATTATATTTCCCTTGTCATTTCAAAACAAGATCCCTTATCTGAGCATTTCCAAGTTAAACCAATGAGTATCCATCAAGGTTTTGTGAATTGAAACATTAGTTTCATTTTACAACCACGGCTCTGTAATCATTAGTGTTCTTTTGTGGACACTCACGTGCTGCCAACACCATTCGAGTCATTGAGCACTGAGGTCCTGCAGTCCCTTCAAGGCTGATATTCATCTGTTGGGTCTCAGAGCTCAGCTCACGAGAGTATCTGACACATTATTAAAAACCAAAGGCATGGCCCAAAAAGATTCTGATCTGCCATGACTGCTCAGATATTATGCTTTAACTATAAATTTTGTTATCAACTACTGGAGTGTATCATCAACCTCTCTACATGGAGGTGTGTCTTGGCATGGCTTTGTGTTTTCTCAGTGTTTACACCTACAGAAGGAAAGAAAAACCCCACACAGGATTCTGGTTGCATCAGACAGAAATTAAATTTTATTAGAGACATTTTCCTGATTCAGAGGAACCTGAGTACCGAACAGGTTGGATCTGTAAAGCAGCAGTTTGAGTGCTAATGACTGAAGCTGCAGAGCTTTGTGTGCAGGAGAGGCACAGAGCATGCAGGGCAGGGGGAGAGGTGGCGTCTGCAACTCCCAGGAGCTGTTCAGAGCATCATCTTTCCTTGGGAGTGTGGGGAATGCAGCGGATTTGGGCTAGTTTCTTTTTGAAAGGTCTTGCACTGGAGGATCCTTGATGTATATTCTTAGTCAAAAGATTTTCTTCCATATCCTGTTCAAAGAAAAAACAAGCATGAACTTCATCAGTTCTGGCACTGAATGTCTGAGATACCAGTATCCCTCAGATATTAAGATTTGTGGGAGTGGCCATAAGCATTCCAAAAACAAAAGGGAAAGCTCCAGCACAGCACAAGGGCTGTGGGATTTATGAGGTTCTGCAAAGAATGAGACAGATGAAATAAACCAGCTGAGGTTAAACTACAGGATCAACTGATATCACCCACAAAATGGAATAGAAATAGACTGTGTGCTCTGGAAGTGGAGTTGATGCTTCGCACACAAAGAGGAAAGAATTGTTAGTAACAGTAAATCTAATAATTTCCAGAAATCTTAGTTTATCCTCAGTACTGTTTGCATCTGGAAGAGTATGTTGGTATAAATTAGTGTATTAATTAGTCAGGATGTGACTGAGAGAACACTATGCCATACCATAGTTCTCACCTTGGCTTTCACCGCCACCCCTGCAGGACTGGGACTGGGAAGATGAAGAGTAGGAGTGGGAACTGCTGATGCCTCCTGAGGTTCTTCCTCCTCCTCCTCCTCCAATGCATCCACCACTGCTTCCCCCTCCCATTCCTCCACTTCCTCCTCCCATTCCTCCACTTCCTCCTCCCATTCCACCTCCACCACTTCCTCCTCCCATTCCTCCTCCCATTCCACTGCTGCCACCTCCATATCCACCACTCATGCCACCACCTCCTCCTCTTCCTCCTCCAGAATAACCACCACCTCCAATTCTACCACCTCCCATGCCTCCTCCCATGCCTCCTCCCATTCCTCCTGCTGGGATTCTGCAAAGAGAAAGAAAGAAGGAAAAAAAAATGAATAAATAGCACTTTGCCATCTGAAGATCATTAAGCTACAGCTGCTGCCCAGGAGCCAGCACCTCTCTGGGCTGTACTGCTGGTTAGAACCCAGCAGTGCATAGCAAAACAACTGAGATGGTGCCAAAAATTATCCTCTCTTTCAACTTCAACTTGAATGCAAGAGCTTTTGCTTTTCCCATATTCTGCCTAGGGATTCCTTGCAATATCTGGCACATACATCAGTGTATGACTCAAAATCAGAAAGAAGAGAATGAAACTTTAGCGGCTGTTTCAGGCACCATTTCTGAGAAGAAGCTGGCACACTGCATAAGTGAGGCTGAAGAAGCTTGAACTTTCAGAAACTTTTATAAAGGTTTGGAAAGCTTTGGTTTGTTTGGGTGGGGTTTTTTTTGCTTTTTGCTTACAGTCTTTGTCTGCCTTTTCAGTTCCTGGCTTTCCTGGAACTAGGCTATCCCACATGGGTTTCCTTGTCCAGCCCCAAACTGGTAGTTCAGAATTTCTGCATTAATTTTTCTTCACATGAGTTACATTCTGAACAGAATGAAATATCTCACACTGGGAGGCGATTGGCCAAGAGAGCTGCATCAGCCTCTGTTCAGTACAAAATCTGTTTTGCACATCTCGACTGTTACATTTCCTGCCTATGACTGACCAGCAGTTGGGTGTCACACAGTGCTGTGTTCTGTCTGTACGTACACAAGGTCCTGCTGCCCCTCCTCCAGGAGTGCCCGGTACTGCTGGATCTCCTGCTCCAGGCGGGTCTTGATGCCCAGGAGCATCTTGTACTCCTCGTTCTGGCTCTCCATCTCACAGCGGATGCTGGCCAGCTCCTCCTCCAAGGGCCCGATCATGCTCTGGATCTGCTGCAGCTGCATGTTATAGCGACGTTCCGTGTCGTCCAGGTTGGATTGCAGAGAGTCTATCTGCAAAGGGAAAACAAAATGCAGTGTTTATGGGAATGTGTTCAACTTATTTTTGTGGGAAAACAAAGAGATCTTCACAAATCCTCAGAAAAAAGTGTATCACTGAAGATAAGTAATCCAGTATCCCATTCTCCTTGGATGGATTACTTGCTGGCTGTAGCTCCTCTTCTCACAAACAGACTGTGTCACGGGTGAAGCAATTGCCTTTCCTTACCATGCTGATCTGTGACTGCAGCTCAATTTCCAGACTCTGGTATTCACGCCTCAGCTCAGAGATCTGCTGGTTGCTTGATTGTATCTCCTGGCCACTTGAGTGGACTTGTTGAGTAACTTCTTCCATCTGAAAAATTAATATCCAAAATTGAGGCATTTTTGATAATTAGAAAACATTGTGGGGTTATCATAAAATATCAAGAAATCAATTAATAAGAATAAAGATGCCATGCATACTGTTTATTTCCCACAAGCCACTCTGCCAACACCCTGGTAATTCACTGGCTGCTGGAACACAGCGGCTCTACCTGTTTTACCACATAACTGATATTCCAGGACTGACCTGTTGTAGGAAACTGCCCAAAGTAATTTAAAGTTATTGTCCCTTAAGTAACACATGCTAAGTTGCCTTTCACCAGCTGTAAATAGGTCCAATACTTTGGGAAAGATTTAATTACCAAAGCCTGCCTGTGCTTTACCTTGGTTTCATACCAGCTTTCCACCTCCTTCCGGTTGTTCTCAATGAGCCTCTCGTACTCGCTGCGCATTTCATTTAATTTCTCCATTAAGTTAATGCCAGGAGTAGCATTGACCTCCACATTGACATCACCACCAGACTGGCCTTGCAGTCCTCTCATTTCCTGAAAAAAAAATCACAAAACCCCCATGAGGTTCTCAAAGGATGAAGGTAAGGAGGAATGACATCAGTTAAATAAAGGGAAGGAAAAGGACATAGATCCTCACACAGCCCAGGACTCCAGCAAAAGGGCATTGCCTGCCCTTGCCATGGAACAGTTCTGCCATTCCTGAGGCTCCAGTGCTCACAGCCAGACACTGCATGCACAGTGACCCTGGCACTGCCTCCACAGGGTTGTAAGGAATTCCATGCAGTGTACTCTTTGTGGGAATTTTTTCTTCTCATTGGGAAGTCTCACTGAAAAGAGTAAAAATGCTTTGTTTTGACTCCTTCATTTAATCTATCCAATTTTCCTTCCATGAGTTTGGCAAGCAAACTGTAGTTTGTACTGCAAGCCCTTCATCCCCAGTCTCATGTGTGACTTGGTGTTCATGACATCAGCTGTGGGCAGCTATGCCCTGTACACACTCCTCAATATCAAACTGGCTTGTGTCAAGTTGGATGATCAAAAACCAGTGGCCAAGACCTGGTTATTGCTGGTGGAAAAAATGAGTTGAAATTCTTTGAGTGTTGTGTTGCCTTTAATTATTGAAGTGTGAAGAAACTTACCTCTTCATGGTTCTTCTTCAGGAAGATCAGTTCCTCCTTCAGGGACTCAAACTGTGTCTCCAAGTCAGATCTGGACAGAGTCAGTTGATCCAAAAGTGGGCGTAATCCATTGATATCACTTGCCACACTCTGGTGGAGAGTATATTCAGTCTCATACCTGAATGACAGACAAGAAAGAGAGTAAAAGTGCTGCCAGACCTCTTTTTTGGTATCTCAGTTATGGACAGTTCCCATCTTACATCTCTGATCAATTCCTAAAAGAAAGGACCCCATTCTCTTTCTGTCTCCAATAGCTGTGTTTGATTTCAGTACAGTTTCTCTCTGTGAGATTTATACCATGAATAAAATCTACAAGCAAGGATGGAGAAACTTAGAATGGAGTCCCTTAAATGTGTCTCTTCAAGAACTTGTCTGGAGAAAAATAATAAAGAAAACCCAAACCAATCCTTCTTAGAATGCTTTTTCCAATAATTCTCCATTCTGTGATCATAACCAAGAGTCTCCAGCTTCTACTAATTAAAAAGATTAATTGGCAATGGAAACTCATGGGGATAAAGGGAGGCAAAGTGGATGGAGCTAGGAAGGGAATGACTCACTTCAGTCTGAAGTCATCCACAGTCATTCTGGTGTTATCCATGTCAAGAAGCATCCTGTTAAGGTCCACATTTGCACCAACAATCTGAAAGGGAGGGGGCAGGTGTTATTCAGTCAGTTGTCTTTTCAGTCTGACAACAGAGACAAGAAACATGTATGCACAAACACCTTGCAGAAGGGGTTTATGGCAATGTCAGGCCTTCAAGCCTGACTAGAGCTGCAGGAGCTATTGAGAGAGATGAGTTTATTTCTTCCAGATAAAAGAAAGTGCCTTTATTGTTAATTTTGGTTTACAAATACCCATTAAAAATACCTTGTTGAAAAGAATAGCTAAATTAACTCCTCATATTTAAAAAAGAAAAAACAAACAAACAACCCCAACCCAACCAACAAAAAACGATGGGAAAGCAGAATTTCCATTACTTTTGAGAACAGCCATGTTCACACAAGAGATACATGACTGTTAAATAGCTGAGGGCTGGAATGAGACTGACTGCACATGCTGGCTCATCTTGTATATTCACAAAAACATCCAATTAATATGGCAATAATAGCACAACACAAGCAAGGATTAAATTTGCTTTTCAAGAGTGAAGAACAAGCGAGCAGCAGCCCAGCACTGAAGGGAGCATGGCACACACCATGTGATGGGGCATTGGTGCTGATCTGCCACTGCACACAGCAATGCTTCCTGCACCAAATATACGTGTGGCAGAACACACGGACAGGAGCTGGTCCCCACACCACCCTGCTTCCTGACTAAAGCACAGGACGGGGAATATCACCCCAAAAAGGGGCCTTGTGCTGCATGAGGAAAGTGCCATTCCAGTAAGAATCTGTTCCAAGTTAGTCAAAATGCATCCTACCTGGTTTTGCAGCTCTTCAATCGTCCTGTAATATTGGCTGTAATCCTTGCCCTGAGAGGGAGCTTGACTTTTGTACCACTCCCTGATCAGCTGCTCAAGTTGGGAATTTTCTTCCTCCAAGCGTCGCACTTTATCCATGTACGACGCCAGGCGATCATTGAGGTTCTGCATGGTCAACTTCTCGTTTGTGGCGAGCAAGCCAGAATCCTCCCCAAAGCCCATCCCACCAAAACTGCCTCCGCCATAGCTGCCACCACCACCAAAGCCACCACTACCCCCAAAGCCACTAAATCCACCTCCACTGTATCCACCACCTCCCATTCCCCCAAATCCACCCCCTCCTGATCCAAATCCTCCCCCTCCTGATCCAAATCCTCCTCCCATACTTCCGCAGCTCATTCCTCCTCCGTAACTACCACCGCTCATTCTCCCCCCGTAGCTGCTGCGGCTGATCCTGCCACAGCTGCCGCTGCTAAAGCCTCCCCCATAGCTGCTCCTGGAGCCTCCTCCACCATAGCTTCTCCCAGAAAAGCCCCCGCTGCCTCCAGAAGAGGTGTATCTTCTTGAGGACATTGAGGAGTATCCACCAGACCTACCACCTCCACCACCTCCACCACCGCATCTTCCACCACCACCACCTCCTCCCCCTCCGCTGCTAATTCTAATGGTACTGGTCGAAGATTTGGTGCCACAGCTCATGGTGACAGCAGGCAAGAGTCAAACCGCAACCCCAAATTTAGCTGCACAGCCTGATAAGCTTCAGGACTGCAAATTTTCATCCTCAGCCCTCTCTATTTATGCACTTGACACTGGGTGTCACCATCAGGGTGTTTCCTTCTCCCAGGGCATTTACCAAACTTCTTGTTTGTGCCAAGAATAATTTGCTGAACAGTATTTTTGTGCAGCTATCTCAGGTAATCCAGCCCACAGCTGGGCTTCTGAGGCTTGGTTAAGGTTGAACATCTCATTTCTTCTCAGTGGCATTCTTTTCATTTAGTGATTTCTGGAATAGATACTTCCTCTACTAAGGTTTTGTAGCTGCTATTGCTAAAAACTGTTTGTTCTCTTTTGCTCTTTCCAACTTTGTGCATTTCAGATTTTCTACACAGCTTATGTTCCATTTCTCACCATACGTGCTAGTGCAAGAGTTTTTTTAATAGGATTGTGTGACTTGTCTGTAAAGATTGTCCAACTCATGTATCCCTGCCATCACTTAGAGAACATCTTATTTAATATGAACAGGCTATTTCAAGAATGCAGAGGGATTTTTGTTCAAAATCCCTCCTTTGTGAAGAAAGTGCTAGGGCAGCACAGAGCCAGCCAAGTCCTAGAATTCAAAAGGAAAAATAATATTGGACTTTTTTCACCAAAGCAGTGTTGATCTAAAATAGAAGGAAGATCAAGGATGTGTTAATTGTATTATAAAGTCAATTGTACCCAAATTAGAAGTTGTTTTATTACAGACAATGATTTAAAAACTAGTGTGTGGGAAGACTTTTTATCATTTAATACAAAGCAGCTCGCTCACTCTATTGTTAATGTGTCATATATTGTAGGTGATAAAGTAATTATATCTACTGTTCTTAAAGCAAAGATCCTTGAGATTAAAATAGCATCCTGAGAGAAAAGATGGAAGACTTTTTACACAAATCAGGAGAAATCAGACTGTTGAGACCACAAATGACCTCAATCTTCAGTGTTGCCCTGATCCCCAGAAGCCGACCCCGGATGGAAGGGTTTCCATCCCCACTAGGTAGGTTGGATGCCAAAGCCTGAAGGCAGGAGTGCAAATAACAGCACAGCACCAGCATTTGTGTCTTGCTATAGATGGACCCAAACTGTCCCAGTTTGCCCAGGAGAATGTGCACAGTTTCCCAGTGACAGTTCTATTCTGTCTGAAATGTCTTCATTGCCTGCCCTCCTCTCTGTGGGGTTATGGAGCCTTTAATGACTGTAGGTAGTTATGAAATGTAGCAATCTCCCTTAAACCTCAGGTGCAGGAGCAGAGGGCTCCCCTGAGAAACTGCCAGTTGTGCTCTGCTGTCCTTCTCCCAGCCAAGACCTCTTGGACATCACAATGCAGCACAGTCCTTGCTTTCCAAAGGCCACCTTGGTGGGATGTTGATTGTAAATTCAGGATTATTTAACATTTCCTGACCACATCCTTTGTCTTAGCATTTGTGCCATGTCTGCACCAGCATTGCTCTATTGCTGCTTACGCAATTGCTTTCAAAACCTCCCGATTTTATCTTGCTATTTGATCTCTCAATGGCTGAACGATGATGAAAGATTCTGAGCAGTTTGGTGATGGAATAATTTCTCCTGATTCTCAGCTGGAGGCTGGTAGTGACACCAGAGCAGCATAAACAGTTTCTGGGCTTTAGCACAGTCTGTTATTGGTGGAGAAAGATGGAGTTTGCTATAGGCAAAATGTTTTTTCTTTTTTCGTGCTGTTTTGCTTCTGGGTCTGGGTAATGCTGCTTTGGTCAGTGGGACCCTTTGTGACAAACTCTGCCGTGGTGAGTAAAATTGATTATCATGTTCAAATTCCCATCAGTGATTCCAGGGATATTCCTCAGACATGCTTTTCATAGCCAAGACAGAAGATCTGTGGGTTTGTTAGTGATAGTAATGCAAAATTCCCTGGAATGATTAAAGAAAGTAAAAAATTGCCAAATAAGTATCTTAATTACTTATCTTTTTCAGAACCCACATTATTTCCTTTTTTATTTATTAGTGTCTTTTTCCATATGTGACTATTCACAGCAAAGATTTGTCCATATGGGAGAGTTTTTCTGATAAGGGCAAGTCTTATTGTAGGCTTGGAAAATACTTTTAAACATAACAACAATGAAAGGAAAGAAAGATTCAAATCACTAAGGGTGGAGAACTTTCACTCACCTTGACATTTCATTTTAGCTTTTTATTGTTACCACTTTTTGTATATAAAGGAGGATCATAAATCACAGATTTTGCCTATAGATCTAAGGTAATTTTAAGTCACATGCTCGTAGGATATTCCTGTTTTGTCTCTAGCATTGCTGCTATTTAATTCTGTTGGTAGTTCCACCTTGGTGTGGAACACCTTGGTTCTTATAGGAACCCTGCTGGCCATGAGGCTGGGCCATATTCCTGTGTATTCCTGGAGCTGAGAAGTGCCCTTGGGATGTTTGGTTTCTGTCACAGTCACTGAGTGTCTCTTTGGAGCAGGACACTGAAATGCCTGAAAAATACAGGTGAACTATGAATACTTCATCACCTGTAAAGTTGCATACACTAAATTCCCTCCTGGCTGATTTTTAAACACTTTTTGATTATTAAATATTTGACTGTGCAAATACTTGTAAAGCAGAGACGATCTGTTCTGTGGACAGAGTGAATTTTTAATTTCTGAGCTCATTAATAGAGCCTTTAAAGATTTTTGTTCTCTGATGCTTTTTGCTAATATATTATATGGATGATGTAAATTAATGGAATTACCTAAAAAGGAACCATCAGGTTTAGGACCATCTCTCATCTCTTTCCCATACGTGATGCACAATTGAATCATTAATGTTTCTGTGTTGATGGAGCATCCATACATTATATAACATTGCTGTTTCCCAATGGGAGCAGGGTAAGGACCTTTATTACTCCAGCCACCAGCAGTGCCCAGCCCGCAGAATGCCGGAATGTTCCGACTGCGCGCGGCTTCTGCTCTGGCTCAGCACACGCCACAGTTCAGCCCAGCTGATGTTCCTTCACTCTCACTCTGTTATTGTACTCCTTTTAATCAGGGCTCCGTGATCAGTATCAAAGAAGTGACTCCCAATCACCAGAGTGATGACAAACCCTGGGAGCAGCCCATGCTGCTGAACTGGGGACACTTTTCCAGCAGGCTGGAGCTGCTGCATTCCAAACAGACTTGGAGAAAATGTGTCCTCCCTTTTGTGCCTGTGTGCTGATAAATTGAAACTTTTCCCCTTAACTCAATGTCATTCTGCTGCCTCAGGCAACTACTAGAGTTTCTTTTCATCTATTGAATGATTTCTTCCCATCACTCTTACCAGAAATTTTTATGAGAGAGGATCTGTTTTAACCTCAGAGATGGTGCTCACTCCTCATTCCTGCTTCAGCTCAGAATGTTCTAGTGAAATCACTGTCATTTCTGAAGAAATTTAGATGAGACCCATCAAAGCAAACAAGGACCCCTAAGGCAGCAGTGGGCTTGCCTGTGAAATTTAAAACCTCCAGCACATTCCCAGCACAACCTTTTGTGCAGGACAACCTGGACCTTCCATGCAAGGAGGCTGATGGGAAGAACAGCTGTTCCTCAGGTCCTAAAAATGCACACATGGGCTTTGCCACGTAGCTGTGAGAGCTGTGGGTCACAGTGTGTGTGCCCCACAGCTGGGGACACTTTGCAGGCTATTAATTCCCTCCTGTCATCTGTCAGCATTTCTAGCAATTTCTGAGCCACAATCAGAGTGGTCCCACTGTCATTTCCCCAGTCTCCTACAGGGTGAAGGCAATTAGATTGGAATAATAATTTTGTTGGTACCAAAACAGAACAGCTGTTGATCACAGAACACCTGCCAAGGTTCCTGCCTCTCTCTGACGTTCAGATCCCTCAGTCCACTTGGGCTGTGCAGCCTCAGAGCCCCTCAGAGCTGTGGGCACCCACACCTGGATGTCTCTGGTCAGTGCAGTGTCCTGTGAGATGGCACATGGGGAGTGGGATCCCAGCCTGCCTGCACAGGCACTGGTGTGGCACATTCTGCTACTGCAGCTCGTGTGGGGTGGGGAAGGAGGACATCCATGGCATCTGCTCCCCTTGCAGTGTAGCCCAGGAGGAAGGTACTGCTGGGATGAGCTCTGCAGAGGATTTACACACCCAGGGACAGCCCAGGTGGGCTCTGCCTTCCCCGCAGTGCAGTGACATGATGTACTTGCTGTACTCACCCTACAGCCCATGAAGATGGCCTGGGTAGCATTTGGCAATTAGCAGGGCTGACAGATAGTGCTCGACAAAAGAGACATCAGCACAATATACACACAGGCAGTTTGGAAATTACATCTGTGCCTTCAAATGGACACATGGATTGCTTGGGAGCTCTGAAGCCAAGCACGCAGGAGTGTGGGCACATTGCTTTTTGCCTAGGGTTGCTCTGAAATTCTTGTTCCAACACGTACCACAATTACCTTCTCAGAGCACTAATAGGAGCACTAGATAAGTATCCGAATTGCAACACTTTGTGCTCATAAAATTAAAGCTTATTATGCTGATTAGTGACTAATGAGATGCATGCAAATAAAAAGTGCAAAGTTCTCCTCACTCCTTAGTATTGCTGCTGCCCCACTTTGAGCCTGCCCTAAGCTTTAACATCTGACACTACAATGTTTGTATTTTTTACTCCTGCTTTGCAATGGTTTGAGTTTTCCAGCTCTGTTCCTCCATGTAAGCCTGTTTTCTCAGTAAGCAAGTGCCAGTGATAACCCAGGTGCAGATTTTGTAATACAAAATGTAAAAAGGAAAGAATCCTTAAAATTGGCTTTTTTTTTTCTGGGGTCTGGTAAGAAACCATCTCATTTTAGTTTATTTTTTTGTCTGTAATGAGTGCTAATGCCATGATTAGGTAGGGGGTTTGTGAGTTTATTGGTGGTTTGCATTTATTTTGTCACATAACATAACAAGCAATAAACCATATTATGAAGCTGATTTACATTGCAGATGCAGATTCATTAAATGTATAAACATTATAAAAACATCTTGTTAAGAAAGCCACAGATTTTATGTAAGGAAAAGACAGTACAATCAATGCAGAGTAGCAAAAGTAGTAGTAGTAATAGTAGTATATTATTTATCCTTATGGCTCAGAAATTGTTACTTATAACGTATCAAAATAAGCATTTAAATCAGCAGCAGAGCTGCACTGAGTATTGTGACACGCTGCACCCTCACATGTGGCTTCTCAGCCCCTGAACTGCCTCACTGCCCTTCCCACACTCCAAATTCCAGATTCTGCTTTGCTCCCCCAGGGATCAACTCAGGAGGATTTCTTCTGCGAGGTTAAATGCAGAGATGCTTGAGAATTAGATAACCAGCAGTAAAATACTGAAAGTAAGTTATATTTTTGGAAAAAAAGGACAAGAGCAAGAGGTGTCAGTGGTACCACAGTGGCAGAGAGCAGTGAACTCCAGCATGGACAGGAGTAAATCATCATGGCCTCTGAGTAAATCATATCCAACCACCCCAACAGCCTGCTGGGTGTCACTGGGAGGCCAGAGGCCAGGTGCTGGTGTGTAAATCACCCTGGGACACTCAGGAAGCAGGCACTGAGCAGGAACATTTTTGAGGTTAACTTGGCAGGCTCCTAGAGGAGGTATGAGAAGCAGGGCTCCTGGATTGGGAGTATTCCTTAATTTGGGCTGCTAATTGAGTAGCCTCAACAGACAGGTCTGAGAAATAGCTGTCACCACCTGCCAGAGGTGGAAAATGAGCAGAGCAGTTGGAAAAAGTAGGCTCAGGGGACAGGCAGCAAAACAGAGACAAGTGTGATGTGATGCTGCAAGGGGTTAAAAGTGAAAAAGGTGATTTTGCAACAGGTGGGAGTCGGGGGTATCCTGGCAAACAATCCCCACCATGGCTGTGGTGTCAGGCCAGGTGCATCAGCATGTGCTTGTGTGTGCAGGAGTCCCTCATGCAGGTGAGCTGGTTCCTCCAGCCCCCAGAGAGACACTGGTCAGGAAAAAAAAATCCATTTTTTTTTTGTTTTCCAATACTAATTCATGGCTGAGAGCCTGGCATAAGGCAACACTGTGAATCACTGGCACAGGCCTGCCTGGAACTCAGGGTTTAGGATTCCCGTTCCCACGGTCTCCCACTCAGTCTGTGTTTCCCAACATTCTCCCATGGGTGATGCCTTCCTCAGAGGGAAAAAACAAACTTTGTGGTTGTAAAACTGAGAGAGAAAGACTCAGAGTGATCATTCTGTTTGAGCTTAAGCAGGTAAGGGGAGAAGTGCACAGGAGAAAGGATACATCTGTGAGCAGGTGTTGTGTGAGAAACCCTCTGGAGTATTTTCAAGTGAAATTCCCAACAGAGCTCATATTTTAAAGAGGTTTTATAGGGAATAGTCAGTCCCTTAAACCCACCCTCTTGTCCCTGTTGGAAGTCAATAGCAGAAGGGTTTTGACTGGGTTTTCCCATTGCAGAGACCAGTAGAGCATTGTTCCTGGCAGTGCAGACTGCAAAGTTTTGCCCAGTGAGTCTTAAGTGGTGAATATGAAAACTTTGGGTCTTATCTGACATATCATTGTGTATTCCATAGGTAGGGCTTGATATTTGTAACTGATTCAAACAAAAATCTCTGCTAAAGGAACTTGAACCATACACAGCTTTCTGGTAGCATCAGAGAGAAGCAAAGATTTATTAGCATTTATTCCACAGGAACACCAATCACGGTAGAGATTAACTCAAATAACAGTGATTCGGAACAGAAACACAGATGGAAGAAGCAGACAGGACATCCAGAGAGCTCTGACGAGCCCCTGGAGTGAGCAGTGTTGATTAAGTTGGACAAGTGTTCGCTCCTGCTCGTGGCAGGGGATGTTCAGCTGTGCTCAGTAGTCTTGCTTGGTCCAAAGGCCTCACTGGGAGGTTATTCAGTGGAAGATGCTGGTCTTGCTGATCACTCCTCAACCTTTCTAAAACTCCCTGTTGAAAGATGGAGGAAAGCAAGAATTTCTTCAAATAATTCAGCATTTTTAACTTCATGTTACTTCCTAAGTATCAGCTGGCAGTTCTCAGTGCACCAGGGTTGTTCCCAACCTTCTGGAAAAGTCCAGACAATGTCAGACCTGAGTTTGTACAGTGTGTGTGCAGATTTAGCAATTAACTACATAGATCTGCTTCTGCTCTCAGCCAGGGAGTGCAAATCACTTTAAATTTAGAGTGGCTACAGCACTACAAACCAAATACAGGTGAACTTAGAATCTGCACTTGTGTGTGTACAGATATTTTCAGTAGATTTTTATAAGTTAAAGAGAGATGGCACACAATATGCTTTAACCTTGCCTACCAAGCATTAATATATGTTGGAGTGTTGCAGGGCACAGGGGATGCTTGATCAGAGGAATAAATTTTTGCGGAGGAGTTTGCAAAGCCTATGTAGGAATTTTTTAAAAACTAGAGTTCATCTACACCAAATTTTACCAAATAATCTTCCTCATGACACAAAATCCTCCTGAATTCACTGCCTTGTTTTTAACATCAGGAGTGTCTGTGCAGTGTTCCTATGTTTGCACTGATGGCTTCAGGCCCTTTGGGAGAGAGCCAGCTCTCATGTCATGACTGACTGCCAGTCTGCAACAGAAACTGTTTGGGACAGAGCCTGACTGAACCTGGTCATTATAAGGAGAAAATGGAAACCTCAGAGCAGGACCATTTTCCATCTTTTCATTAAAAAATCAAAAGTGGAATTGAATCTTTCTAAAAATTACATCTTCCTGCTCATTTTCACCATTTTCAGGCTTTTGTCTGAGGTGCAGCCAGGACCTGGACCCTTACCCTGTCTCATCTTTTTTATGGCTTCAGACACTTCCTCCATGGTTGCTCCTCTCTCCAATGTTTTGTTTCCTTCCAGGCAGAGCTTCATGTTTTCAGCACTTCCTGGAACCAGAGCCAGGAAATCAGATATGGATCAGACCCTTAGGTCACTCTCCATCTTTTTCTACTTTGGTATTTTGCAGCCAATGCTTCATATATTTTAAATGTCTCCAGTGTTTCAACTATTCTACCCTGCTTTAACCAACACCTGCTTAATGCCAGTCACATTTCTAACTTCTGACTTTCCTAGATTGCTGCATACTTTGGATTTGGCACCATTTTCTTTTTTCCCCCTCCATTTCCTCTTTTCACCCATCCTCTGACACAACTCTTCATGCCATCCTTCGTGTTGCTCATGTAGATTTGTCACTGTCTAAGAACAAATGTCAGAGTGGCCTTAAAACAAGACTGGGAAAAACACAGCAAAAATATTTCCAGGAAGGAAGTTGTTATATCCTTTCCTGCTAATCAGAGAGAATTGTGAATTGCAGGATGTAGTTTTTAATTTCCATTTTTACCTGGGCTTTCACAAGAGTCGCCAGGCTGGGACTGGGAAGATGAAGAGCGGGAGAGGCAGGATTTACCCCCTCCTCCTCCTCCAGCACTGCCACCTCCTCCACCTGAAGTTTTACCACAGGTTCCACCTCTTGTACTTCCTCCACTCCCTCCTCCTCCACTTTCAGAAGAGGAAGATCTTCCATAGGATCCTCCGGATTTTCCTCCACTGCTTCCTCCGCCTGAGGACCAACAGCTTCCTCTTCCACCACTTCCTCCATGACCTCCTCCTCCTCCTCCTGAAGATCCACCACCAGCTCCTCCCTGTGAAGTGCTGTAAGGAGGAAGGGGTGTGTTATTTCTTTCTCACCTTTCATTTTCCCAAATAATGGCACTTCCTGATGGTACTTAGGGGAAGAAATGGCAAATTACAATTCCAAACACTTTTGTACAAGTACAGCTTTGCATGCTGCCAGCTAAGATTTAGATTCCATGTGACTTCTTGTGCTTGTAGTAAATATGTTGATGATTAATCCCTTGCACCAGTTCCTAATACAAATATTGCTGCCATCCTCTTTCCCTGATTGCATCGATAGAAAGTTAATTAATTGATGTCTGTACCTAATGCCCTGCGACCCCTCCTGTAGCAGTGCCCGGTACTGCTGGATCTCCTGCTCCAGGCGGGTCTTGATGCCCAGGAGCATCTTGTACTCCTCGTTCTGGCTCTCCATCTCACAGCGGATGCTGGCCAGCTCCTCCTCCAAGGGCCCAATCATGCCCTGGATCTGCTGCAGCTGCATGTTATAGCGACGTTCCGTGTCGTCCAGGTTGGATTGCAGAGAGTCTATCTGCAAAGGGAAAACAAAATGCAGTGTTTATGGGAATGTGGCAGGATTAGATCCATCTTAAGCCCAGCATGAGCAAAGTCCCACATGGTGCTGGATGCACCAAGAATCCTCACTGACTGTCACAGGTGACATCTGGCATTCCAGCAGCTCCTGAGTTCTTTGCAAATCAGGGGATGAGGAGCAGTTGTTACCTACCTGACTGATCTGTGACTGCAGCTCGATTTCCAGGCTCTGAAATTCACGTCTCAGCACAGAGATCTGTTGGTTGCTTGATTCTATTTCCTGGCCACTTGAGTGGACTTGTTGACTCACTTCCTCCATCTGAAAAATTAAAGTAGGGAGTTGGAGTTACTTACGGTGCCAATATGGCACTTTATCATGGGGCCATATGGAACACAACAATTTGCAGAAGGGCCAGTGGTAGAATGGGGCTGTTAAACTTGTTTGTGTGGCTCTGCCACAGCAATTCAAGCCCACTTGTGATTTACTTCATTTTGAGCAAAGGGACTCTACTGTTATTTGGTAAAAGCAATGGATGTTGTGTCATTCCTCTACAGGAAGTTCTTACCAAGAGTTGTCATTATTTACCTTGCTTTCGTACCACTTTTCAACCTCTGCACGGTTTTTCTGAATAATAGCTTCGTATTCTTGCCTCATCTCATTCAGCTTTTTCAGCAGATCCTCTCCCGGAGCAGTGTTTATCTGCACATTCACATCCCCGTTGGACTGGGATTGCAGCAGTTTCATTTCCTGCAGAGAAAACCCAGGCCCAAGGACAATGAACACAAATGGAGCCTTTCAACAACATATATATATATATGTGTGTGTGTGTGTATATATGTGTATATACGTATATATATGTATATATGTGTGTGTGTGTATATGTGCGTATATATATGTGTGTGTGTGTGTATACGTATATGTGTGTGTGTATGTATATATATATATATATATATAAATATATTTGGGGAATTTGTGCTGCAATTATTTAGCCTTGACTTTCCAGTCATTGCTTGTTGAGGGGGCTGAGCACAGGGGCACCCTGGAGCAGCCTGGTCCTGCCCCTTGGTCAGTGTTTTGAGCACAGGATGTCAGCTTCCCACATGTCCAGTGTGCATTTCAAGGAGCTGGCTCTTACCTCCTCGTGGTTCTTCTTGAGGTCAATGATCTCCTCCTTCAGAGACTCAAACTGCATCTCCAGGTCGGACCTGGTCAGGGTCAGGTTATCCAGCAAGGGCCGCAGGCTGTTGAGGTCGCCCTCCACGTTCTGCCGGAGCCCGCTCTCCATCTCGTACCTGTGCCAGGGACAGTGCAGAGAGGTCAGCCCCACTCCTGGCACCTCAGCCCTCCTCCTAACTGACATGATTTATGGAAAATTCACCTGGTTCAATATCAGTGTCTGCTTTTGTGTCTGTACTTTGGAGCACACAGCATCTCTCAGCCATCAGAATTAGGAAATCATCAGCCAGTACTTAACATTTAATTAATAATATTACTTAATAACATAAAGGTACTATTCTTTATAGTAAATAAATATAAAGTTTAAATTAATATCAAACTTTAATATTAAAACGTGTTCTGTGGTCTCTTTCATTGTCTCTTCTTACTGCAACTTTGTACAGGTTCCATCTATCTGGTTAACCTGACTTCCAGTGACAGAAAATCCCTATTTTTATTTTCTTAAATATAAAACTTTTTGTAAGCTCTGGCTCTGCAGCAATAGGCAGCATTCCTCTCAAAGATCACTCTAAGAATACTGGAAAATTTGAAGTTTCAAAGATCATTTCAGTTGTGCTGCCATGGAAGCAGGAGGAAGCCAAGTTCCTGCGGATTGATATTTGTTTATGGAATGAATCTATGAAACTAAGTTCAGGAAAGCAGGAGGAAGGAAGTCAGTGCCTGTAAAAGAGCAATTTATATTTACTTTATTCTAAAATCTTCTGCAGTCATCCTTGTATTATCCAGCTCCAAAAGTACCTTATGGGTGTCCACAGCTGCAGCCACAATCTAGAAGAGGAACGATATGTTAGGAAAACATTGCCTATGACTCTCTCAGTCTGTCAGTGCTTAAACTTCTCTGACAAAGAACATCCTACCTGTTTTTGAAGTTCTTCAATTTGTTCATAAAAGTGGCTGTAGTCCTTCGGGCCAATAGGACCTTGCTTCTGGTACCACTCCCTGATTAACTGTTCAAGCTGAGCATTTTCCTTTTCCAAATTCCTGACTGTCTCCATGTAGGAGGCCAGGCGTTCATTAAGGCTCTGCATGGTCAGCTTCTCATCGTTGGAGAGAATTCCCACATTCCCTCCATAAAAGCCACCACTGCCAAAGCTGCCACCGCTGAAACAAGCACCACCTCCACCAAAGCCTCCTCCATAACCGCCCCCAAACCCGCTCCCTGACCTGAAGCCCGTTCCCATGCTGCTGTGGCCCATTCCCCCTCCATAACATCCACCACCCAATCTTCCTCCACAGCTGCTGCTGCTCATTCCTCCTCCATAGCTACCACGCCTGCCATAACCACCACCTCCCCCACCATAGCTGCTCCGGGAGCTTCCTCCACCACAACTACTGCCAGAAGATCTGCCACCACCACTGGTCCTGGAAGTGACTGTCCTGGAGGAGGCCGAGGAATGCGAGCTGCCCCCTCCACCCCCTCCACTGCTGCTCCCCCGAAGGCAGCTCTTCAGGGGCTGCTTGGAGCCACAGCTCATAGTGGCAGCGGCAAGTAACTCAGGTGAAAAGTCAAAGCTGGTCTTACAGTTGTTCTGGAATCATAGCTCCAAGTTCCAGCCAGCCTCCTCTGCATTTATACCTGAGATGGTGGGTGTCACCGTGGAAGGGAGTACCCGCTTTCCATGTGAGGCTGCAAGCTCTAATTTGCCAAAGGGAGATGCTTGGCAGTGGCAGGAAGCTTAACCCTTCCTCTCAATGTTTGTGACCATTTGTTTATTGACACAAACCATGTAATTTCTGTTGGGTGGCTCTAAATTAGGGAGATCTCTGTTGAGATCTAGTGCACTGGCTTACAGTCATCCGAAACAAACTCATCCCACTCACCTTGTCTTGGTCACAGCCCTCTCAGCACAACACCACACTGCCATGACACAGGACAGCAATGGATGTTTCTATCTCTCTTCTAATGTTCAGATATTTGTCAAGGAATTCTGGCTGATTTTTTAATAGCTAACTGATGTTTTCATAGGTTTATCATTATCCTATGCTGTTTGTTCCTTATTTATTATCCTTTATTGCTTTATGCCTTAGGAAAGCCTACTGCAGGATGCATGTTGTAGGTACACAGAACCACTCTGACCTCTTAGTAATATCTCATAAAAACTCAGTGAACAATGGCAAATATCACAGCAATTATCAGCAATTATTTCACTCATACCTCTATAATCGTGTTTTATAAATAACAAATTAATTATGAAAAATTGTATCACGACAACTGCAGAACTGCTCAGTGGCAGGCAAAGGGAAGGAAGTGTGGCAGGTTGTTGCAGGGAAAAACCCTTCACGTGCTTGGACCAAGTGCAGGTACAGGATGGTTGAGAGACCTGGGAAAGCCTTGAGGCTTGGGGCTGGTCTCTCCTGGCATGGCTGGGAGTGTCATTGGTCATGTTCCTGAAGGGGAATTCAGAATTTTATCAGGATGTTTTCCCTATGTAGCACAAATACAACACTTGGAGGAGAAAGGTAAAGTTCCTGGTTTGGGGATTAAGTCAATAATCTACGTCAAAACAGCATTTTACTTTCAGATTTGTTCTCCATTCACAGACACAGCATGACCAAAAGTAGAAAATATTTGCTATCTTCCATTTTCTTGTTTTAAGATTGTATCTTTGCCCAGTGCAGTGGATAGTTCAGCTGCACATCTGCCCCTCACAGCACCCTGGGCCACAGACTGTGACATTTCTCCCCTGAGTACCTCTCACCCCTTTCCTCCAGCCCAGACACATGTTCCTTAGCAAATCCCAGTCTGTTACCTGTCACACCTTGTAGGTGGAACTCGTGTGATAAACAATTTCCTGAACTGATTTGGGATATTACTGTTTTCTCATTCAGCCATTGTGGTGGTGGTTGTTGCTAATTAAGTTTTGTTTGTTACAGCTACTGTTTATGGAAACAGCTTTTGGTAGAGGCCCCTCCCAGCACACCCTGGCCCACGCAGAGGACATGCCTCACGTTCCACCTGCTGCTCCACTTCAGCTCTGAAACATCCAAGGGAGCAAAGCCTCCCCTGCATTGTAGGAATTTAAATGGTTTGCCACTACACTCAGTAGAGTCTGGGGGATAATTTTCTCCAGTGAGAAATCCTTTTCTCCCCAAGTGAATGAAATTCTCTTCTGTACTTTCAGCTACTTTGGCTCAAGAGGCAGCTGGGTTATGTCCCATTTAACTGTTACTTTGACACCCCTGGTACAGAAACATGGGAACAAATTGAGGTTGTTCTGTATAATTCTGCAGAAAGATTTTGTTGTTGTTGTTTTCCTGAAAAGATATTTACTATATCTTCTGCATCAGTCATTCCTTTTAGGAAGACCAACGTTCCTGTCTTCCCTTAGCAAAAGAACATTTTTGGATGGTTTGACTATCAGTGAGGATGCTTGTGTGCAATTTCATAGCTTCATTTTTAATACATGAAATGAAGATTTAATGCCGTTTTTCCCCTAGAACTTGTGCTGGCAATGTACTTCAAGAGTGAAACTTAGCTCCTTAAAACTGAAGAAGCCTGACAGATTCATCATGTCTGGAAATCCTGGCCAGGATCAGAGATAGAAGTTACAGAACAAATGGTTCCTGAAAAGAATGTTTTATTTCAGAGCTGCTGTAAGGTGAAAGCTGGTTTATATAAGAGGTAGTAATTTTATCTGCAGTTCTCTCTCATAGTATTGTCCAGGCCCTTGCAACACACTGAGCTTCCTGGGTGATCTTAGATAATCTTTCCAGCGAAATCCAGAGATGCTGCTGAAGTGCAGCTGGAGGGCTGGGAAACCTTCACATAAAAGTGATTCCAATAAACTTCAGGAATTGGAAGGATCCCCAGCAGAACCTGTGAAATGGGACAGTGAAATGTTACGGAATCTGGGGCTGGGGCTGCTCACTGCAGCAGAGCCAAAAACTGGGCAGAGCCAAATTGGGATGGGGGTGTTGGGGGGTGTGGAGGAGGAGGAGGAGGAGGAGGAGGAGGAGGAGGAGGAGCAGAAAGAGGAGGAGGCAGGTGGTTCCACAGTTGTTCCAATGAGGCCTCTCCCTTTTCCTGTGATGAAACTGTTACGAGCTCCTGCCCAGAGAGGAGGATGGACTATTTAAACCTGAACAGCTCACCCAATGCTGTCAGGAATCCTCCCAGGATGGGCAGGAATTCACTCAGCATTTCCATGGCAGGGTTCCCGTGTGCTCTGCACAGCCCAGATGTGCCTTGGCTGAAGCGGAGGCTGCAGGAGAATGAAGCCCTTTTCCTTTGGGAGCGTGGCAGCAGAAAGGGGCTGGGGCATAGCTCAGGCTGGGGTGTGGGTGAGCACATGCTGGCTCTTCTCAGCCCCCAGGACTGCCTTTCCTAGATCCATATCCACACCCTCCCCACTCTGTTGTGTTTGGGGGAAACCTCCGAGGCTGCTGAGCACATTTGTGGGGTCACAACAGGACTCTTGTCCCCCTTTTTGTTGCTTCATTGGGATCCTTTTCCATCCTTCCTGCTTCTGGTCAGGTCTTATTGGAAAACTTAATTCTTGTATGTTGCTACACAGAGAAAAACTATTAAATATTTACCTAGGGAATATGACTCATTCTCATAATTATATGTTATAAAATAACTCCCATTATACAATCATCAGGCAGTTTTATTAACACCAGATAATCCCATAGGATTTCTCCATAGTAGAAAAGAAAGCCAGGCCATGCAGTGTGACTGTGTTGGAAGGTGAACATCATTCTTGTTTGTACTCTGCTCTTCATTCCAGTGAGCTTCAGCTGCCTGACACTTAGCATGAAGCTGTTCTCCATTAAAATTTAAATGATGAGGATCTCTTTCTTATCCAATAAAAAGCTAGATGTTTGAAAATGGAAAAATCTGATTTAGATCAATTGTAACATATTAGAGCTCAATCATATTTATTATTTTAATAGTGGATTAGCTGAGAGTTCTAAGCAAAAAGTAATTCCTACCCAGCAATTCATAATTGTTCACTCTGTAGTGAGGGCACAATGTGTTTGGAATCTTTTGTCCCCCCCACTAATACAGCAGTGGGTGTCTGGCAGCAGTTCCATCCAGAAATATCTGAGGTTGGGAATGCTGTCAGTTCCAACAATTTCCAGTGAAAAGTGTGATTTTCTATAAATGCATTTTTCTGATTAGAAATAATTCTGTCAAAGATGGTACCTCATTCTTCTCCAGGCGTGGGGCTCCTAACCAGTGTGCTTGGGTTCATTCCCACAACCCAAACCACACAGTATTGGATTAGATCTCAGTGATATTCTGTGAAAATCATCTGAAGTGGTGGCCTTGGCAGTACTGGGTGAAGGGCTAGACTCGAGGACCTTAGAGGGATTTTCCAACCTAAATGATTCTGTGATTCCCTTATGCCAAAAACTATTTAGGCTTTTTTTAAGTGAAGGGTTTTAAAATATCTGTTTTGAAGTGAGAAAGTCCCCACCTCTCCTGAACTATTCTGCAAGACAGGGTGTAATCTTGGCGTCCACCCACACCCCAAGGTGTGTGGTCACAGGGAATATCCCTGGAATCTGTCCCTGTTGTGTCCAAAGGTCCCAATGCAGCACGTTCACCTGCTGGTCAGTAAAAGCTGGACTTGGCATGGACAGGTGACCTGCTGCTCTCCAGGGAAGGGCAGTCAGGAGTGTCCAGTCCAGCAACCATCCCTCCTTTAGGAAAAGCACAATTCCTGCCTGCATTCCACCTGATCTGTTACTCATTCGCTATTGCAGAGCCGAGTAGTGATGAAACATTAAAGAGCACCTTCAAAAGCTCCACCACCCAACAGAGCGATGGTGGTTGTGATAGGAGCAGTAATTAGGTGAGTCAGAGCCCTAAGAGATTTTCAGAGCACAAACTCTTTGGTTTGGAACTGCTTCATTGTGGGTCTAAACAGCCCCTGGCCCATCTGTCTCTCTGGGGTCTCAGCTGCTGCTCCATCGGCAAGACCTTCATTAGCAAAGGGACATTACAACATATTTACAACCCCTGAGGAGACCCGGGCTTTCACTGTGCTCCCACCTAACAACACAATGCAAAATACTCCGTTTGGAAAACAAACAGGTATTAGCACACTGGTGAGTGAGTTTCAGTCTGGCGCCCGTCCCACGCACCCCCACACGGGAGAACACCTGGGATCTGCGGGAGGCAGGGGGACACCTGCAGCACCCCTGGAGTCACACGCAGAACCGGGTCACATCAACCTCACTACGAGTGTGACCATTAAATACCGGCGGAGCCGGAGCAGGGTGCCAGGGCTGGGAGCGCGTTCCGTGTTTAGCGGCGCTGGGATGTCCCCAGCACATCCCGCAGACACCGCTCCACCACCCGGCTGCCTCTGCAGGGAGGGGACGAGCCGAGCCCCCAGCGCTGGCTGTGCCGCTCGCCTCCGCTCCGAGCGCCCTTGTGCAGCTCGGTGGGAGCCGAGTGCCCTCTAGAGAGCACTGCAGCCCAGGGCCGGGGATCGTTCATCCCGCATCTCCAAATAATCTCCAGATATCCCGTGTGGTGAAACGTAGAATGTGTCGGGATCCCTTGGCATGGTGGGTGCAGGGCTCGGTGGCACCGAGGGAGTGCTGCCCACCCCACTGCAGGGCAGGGGCGCTGGACTGGGCTGAAATTGCTGCGGATTGTGGATCAATGCATTTTAATATCATTTTAATCACATATTATTGTACTTCTGTTGGATAGGCTGACAGCAACAACTTCCACTTAGCCACAGTCAGGATCAGCTCTCCACTAACTAAGCGTCTCTGGGCCTCTTAGGAAAATGTAAGCTCCACTTAAGGCAGAGTCTCAGACCTTGGTCTCAGGTGTTTGCACACCTGGGGCAGAGCAGGGACCGGACAGGCCGGGGCCAGGCCAGGGCTCGGGACCAGGACACTGACAGGTCGGTGTTTGCTTTGGGTCTGCGAGTTGGGAACAGCTGACACCTGATGGGGAGAGCTGGGAAGTGCTGGGATTTCCCAGGCGCTTTCTCCATTTCCTTGTTCTTCAGCACAAGAAGCATTTGCACGTCAGTCAGGATTACTAATTATTCCAGCTGCTCTTAAATTTTTATGTGAATTTAAATACAGAAATACAGTGCTAATGGCAAACCTCTGCTTCAGACTCGGTCTGAACTGGACAGTTTTTGGATTGGCCAGTTTTGCCCTATATTCTCAGGCATGTTCAATGTCTCTGTCCTCTGGGGAAAGCAAAATAAAATAAAACCAACCCAGTACAGGTATTTTAATTTTCTCTTTCCCCTGGGAAAAACAACCAAACCCAACCCAGTGTAAGTATTTTCACAGGTGCTTCAGGTTGCTGTTTCATTCTGTGGTACAAGAGGGGCAGTGCCAATGGAGCAGAAGGTAAAAAGTCAGAAGCCAAATTCCCAGGATTTTGGTTTCGGTGAGCATCTGCCTCTCACTCACGGAGGATCTGATTCACGCTGTTCTGCTCTGAGGAGCGAGCAGCATCTCCGGGGCTTACTCCAAGGGTTTGGGCAGCTGCAGGGAGAAATTCGAGTCTGGGAAGAGCAGCGGGAGACCCTGGTCCGGCCCTAGGAAGGTGCAGCGCTGCCGGCAGGCTCCCCGGTTCCTCCCCGCTGTCGGGATGCGCATCTCTGCTCCCGGTGTGGCCGCCGGGGAGCGCCCGTCCCCGCCGCCTCCCGGCCGCCAGGGATCACTCTTGTCCCTTCTCCGCTTCCTCACCGCCAAAATTCCGCCCTCCCTTTGCCCCTTCCCGACTCCCGGCTTATTGCACCGCAGGAACCGGCCAGAGCAGACACAGAAATGCTGTTCTGCACGCGTGTGGCACAATCAGGAGCGGGACTTGGGGAAATGAATTTGCCTTTATGTTTCAAATGTTTTTTAATTTCTCAGCAAAGCAGTCCGAAATATTTGACACGTGTTTAGGTGTGAGAAATCTTTGTACTGTGTCACGTAAGATACAAAACCGGCTTCCAGGCCATCAGCTCTTTCCGTCCTGTGGGTGTCTCTGCACAGCCGTGGATGTCCAACCACCCCTTGGCTGTCTGAGCAGAGGAGGTCTCTGAGAACGGCTGCCATGTCAGCACCTGCTGCTCTGCTGACAGGCACCCAGGACAAGGGGCACTGTCCTCACAGGGTCCCCCTCCCCGGGCGGTGGTTTGACACAGAGGAGGTGGGTCTGCTCTGCCAGGGGCAGCACCCACTCGGACATGCTGACTCTGCACAAGTCCAGGAGACAGGCAGGGCCCGGAGACACCTGCTGAAACATGTGTGACAGACTTCATGCTCCCCAGCACCAGCACATCTCCCAGTTTAACACCTGACACATCTGGAGAGCAGCTGGAGATAAGCACCAAAGATGGCTGCTCAGGTTGTACCTGTGTGTGGACACACACCTGCCTGAGCCTTGGAAATTTCTGTCAGTGCCCTTCAACTGATGAGCTCCAGCTCTGCTGGCCTGACTCCTCCACACAGGAATGGGCAACATCTGCCCCAGGCTGTGACAACAGGGAGGAGCTGGACAAGACCTGCCAGGTCAGTGAGGCCACTTTCTCCTGCTGGCAAAGCAGCTTTGTTCCCAGTGCAGGATGATCCTGACCAGTTTAGGTGCCCCTTGTTCATGGATCAGCACCTGGTGTTTGAAAGGAACTGGATTTCAGACACAGGTTCTTGATTGCAGGCAGAAGCAAAGTTTTATTAGAGACACTTTTCACCAGCAGGTACATAAGTGACCTGACTAACTCAGGTAACTTCTAGAGGTTACAGCATTGCAGAACAAAAGAGCAGAACAGAGGAGGTGGCTCCTGACACCCCCTTTAGCTACGTGGCCAAGCATCGCTGAGTTACTTCTACTTTCTCTGCACAGAGGGTGCAGTGAACACGGACTGTTCTCGGGTTGTCTGTGGGTTTCCCTGCCACCTTCCAGTCCGTTTCTCCTTAATCACAAATTCTCCTGCAGGTCACTGGGGAGAAAACATAGCAATGTTATTTGATTGGAACACAAGTAAAATCCTTCACATAACAGAAATCAGATCTTGGTGATGCCCTTGTTCCTGGAATGTATTGCTAAGCTGGTGCAGCTGGCAGCAACCCAGGAAGCTCCAGAAATTCCCTAAATAATTTGCTTTAATGGGAATTTTTCACTTGTAAAGTTATAGACTCTTTTGCTAAGCTTTGGCTGTTGTCTTCTTCACTTCTTCCAGATCTCCCCATCATGCTTTATTTCCCTGGCCTTCTCCTCTGCATTCTACTGCTCCTTTTTGTCTCCCATTTGCTTCCTGCACCCCGTGTTCAGACCAAGCTTTCTTTAAACCCATTTCTCAGTGACACCACCACTGTAACAGATCCCTCCTTTAGCACAGTGCCTCTGAGAGGATGCCTATGACATGTCCTAGAAATTCACTGTGTCCTGGCCTTAGTGCACAAGGAAATGAACAAAGCCAGTTTTCCTTCTGTGAAAACACAGCCCTTACCTTGTATGTCTCCGGTCTTGCAGGGTGGGACCTGGGGCTGGCAGTGGGCAGCTGTAGTTGTTGTGTAGGTGTGGCTTGTCCTAATGACCCCTCCACCAGTTCCCATTCCTCCTCCGTGACTAGTGGGATAGATTTGGTGAGAGAAATAGGGAAATTTAGAACTTTACATCTCACTGCTGTCTGACTACATGACACAAAGTCTCAAACTATGACGTTTATAGGTTTTATAGTCTCAAACTATGGCTTTTATAGGCATTACAGTATTTTACATTACATTTTCTTTCAGAGTTGCTTTGCATTTATGCTCCCTTTTGGCATGGACAGTTCTCACCCATCTCACTATAAAAAAGGGACTGTCACCAATGCTGACATAATGCCAGGAGCGACTGTGTTGTCACCAGCAGTGATTTGGTGTTCTGCTTTGCAGATTCTGAGAACTGACATTTAATTCTGATTGGAATGTTCATCACAAGGAAGTTGTTCATGAGGCAACTTTTTAATCTCTGAGAAAGCCTTAGGAAGGACTGAATTGGATACCCAATCTGTAATACAGATCCTTGACATTTTGATTTATTCTCTAGTGGATCTAGAAGGGTACTTACATGAGGTCCTGCTGTCCTCCTTCCAACAAGCACCGGTAGGTCTGGATCTCCTGCTCCAGGCGGCACTTGACGTCCAGTAAGGTCTTGTACTCTTGGTTCTGGCATTCTATTTCTGCTCTTATTTCAGCCAACTGCTGCTCCACACACGTGATCTGGTTCTGTAACTCACCGAGGAGGGTGTTGTACTGGCACTCAGTTTCAGCCAGAGATGATTCCAAGTTATTTCTCTGATAAGATAAGCAAAAAAAAACAACAATCATTTAAGTGTCACCCTCCAATCCAAAAATGAATGAGCCATTCACCACCATTGTGCTGGTTGATGGGTTTGGCTGTTCATATTAAGAAAACCAGCAGTGACCAGTTGGAGCTGTGAGTCAGTTCATCACCCACCTGGCTGAGCTGAGCTTGGAGATCGATTTCCAGGGTTTGCAATTGGCGTCTCAGTTCAGTCACCTGGTTGTTGCACGTTTCCACCTCCTGACCACTTGTAATAACTTCCCGATTCACCTCCTCAATCTGAAATCACCAATGTAGGGTAAAGAGCTTCAGAGGATACCTGAGTATGCTGGACTTGCTTTTACAGGAGCAGAACATGGTGAGTGTTCAGTAAAAGGAAACAGGGAGCAGGGCAGGTTCTCTGTGCAGAGGGTGTTCCCTACCAGCTCCCCTGCTTGTTCATTTTATAAATCCTATTAACCTCGTGGCTATTAAATCTCTTTAATCCAAATGTGGAATATCTCTGTTCCAACAACACACCACAAGGCCTTGTGGCAAATGCTCCTGTTCCAGATGGGACATAACAAACTGGTCAGACAGCTCTGTAACACAGGGTATAATGAGTGCTGCTCTTGGGCTTCACGGGGAAGGAAGAACTGCTTATTGTCTCTGCGTCTGGCCTCTGAAAGACTCCTGGGTTTGGGGCTGTGTGTGTCAGTCTGGTTTGCAGCACAAGTGTGTCGCTTACCTTGCACTCGTACCAATCCTCGACTTCCTTGCGGTTGCGCGCTATCAGTGTTTCATACTGGCATCTCAAATCCTCCAAGATTTGCCTGAGATCTGGTCCCGGGCAGGCATTGACCTCCACACTCACGTCTCCAGTTGATTGTTTCCTCAGGCAACTCATCTCCTGGAAATAAATCCCAGATCAGATCATACTGGCTTTTGGAAGGCAGCACAGTGGCCAAGAACTACCCTCCTTGTGAGACTTTCCTCCCTGCTGCGGCTGTGAAAGGCACAGAGGATGGTGCAAGTGTTTTCCCAAGGAATCTGTTGGCTAATTTCTTTCTTCATCCACTGGAGTCAGCAGCAGCTTTCCCCCTCTCTGGCACTCCCAGTGTGAGCACAGCCCCAGGAGCAGCACTGCCCCTGTCAAAGCTCCCTTCCCTTCTGAGGCAGAGTGGTCTGAGCCCCAGAAAGTTTGGTGGGAAAGCTGTGGCCTGAAAGTGAACAATCTTTTAAATTCCAGGTACAGTGGCAAAGTTTTCTGTCAGGGCCATGATGATGGTAGGGTCTGGGCAGGACCTACCTCCTCATGGTTCTTCTTCAGGCAGCAGAGCTCCTCCCGCAGCGACTCCAGCTGTGCCTCCAGGTCAGACCTGCACAGCGTCAGCTGATCCAGCACCTGGCGCAGCCCGTTGATGTCGGCCTCCACGCTCTGGCGCAGGGCCAGCTCCGTCTCATACCTGGGTTGTGTCAGAAAGGACAGATTCAGGATGGGGACGTCCCACATGGGTTCTGTTTGTGCCAGGATCTCCTTCCCCAGCTCCATGCTTTCACCTACATTTTGCTGTCCAAGGTGAATGCACATTGCCTTGGATTTCTGCACCACTTCATGTCTATTATGTGAAAGCTTTTCTTCCTCATGTTTTTTCCCCTGCTCCTGCTCACTGTATATTTGGTATCACTTATTCAGCTGAATTTCTGCTTTGTTGATCCCATCTGCACTGGTCTGGGGTGAAAATGGGCCACTCCCTGAGGTGCCCGTCCCCAGCCTCACCACAAACGCCATTGCTAAATGTTTTACCCAAGAACTCTAATTAAGGGAGGGCTGGTCACCAGGAGCAAAATGCCTTTCATCATCCTGCCCTACCGCAGTGGTGTGGGGAGACGTGTCTGGAGCCTCTGTAATTAGTGCTCTGAGCCTCCCAGGGAGGTGGAAAGGAGCAGGGGGGAGGCAGCAGGTTCATGGAGGGGCACTCACTTCACACGGAAGTCGTCAGCAGCCATCCTGCTGTTATCAATGTCCAGGATGATCTTGTTGTTATCAATGGTTGCGCAGACAATCTGGAAAACAGCAAACCATGAGAGATGTCTCCTCTCTCCTGTTCTATTCTATAGGTCTTTCTGCCTTGCAATTAGGTAGTAACTCTTCATATTTCCTTTTTTCTGTTACCTTCTCACATATGTAACCTTTTCACCTTTTCCCTTCAGCAGAGAAGTTGAAGGAGGTGGCTTTGCCTCCTTTATTCACAGAAGAAAGGAGATCAACCACATAGAAATGGGAATTAAAGAGTTGTGGGGTGGGACTTCTCCGTTTCAAGATGGGAAGGCAAGTTCCAAAGGTGCTTCAAAAATAAACTTGAAGAACCTTTCATAAGATACTAAATCTCAACTGACATTCAAGCTGGCATGTTCTGGGCTTCAGAGTTAAGGACCTTCAGGGGACATGGTGGGAAGGTGTCTTTAAACCTTAGGATCAGCCATAACTTTCATTGTGGATTTATTATTTCAGGTTGTTTGTGTCACTGACAATCAGTTTCAATTATCAGCTTTTCTCACTTAGAGATTTATAACATTTCATTTGATAAAGCATCCAAAATACACGGTTTTGATTGTCCCATAGTTTGCTTTGGTCTTCCTGTAGGACTGACACAACTACATTTCCTCAGAGTACATTGGTAATATTACATTTACAATTCTATAATCAAATACAATGTACCAAAGCATCCTTTTCCTCTTTCAGAGCGTTCTCCCACCCATACCACCTTGCAGCACCTATCCCTGATGTGCCCCCACACTCATAAGGGAATGTGACAAAATTTCTGTTTGCAAAGACATTCGCAAGCACCAAAGTTCCCCCCAACAACTGCAGTAGGTTCTAAGCACAAATTCAGGAATAAGCTTTCAAAAGGGGAGAAACAACGCATAAATTCAGCAGTAAGCTTTCTAAAGGGGAGGACCAACCCAAGGGGGGATTACCTGGTTCTGAAGATCTTCAATCTCTTTGTAGTAGCAGCTGTAGTCGCGGGGCTCGCAGGAGAGGCCCTGTGTTGCGTACCACTCTCTGATCCTGCACTCCAGCTCAGCATTCTCCTTCTCCAAGCACTTCACCTTGTCCAGGTAGGAAGCCAGGCGGTCATTGAGGTTTTGCATGGTGACCTTCTCATCGCAGGATGAAAGCAAGCAGTCGCTACCAAGACCCCCAACAACCACACCGCCTCCGAGGCCAAACCCAAGGCCATTGCCATAGCAATTGCCACCTCCATAGCTCCCACCAGCCAAGCTACCAACACTCAGTCCCCCTCCATAATTCACTCCACCGCAGTAGCTCCTTCCAGAAAAACCTCTGCCACTGCCTATGCCAAAGGAAGAAATCCGTGCTCCACCACCACCACCAATGATACAGCTGCCACCGCTGCTCCTGCCTTTGCTAGACACAGTAATAGTCTCCTTAATGTTGCAACTCATGGCGACAGCGGTTGGAAATGCAAGCAGAAGCCCAAAGCAAGATGCACAGCTTGATACGAAATCAGACTGCAAGCTGTCCGTGGCCGCCGATCCCTATTTATACCTTCCACAGTGGGTGTCACCACTGCTTCTTCTTCCCATAAGGCTGGCTACTCCAGCCATTGGTGCCAAGAATAATTTCTCAAAGGGAAGTTTCCTTTCAAGAAGCCTGGTAGACAAGGAAGATACTTTACATGTCTCTTGCTAATTTCAAAAATACATTAGCAATAATGTTTTATGAATCATCAGCTTTTTGTTTATGATGCAAACTTACAGCATTAAGCCAGGAAAAACACTGTCCTAAATTACATACCAGGAAGAAATCATTAAAGGTTATTGCATCAAAGAGCTCTTTATCTCTCATTAATTTATTTTCATTTTATTTTGAGTTGAATAAGCAGTTTTCATGCAAGGTGCTGAGGTTGGAATATGTAAGATGAAAAAGAAAGAAGAAATACTAAGTTTGCTTTTCGAATGATGTATGAAGAATGATGTAAGAACTCTGGAAAGATCAGAGACACAGAGATTAACCTTTAAATCTCTCCACTGGCAAAATGACAAATCTGAAACACTCCGCTGCGAGACAAGTGAGACCAAGGAGGGATCTATTAATGGGCACGGATGAAAGGTTCTTCATACATGATTGTGGCTCTCCAGTAATTCACAAAGGATTTGTTTCATTATGTGGAGAGTGTAAAGGAAGGTAAAAGTGTTTTAAATATTTCCTGTCGTTCAGTGAAAGATAATTTCTGCACTTCTCCTCATTATGGATTGTAATTGTTGCTGGGAAAGGGTGGTTTTGAAACAGTGGATGGAAGTGGAAACATCCTATGGCCAATTTCTCTGTCAATACATGCTACATTTTAATCAGAGCTTTGGGATTGCTGTCCTGGGATGTATAAAGACAGGATTGCTGATAGAGCTGCAGAGCAGCCACTGCCCTGTGCAGTTCTACCTGGGTGGGAGAGGCTGGATTTGGTACAAACTAGAGGCTCTCTATCAGTAAGGTTTCCAAATCTTAACTAAGCAAGGCAAATAAAAAGTAAGAATCCTTTCTCACTTTTGTAATCAAAATTCAGGCTGAGCTTCTTTTCATGAGAGGTTTGCTGAGGCTCTAGAGCATTGGCCTTCTCCCCAGGAAGCCCCTTTCCAGTGGTCATGGAACAAGGGACAGGCATTCCAGGGCTTTCTGAACCAAACTGTTCCTTGTAAGAAATTCCCCAAATCTCCTTCACCAGGGAAAAGTGAGTTCAAACTCTTGCTGAAATCCTCACTCAGTGTCAGGATTGTGGATTGGAATAGCTATTGTTATGGCAGGTAAATGATCCCATTTACTTAAGGACTGACTTATCCCAGTATTCATGGATTTACTCATCATTTTATTGCTCTGATTCTTATTTCTGTTGAAAAGATGTCTCGTCTTTTATTTTCCTCCTGGGATGTTCCTTATCCATGCCATGAAAGGCAAAAGCATTCCAGTGATCTCCCCAGCAGGCTGGAGACGGGTGTGGAGAGGCTTCCCTAGGTGATTTACTCCGAGACAAAGCACTCGCCGCTGGCCAAGCTGCAGCTGGACCCAGCCACGGTGCCTGCGTGTCAGCCTGCCCTGCCTGACACACTGGGCCTCCCTCTGGCCCAAAACACACAGAAACAAAGCTCAGAATAGGTAAAAGCTCTAATAAAGTTATTGTGTATAGGAAGGAATCACCAGATTTCATTCCTAGGACTGGAGAACATAATTGGGAGTCAGGGTGTGGTGGCAGGAGCGAACCGAAACTGCTGTAAGCTGCATCGCTGGAAGCTTCTCCTGGTCTGCGGATGATTCCTCAGGAGTTTCCCAACAGCTGTGTGCAGCAAGCATCTCTCCTGAGTGAGCACACATTCCTTCCCCAGCCCCGCAGTTATCACGCAGCACATCAGTGTAGCGCAGGCAGAAACACGGGATGACTTGTACTCCGTGGGAGTGGAGGGTGTCTGCTCACTGGGGACACTCCTGCTCCTCTGAGACACCTCGGTCCCCTCTGCCCTGTTGTATTCTGCTGGGGAATGGCTTTTCCCCAGACACCCCCTGAAGCCTGTGACCGTGTAGTTTGAACCTCCTTTCCTATCTCTCCTATTCTTGACCTTATTGGCCCAGGGCCAGTTAGCCAAAAACTAGATAAAGCCCTGTTTCTTTCTTGTTTGCTCTCTCTCCCTGGAACCCTTCGAGAATAAAGCCTTGGACTGAAGCTAGGGGTGAGAGCCTCTTCTGGAAAATCTTTTACTCTGTCCCCTGAAATATTTTCCCTAAAGCCCCTAAGGTACTGAGCTAGCCCAGAGCCCGGGAGGTGGACGAGGGGGAATATTTCACTGCCCCTCACACCTCGGTGTGCCTGCAGCAACAACCCGTGCCCGGGAGCTTCATTCTGCACACACTTCCATCTGTCTTTTTATTTTTCCTGTTCATCTCCAGGAAATGAGGGCACTAGATAAACTAAGACAGAACTAAGTAATTGTTCTGAGACCTTAAAAAATTAAATTAAGCTTTCCTTCATGTTTTCATTCAGTTACATGAACTCATAAGCTTCCTGGGTCTGTCTCATCAGTACAAAGAAATAGGGAAATCTTATGGAAATGTAGTTTCCAAGGTTTGCAGCTCCATAATTTGCAGCTCTTTAATAAATGAAGTGTTTCCAGGGTGTTTTCTTCTGGGGAACTGTTAATCACAACCTGCCTCTCCTGAGCTGCCTTCCAGACTCATCCCGACTTGTAAGTCCACAAACAACATCACAGCGTCCCAGCAGCTGAGGCTGTACCCCCCAAGGCCTTTCCAGAGGCATATTCATAATTTCGGGATCATTAGAGTCTTTCTGGCCATGTCATTAGGTCTCTTTCACCTCTCAGGAATTCAGGACGGCTCCTTTGTGAAAGTGCATGCTTTGGGCCTGCTGGATGTGGTGGGAAGGTCTTTGATATAAGCCCAGGGAATCTGAAGGAGCAGCTAGATGTCAGTAGCAGTTCACAAGAGGAGGAACCTGCCCACAGCTGGTGGGAATCAGCTGGGGCTGCCAGGAGAGACTGGGAAGTTTTTACGTACCATAGGTAGCCAAGAGTTTCCAGAAGACTAGAAACTGAAAGAGTGTCAGTGCAGTGTCTTTATATTTTTAGAAACAAGAGTGTGAGGACTCATAGATTGGGAAGGATTGAGGCCAAAACGGGCAACAGTGGGTTATCTCACTGTCTTTGCACTGAAAAAGGCAGGAAGAGACAATGGGAATGGAAAGGGAAAGATTTGCTTTTCAACTTCTCAGCCAGAGCTGTGAGAACAACTGGAATATCCACTGGAGTCCAACACAAGGAAATTTGCCATTATAGCCCACTTTGTATCACTTTTGATCTCCTGTGAAGCACTGGCCATACATGTCTACTGAAGGAATTCTGCATCAAGTGTGGGACTTCCTGTAGGGCTGGAAGTGAACTTTAAATAAGGCTTAATTTAATCTTGGTTTAAAAACTTCTACCTTTGGCCACTCCTCAGAGTCATTGCAGGTGTTCCAGTGCTGCATTATCTTGTCTTGCCCATGGATATTATTAAACTTAGTGTCTGGTAGATAAAATAAAGAAATATCACTGAGACATCTTCTCTCTATGGCCTCTCACAACAGGAGAAGGGCACCCTTCACCTGCTCCCTGAGACATTAGTGATTGAACTTCTTCAGGCACTTGCTACCATGTTAAGACTATTTCTGTATCATCAGAGAAATTGGTGTCTCTGTAAAAGATCTGGCAATAGAAAAGGGTGCCACATTATACTATATGTCCAGTCCTGAAGTGGTTTTGTCTTTGTACCTGTTCTCCTCCTGCCCTGAGTCTGGCTGTTCCATAACCTCCAGCTTTTGATAGAAAAGGAGTAACCAGGAGTGTTGCTTTACTGGGTCATCTCACAGGTGAATGTGACTGTGAGAGCCACACCACTTTCAAAACCACAGTGCTTGGCTTTCTGGACCAACAATTTAATCCTCAAAACACCCTCATAATACTTTGAACTGCCAATTCTCCAAACCCAGAGTGACTCTGCCAGCTCACCATGACCCATAGCACCATGGCAGGTCAGCACCAGGACAAACCCAGCTCAGCACCAGCAACACAGCAGCTGGTCAAGGCCAAGGAGGACTGACCTGCCTTGCCTGTGACAACTGGGTGGCTCTGGATGTCCAAAGGCCCTACCTGGCTTATTTCTCCAGTCCATTCTGTTAAGCTGCACTTTTTCAGTTCCCACCCTGCCCTGTGCAGCTCCCCAGACAAGGTGTGTTTAACGCAAAGATGATCTTTCAACCACACTTGATGTTCAGGTTGAAACTCTTGGTAATCAGAGGGTGATCAGTAAATGACTCAGTCACTGTGTGAAAAGAGAGGAGATAAACCTTTTGCCTCCAGTCCTTTTCCCAGTGTGAAGATTCCCATAAAATGAATGGGATAGGTTTGGATATAAGCCATGTCAGCAGAAATTGAATCAGTTCTGGAGACCAAGATTTCATTCTCAACAGTCTCCAGGCTGGGGGATAGAGCATGAGAGGGCTCAGCCCAGATGTGTCAGTAGTAGACTGGGACCAAGGCAAACTGTCTCCAGATGTTCCATCACTGACTTTCAAAATTCTTCTAAAACTGTGTTTCAGCCCAGTGCTGTGTGGGAAGGACACAGGCCTGTGCCTGACCTGCCTGTCCATGGGGCCAGGGCAGCTGGCCATGGGGCCAGGCAGTGACACAGGAATGGACAACATCTCCCTCAGGCTGTGACAACAGGGAGGAGCTGGACAAGACCTGCCAGGTCAGTGAGGCCACTTTCTCCTGCTGGCAAAGCAGCTTTGTTCCCAGCGCAGGATGATCCTGACCAGTTTAGGTTCCCTTGTTCATGGATCAGCACCTGGTGTTTGAAAGGAACTCAGTTTCAGACACAGATTCTTGATTGCATTAGGCAGAAGCAAAGTTTTATTAGACATTTTTCACCAGCAGGTACATAAGTGATCATAGCCCTGGCTGACTACAGCAATAGTCGTGGTGCTGGGCCACACACAGCAACACAGACTGAAAAGCAAATAGCAAAATAAAGCAGAATGTGGCCCAATGCTCTGCTCATCCCTCTGACACATTGCTTAGCACAGCTGAGCAACACAGACGAGCACGCCCCGTGCTCTCTGCAGACACATGCAGTAAATATTCTCTCTCTTCATCCGTAGCTCTGCTTCAGGCTTCTCTTGTTGGATATACTCATTTCTCTGTTTAATCACAAATCCTTCGGCAAGGCACTGGAAAGATCAAAGGAAACATTACTGTGTTTATAGCAAAAATAGATTCTTTCCCACACTGTCATTCCCTACACGTGATCGTTTCACGAGCCAATTCAATTAGAATTTCAGATAAATACTCCCCCTTCCTGGGAAGATCTGATGGCTCCTGCCAGCCTGGCAGATGGATCTGTCACTGGCTGCAGCACAAGCTGCATCAAAATGCCAAAAGGTGGAAGCTGCAGACACTGCTCCAGCAGCGATCTGGATGAGGGAATGGCATTGGGGTCCATGCCAGATCAATGCCCCTGCTCACGTCATTCTCCTGGACCAACTGTCACTGTATTTCCTTCTTTCCTTTTCAGTTTGGCTGGAAGTTTCCCTTGAATTAGAGCTAGTTATTATCTGCCAGTATTCCTGTGACTCCTGCTTTTTTTGTTCCCCCACCTGATTTCTGAGAACTTTTCTTTCTCCTGCACTTTCCTTTGTCCCATGTTTCACATCAGTCCTTTCTCCATGTTCTCCATGGCTTACCTGCCTGCTGGCTCTGTCTCTCTCCCTTCTATCCCTCTTCCCTTTGGCAATTCTCATGCATCCCAGCACAGTCCCAGCTTCCAAAAGCTCTCCTCTTAGCCACTCTTCAGTGGCTCCTGTCCTGTATTTCCCAGGGGCCCCACAATAAAACTTTCAAGTAGCTACGTAGTTCCCATGTGCCTGTAAGCTACGTGGGAAAGATCTTTCTTCCAGCCCATCAGAGTTGCATTAGAGCAGAGAAGACTGTGGAAATGTTTAGAGTGGAACAGTTCTTACCTTGGATCTCCGCAGCTGCACAGGATGGGATCTGGGCAGACGAAGTGTAAGTGTGGCTTGTCCTAATGATGCCTCCTCCTCCTATCCCACTGCTTCTTGCAACTCCTCCTCCTAAACCTGAAGACTGACCAATTCCTCCTTGCTGACTGAGGAGACAGGAAAATAACATTTTAGTGAAGGAAATGACAGATAAACTAGAATTACAGATTTTCAGTGTCCCTGCTGCTCTCAGTCTGCTTCCCTTTTAGGCAGAAAATTGACAAAATGTTGCAGTGACCGTTCTCCTTGTGGCAGCAATTGGCACAAGGGAGGAAGCAGGTCACCACCATGACACCAGACAGGCCAAACAGGTCAGTAAGGGAGAAGGAGCTCAGCAGGTCCTTCACTTTGCTCTTATGTTGAAATAACCAGGACATAGGTATTTAATGGGATTTTTTTGGTGTGTCTCAAGCCCACTTACATAAGGTCCTGCTGGCCACCCTCCAGCAGGCAGCGGTACGTGTGGATCTCCTGCTCCAGGCGGCACTTAACGTCCAGCAGGATCTTGTACTCTTGGTTCTGGCACTCCATCTCTGCCCGCAGGTCAGCCAGCTGCTGCTCCACGCAGGTGATCTGGCTCTGCAGCTCAGCAAGGTGGTTGTTGTAGCGACACTCTGTCTCCGCCAGCGAGGACTCCAGATTGTCCCTCTGAGGAGTGACATGGGACATAAGACAAATACAGGCAGGAGAAACACTGCATTTAGCTATGACCTCTGTGAGATAGATGAGGTTTGCACCAGCTCATCACCCACCTGGCTGAGCTGAGCTTGGAGATCAATTTCCAGGGCTTGCAATTGGCGTCTCAGTTCAGTCACCTGGTTGTTGCACGTCTCCACCTCCTGACCACTTGTAATAACTTCCCGATTCACCTCCTCAATCTGAAATCACCAATGCAGGATAAAGAGCTTCAGAGAATGTGCAGTATAAGTTGGATCAAGTATTGAGGAAAGGGCAAAGAAGTTAGTAAAGACATGAAATGAGAAAGGCTTGGGTGAAAACTCCAATCTTAACAGTAGTGTAAACTTGGCTGGTCATACTTCTTGCTCTTTTAATAGTGCTGCTTCCAGTTCTTCTCACCTCTTACTGCTTTGTAGAGAATTCTCCACCTCAAGTCCCACCAACAAGCAGCTCTTCCTTCAGCACATGACAAGGACACAGGGTGGCAGTGTCCCTCCCTTGTGTCACTTGGTCAGTGAACTAATGCTAAATGTTCTCACAGTCCTTTGTGTGGTTTTTTACATGCAATAAATCCTTGTGAGACAATTGCCTGGGTGTTAGCCAGGGAAAGTCAGAGCTGTGGGAATTTTCTCACCTTGCACTCATACCAATCCTCAACTTCTTTGCGGTTGCGTTCAATCAGCGTCTCATATTGGCACCTCATCTCCTCCAGGATCTTCCTGAGGTCTGGGCCAGGGCAGGCATTGACCTCCACGCTCACATCTCCAGTCGATTGCTTCCTCAGACAGCACATTTCCTGATGGAAACACCATCCAGATCAGGTCAGGTTTAAAATGAAGGAAAGAACTGAGGGAGTCAAGTTCCCCCACAGGGAGCAGAGCCCCTCTCTGATGGACCTTCACAACTCCTGGGTCACACGATGGTCTCCACCAACCACTGCCCTCTGCAGCAGCGCCTCGGAGTGATGGATCCCACAGGAGCGAATGCTTTGTACAGGAGAGGGCAGGACCTACCTCCTCATGGTTCTTCTTCAGGCAGCAGAGCTCCTCCCGCAGCGACTCCAGCTGTGCCTCCAGGTCAGACCTGCACAGCGTCAGCTGATCCAGCACCTGGCGCAGCCCGTTGATGTCGGCCTCCACGCTCTGGCGCAGGGCCAGCTCCGTCTCGTACCTGCGAGGGAGGAAGCAAGCAAGAAAGAGCAGTCAGTGTCTGACACCACCAGCACTTCTGAGCTCTGACAGGAAAAACCAAAACCTTCCCCTCTGAAAGACAGCGCATGCTGGAACAGCAGCTTGGCTGAACCCTCACTGCTCCCAGTCTGCACATCCCTTCTGCTTCCTTTAATCTCTACTCAAAACCAGCTTGGCATCCCAAACCTCCCCTCCTGGAACTGCCCCTTATTAGGGCAGCTTTAGAGACAATGAATGAGAGAATTCTTCTGCACAGCCTCCAGCCTTTCCTGGGTCACAGGAGGTCGGCTGAGAGCCCTGAGGGCAGTGACAGAGGAGGGGACAGCCCCGGGTACTCACTTCACTCGGAAGTCATCGGCTGTCATCCTGCTGTTATCGATGTTCAGAATGATCTTGTTGTTGTCTATGGTTGCACAGACAATCTGGAAAAAGAACATTTGTTCCTGGTCTCTGCTCCACATCCTTGGGCTCAAGGCACCCATTGCCTGGTGCATCCTCTTTCTCCCTCTCTTTTTGTTTTAAATCTTGGGTATTAGGGATGGGGACCTGAGGGGTGCAGCACTCACAGGGATGTTCAGGGAAGGGCAGTAAAGACATTAAAGTGGTAAAATTCATGGTTCAGGTGCAGAGAATCTGGGAGGGGTAATTACTGTCCAGCACCTGCTACAATCCACCTCAGCCTCTTAAATCTAAATCTGATGAGATTTAAAGTTTTATTTCAAGAATTAATGATGAGCCTATCTTATTCAGACCCTTTCCTGGGTTCTTTATTCTTTGTGCATTGACATCCTAAATTTTTGCCATACACTTTGGAAGTGTTTTGAATTTTTAATTGCCCATTCTAAATGTGTTATGGCAATGTTCTCTTTTTTCTTAGTTTTAATTAGATGTCTTATATTTCCCAGTTCTACATGAAAGGGTAAACTAATAAGAAAAAGGAAATAAAGTTTTTCTGGAATTCTGCAGGACTGGTGACAATAATATAAATTCAGGCAAATTAATGTGATCCATTATTTATTTATCTTTCAGTTCTTCTCTTGCCATATATTTATTTCACTACCTTGGCACAAACTAAATTCAAAAAGACTACTGAGCCCATCCAGATGCATTCCATGAAGTAACATTTTCCCCTTCAATATGTCTGATGAATAACAGCAACAGAAAAAGCCCAAACCCTCCAGTTTTACCTCTGAGCTCTGGGCTTTCCACAGGCTGATGTTGTAATAGCTGTTTGCAAAAAGCATTTTACAACGATTTGCTACTCCTGATAATGGACTGAGTTATGAACCAGCACCAGAGAGAGCCTTGCAAGGGAGAAAGCAGCTGTGAGGGGATGTTACCTGGTTCTGAAGATCTTCTATTTCTTTGTAATAGCAGCTGTAGTCCCGTGGCTCACAAAAAGGGCCCTGCTTGGCGTACCACTCCCTGATCCTGCACTCCAGATCAGCATTCTCTTGTTCCAGGCATCTCACCTTGTCCAGGTAAGAAGCCAGGCGGTCATTCAGGTTTTGCATGGTGACCTTCTCATCACCAGAAAGAAGAATGCCATCACCAGCAAAACCACCTCCACCGAGACCCATACCCATGCCACCTCCCATGCCACCGCCAAAGCGAGCACTGCCACCACTGAATCCCATGCCTGGACATCCTCCGAGGACAGCGGCTCCTAAGCCACCTCCATAGTTTCCACCGACCAAACTGCCAGTGCTCAGTCCTCCTCCGTAATTCACACCACCACAGTAGCTTCTCCCAGAAAACCCTCGGCTACCGCCTATCCCGCAGGTCGTGTATCTTCCAGAGGAGACCGAGGAGATCCGCGCTCCGCCACCACCACCACCACCAATCACACAGCTGCCACCGCTGGTCCTGCCCCTGAGAGAGCCAGTTGTCTGCTTAATACTACAGCTCATGGCGAGGCCCAGCTGCAGCGCCAACCCACAGCCCAAAGCAAGATGCAGAGCGTGATACTGAGTCCGACTGCAGGCTGGCGGCTGCCGCAGGTCTCCATTTATACCTTCCAAAGGGGGTGTCACCTGTGGGGTGTTTCTTCTTCCCACGGGGCTGGCTAGTCTGGCTGTTTATGCCAAGATTAAATAGCCCATAGGCAGTTTCCCTCTAGAAATCCCAGTTCACAAGGAAGATACTTTACATGTCAGCAGCTTATTCCAAAAAGTAAAATAGTGTTTTATGAGTCATCAGCTTTTTGTATGATGCAAACTTTGCAACAAGTCAAGAAAAAAAGTTGCCCTAGATTATGTACAAAGAAGAAACATTGGTATTTATAACATCAAAGTGCCTTTTATCTTTTATTAATTTGTATTTATTTTATTCTTAGTCCAATAACCATTTTTATATCACATGCTGTGGTAGAGCTTGTGAAACAAAAAATGGAAAACTAATAGAATTTCTCACCTCTGAAAAGTATGAACAGTTGTGACTGTAGTAGAGAACAGACCAGGGACACTGTGGTGTGGATGTTGGTCACCTGGCACAGCTCTAATACCTGCTTTACTGTGAGATTTCCAAAATCATGGAGGTAAATCCTCCATTGATTTAGTTCCCTATTTATGGCTTAAATTTCTTTAGTCATGCAAACACAAGAAGTCAAGTTGCTCACAGTGCAAAGCTCAGGCCTGTTCAGTGTCTCCTGTGCATGGGTGATACACAGGTTGATGTCAACTACAGTGTATATAGGACCTTGTTGAAGTTATTTCTCAATTACTTTAATTGCTGTCCATGCTTTCTCAGTTTGTGGTGATGATAGATAAAGACAGAGATGACAGGAAAGGGAGTATCCACAGGCAATATATCCAGATCCCTGGACTCAGATGTGATCCTGCAGGTCTTTGCCATTATGAATATTGTGCTATGCACTGAATAAGAAGAAGAAAAGATTTCTGCATTTCTTATGCAGTTTGTCAGAGCAGTAGCAGGCGTCAGCACAGCCTGGCTGGTCAGAGGAGCACAACCTCCCAACCAGGCAGGCAACAGCCAAGGGAGAATTCGGAGAACTGGCTCCACCAGTGCCAGTGTCCTTCTCCAGCCGACTCTGTAATGAGAGGATATTCTGCTCTCCGGGGGACGACAGCTTCTGTTCCCTACAGCGTGGAATTTCCACGCAACTCTTACTCACAAAGCAGCCTTTGACTCGAGGATGTCCATATGTACAGGAGCAGTTGTGATAGATCCCTGTTGGCAGTGAGGGTGGCACTGAAGGAGCTCTGAGAGCAGCGTCACCTCTGGGAGGAAGAGCAGAGAAAACCAACACTTGTACCCTCAGCCACTTTTAGTGGTGGGAAGTTGGTGACTGCTGTCACCATGGTAGGAGAGTGTCCCCGAGCATGTTTAGATAGGAACATCTTCACACCAGCAGGAGTTAAAGCTTTCCACTCTCCAGTGGGATAATTTATTTCTTTACTTAGATCAAAAATGATAAAAAGCCGCCTACCCAAGGCTGGCGGCATCCAGGAATATTCATTATTCATATGGTGCAGGGAAATAACTTGCTTAAGGACAGAGCTGAAGTCTGTCAGAGCTCAGACTCCTCGCTGAGACTGCAGTGCCTGAAATACAAGTCCATCCTCCCCCGAGACACAGCCCCTGTGCTCCCCACACAGCCTAGACTCACAGTCGGGAAAATCATGAGCAAAAAGGAGGAGAGGGAGCAAATCTGGCTTTCATCCGTCATTTTGAGGAATATAATTGAAGTCAGGGTGTGGCTGTTGGAGCCAACAAAAATTAATATAATGCTTGCTTGGAGCTTCGCTTCTGCTGGGGAAATTTTCAGGAGTTACCCAAGAGCAACCTACAGAGATGGGGCTGGGGTGCCTTTCTTTCCCTTGCAGAGTGTTGGGTTTAGGAGGAGACACTGCAGATGTTGGGCATTTCTCTACAGGTGGGCATGGAGCACCCAGCCTTGCTTCTTTCAGCAGTTCTCCCATGGGAAGAAGGGACAGGTCTTGCTCCACAAAACAAACAGCAGCAGCACTCTACAACCTTTGACTCATATCCTGGTGGAATGGTCCATAAACTCTCAAATCCCAATTTACCCGTGAAGATTAGACATGACCATACAATTCTTATGAAGAACTCACATTTGGGATGCAGTTCCATTCTTTGGAGTTTTTCTGGGCTCCTGCCAATTTCACTGGGACATGGAACGTGTGTTTGATACAGCAAATGCACCCAGAAGTCCCTGGCTAACCTGGTGGTATCTTAAATACAAACTGTGGTGCTGTCTCTCCTCATGGCCATGTCAGGGCTCCAGGGCTCGGCTGAGACAGGCACAGGCTGTGTTCCCCTCAGTACTGGGTTTTCCCCCCACTAAACTGATTTCTTTACCTCCACTTTTGTTATTATTGTATTCCTGTAGCCTTGGGATGCAGCCTTGGGGCAGAACACAGGGAAAGGACTGTGCAAGTCTAAGACATAAATGCATCACAAAAGGATTTACAGCCTCAGTGTAGGACTGGGAGAAACAATTGGTTTTGGGTGCAGGAAGCCACAACAGGCCCTCAGCCAGGACAACCAGCAGTGGTCGCACACATCAGTGCCAGTGCTGCTGAGTCTTGTGGGCTTGATGGATGAGAAGAGAGAGTCAAGGAGGACAAGGGGATAAGGGTGAATATTGGTGCACAGGGATGGAGCAGGCAGGAGGATGCCACATTCCCAAGGGGTGCTGTGGGCAGGACAGTCTGGTCCTGTGAGAGCTGTGGCTGTCGCTGTGCCCAGCCCGGCTCCACATGCTCACCTCGCTTTGCTTATCAAAGCTGATAATGTTTTCTTGTGTTAACTACAAGAAAGGTGTGTCTGGTTCCACAGAACTTTGCTTTCATAAGCATTGCTTCAGTGATGTTTGTGCAACCACACTGGAATATGATTTTATCTTGTCACTTGTAATTACCATTAATAATTTGCATAATGGCCATTAGGCATCACTTATTAAGCAGTCCTTTGATGTGATACTGAGCCGGCTCCAGGCCCCAAACTCCCATCTTTCAAATGCAGACCACGACTTTTTCCTGGCTAGTGACTCATTGGTTTATACCACCATGTTTAGCCAAATCCTGTAAGGCAACTGAAATAATTACCACAGTGGGTTTGGTAACAGCACAGGCTTAAATACACCTTGGAGACTGACAGAATGACTCTACTCCAGCTTCTCTCTTGCTGAGTGTTCATATCTGCAGACTCTGAGAGTTTGCAGTGCTGAAGGAGAAGTTCAGCAGGACATGGAGGTGGACACAATCAGGCTTCTTCCTACCGAAGTTCAGTCTCACCTGATTCATTTGATGAACAGTGTGAGATTCTTCCAGGACCTGCCAGGTGCTGACAGTGCAGTCAGGCCTCCAGCATGTGCATCTCTGGTGGCACTGCAGGTTATCACAGCAGAGGAGAGCCCTGGAGAATTTTTTAGGACAGATGGGAATAGTGATGGGTGATGAAACTGCAAAAATTCCACTCTGCACGGAGACCTGAGCACAGAGCAAGAGGGAAACCAAGGCTTCAGCCTGGGGTGTCTGCTGCAGAGCCACAGGATGAGGTCACAGCCTGACAACCTGGAGTGTTCAGGTGCTTCCTGCACTCAGCCACTGTCCAGTGGTGCAGCAGAGCCAGGCAGGCAAAGGTGCAGGGCAGCCAGAACTCCCCAGACTGTCTTCTTTTATCTTTATATCATACTTGTACTAAAAAGTCTCTTAATTTCAATACACTTTCAATATGTGGCTCATACTGGCAGTTTAAATTACATTATTCAGTATACTGAGCTGAGAAATCTCCTGTTGGATTACAGCAGCAGTTTGCTCATCTCTTCTAATTCTTTACAAATGTTACACAAGCCAACAAACAAAAATCTAAACCCCACAAATAGTTACTGTGGGTGTTAGACTGTACCTGCCTGCATACTGCATAAAACAGACTTCTGTAGAGAAATTACAGTTTACACATCACTCCAGAACATGGCCTGCTTTTCCAAATGCACCGTGCCTGTAATCAGAGATAATTGCCTGTTCCATGCAGTCTGGAACTCATGGCTGATTTCCAGCATTGGTGATTTACAAAATTAGTTGTGTTCTTCCTATTTCTTCACTGATCCCTTAAACTTCTGGTGTGTTAATTCCTCAGAGATTTTTCCTGATGGTGGTGTAATTCCCATGTTCCTGCTCTCTTGCAACACAGACACATCTGCTGGAGCTGTCACAGTGCATTTCACTGTCTGCTTACCAGCCCAAATGCTGATATCACCCCTGTCTCTCTCGGGAACACCAACCCTTGCTCTTTGTATCTCCATCCTGTACCTTCAGCCCAAGCCTCTCTGTCTTGGAGATACTCATTTGTTCTTGCTTTACAAGATTTGCATGTTACAAGAGGACAGAACGAGCTCCTATGAGAGGCACAACCCATGAGCTGCTGTGCAGTCCAGGTCCCAGGTCACTCCTGTTCTGTTTCCATGCACCGTGTCCTCCCCATTTCATTTATCTTCCCTTCCCTGTCTCCTCCTGTGCTGTCTCCACAGCTGTCACCATTTCCCATCCTGTCCAGGTTTTAAACACTGGGCAGGAAAGGCAGAATTGTATTTCTGCACAGATGCAATGCAGTGACCTCAGAGGTGCCGTGTCAGCACCGAGGTGGGTTAAATCACCCTGAAATGCTCAGTGTAATTAGTGCTGCAGGAATGGGAGATGCAGAACTGAGCAGGGAAAGTAACACAGAGCTTGTCCAGGAGCTCATTAGAGCAATTATTCCACAGGGCTAACAAGTGTCCTGGACAGAGCCCAGGAAGAGGCCATTCCAGAACCATCTGAGCTGTTTCTCTCTTTAGAAATAGGCACTAATTCAGACTCATCGTATCCCCCAAAGCCTCATTGCTAGAAGCCTTCATGTCAGGCCTCTGTCTAAGGTCAGTCACCTAACCCCATCCAACATTTCATGAGAGAAACGCTGCCAGAGCCCCACAACAAAGAGCAAGGGTTGTGCCACCACTCCCAGCCCATCCGACCCATCACTCAGATGCTGCTACCAGCGAGGAGGAACAGGCTGGATCCTGAGCCTTGCCTTGCACACACAGCAAAAAGCAGTCGTGTTCCTCAATGCATTTGTCATTCCTTTCTCTGGCCTAATAAAACACCAGCAGCTTTTTTTTTCTGTCTGTTTATTGTGTCTCACTTTTAAAAAAATTCTCTCCCACATATTAATTTGTCTCACCCTTTTATCTTCCTACATGTTGCCAGCTGGTTCTTCCTGTTTGCCTTTTTTACAAATCCATTTAGAGGTTCTTTATATAGTGTTTTCTCTGGGAATTGTTTTCCTCCACCAGAAGGGTGTGGAGAGTCCAGCAGAGCCCGGCTTTTAAAATTCCTGCTTTGGTATTATTTGAGAAAACTTGTTCTCAATTTTATCCTGTTAGTGAGCATCTGTAATAACTCACAGGTGTTGTGTATTACATTATACTATGTGATATTTTATATTATATTATATTTTGTTATATTATATGGTATTATATCATAGGGTATTATATTATAGTAGCCAATGCCTGCTTTAGTGAAGACTCCCTTTTCTTTCTGAGGTCTCTCTCAGTAGCAGACTGTCAGTCAGACAGCACTGAGACTCCTTCCCTGCCCTCTGCCCAGCCTCCCTGGGTGTTTCTTTCCTCACCACCTTCTGCTTCATGTCTTGGCTCATGCTTCCTCCTCTGGTAGCAAATATCCCTTTCCATAACATTGGCTGGTCCTTCTCCTCCACCCTCCCTCCCCATCCTCAGCCTCTGAGTTCAGCTGGAGCACTAATGGGAATGTGGCTTGTGTTTGTTTTCCCCCTTTAATGATTGTTGTGTGGATGGAGACTGAAGGTGGATTCATAATATATATATTTTAAATATTTGTATATTGATTTACTTGCAGAAATTATTTCTCAGGTTCAAGGCTGTGTCAGCAGGAGCAAACTTTTATTGGAGACTGTTAGAGAACAGCCACAACCCAGGGGATCCTGAGTGAGGGGCAGTGCTGGGATCAGAGCAGGGTGGCCAGGAGGTGCTGTCCTGCAGAGTCCCTCTGACTGCTGCTGGAACACAACTGAGAACTCCCAGGTTATTTTTGCCTTGTTTTTCCAAAAGACTTTTTCTTCAGAGAGCTCTTCAGGGGATGTGCAGTGAGGCTGGCAGGGGCTCTCTGGTCTGCAGTGATCTGAAGGAAAGTGGGAGGAATCATTTTTATGGGGGGGTTCTGCATCCTGTATCTTTCTCTTACACCCCTTTGCTTTTGTACTGAACTTTCTTTTTCCCTCTTCTCCCCAGCTTTGCTAAATTTTATCCCTTTTGAAAGACTTGTGACTGACTGATTCCCCTTCCAGTTCCTCATTCCCATGCTGTGCTGAAAGTCTTCTAAACACACATTTACTGCTGGGCACCCCTCAGTGTCAAACGTAGTTTCTGTGCAGAGATTTATAAATAAATATCCCATAGCTGCATCCCTTATCACTGCTTACCACCACAGCCCAGTTAATCCCAGTGCCCCAACAGTCACAGCTGTGATCCTTCCTGAGTGTCTGACTCCAGCCCAGCCCTCCAGGAAAAAGCCCCTCCAGCCTCTCTTCATCACCCAGAAAAGCCTGGATACCTCTCATCCTCCTGTTCTGAGGGTACCCAGCACTAAAGAAGCATTTCATGGTCCCACTTCCCTGGAGCCCCCTCACCTGACAGAGCTGGCCCGTGTGGGCTCAGGGCAGGCAGGGCTGGCACAGGGTGGCTTTCAGCCCTGCGCTCCTCCCAGCTGATGTGGCACCGACTCCTCTTCCCGCTGACCCTCTGTGGAAAAAGACAGCTCTGGACACCCAGGCCCCCAGCATTGCCACCCTGGAGATCTCCCCCTGCCCTCCTCACTGGTTTAGCTCTGTCTCTTCAGTCACAGCTGCCGTTCCCCCTCCCAGCCACCATCCACCTCCATCCCACCTGTCTTTTGGCAGATGATGCTTTTCCATCTGATACTCAGAATTACCCCGGACAAGCACTAACAGTGCCACTTCAGCTCTTGCAACAGGCATTTTGGAACAAAAACTGACTTTTCATGTAAATAATTTAGGACTGGAGAGTCCAGGGGAGCCTGCATCAGGGCACCACCATTCCAAAGCCTCCTTTTCCAACCAAACAAAAGGAGTAGGTGGGTGCTCAGGGCAGTTTTGTGTGTGTGCAGCCATGTCTGGAATTAACAGCCTGGCTGTTTCAAAACCTCAGTCAATGGAAGGCAGGGCAGAGCCAACTGCTTTGCATACAAATTAAATTTTCCAAAACTTTAATTAAAATTGTTGTGTGAAACTGAAAATGTTTAGATAATTCATTGTTTCAGTTAATTTAGCTGCTAGTCCCTAATCCTGTCTCATTCTGGCAAGCCAATAAAACTCAGTTACATGACTGCCCAGTTCCTGGTGAAGTTGCCCTTAAAGAGCTACTGAACTGTGCCAGGGGCTGGGACAGCTCTGGGGGCTCTCCCAGCCCATTCCCTGGCCCAAGAACAGTCTTTGGTGTGTTCCCTGGACATTTATCAGAGCCAAATCCTCAGATGCCTCATGGTTTTCTAATCGGCCCTGTCTGGTAACAGGTCAGCACTGGTTTCTCACCACAGTGTTGCTTTTCCTACCAGGATCACGAATTTTCATATCCCTGTAAGGCAAAGCACAGAGATTTTAGGGTACCCAGCCTTGTTTGCGTACATGATGTCGTGTTGGCCACCCTCCAGCAGGCAGTGGTAGGTCTGGATCTCCTGCTCCAAGCGACACTTGACGTCCAGGAGGGTCTTGTATTCCTGGTTCTGGCACTCCATTTCCGCTCGGATCTCAGCCAGCCGCTGCTCCACGCAGGAGATCTGGTTCTGCAGCTCAGCCAGGTATTTGTTGTAGCGACATTCGGTCTCCGCCAAAGAGGATTCCAGGTTTTCTTTCTGGTAATAGAACAAACACACAGGTACCTGGGTTTGACACAGGTACAACCCTGGTCGCGAGAGCTGGAGCTGTAAATCCTTGTGGCATCACTTACCATAGTGAGCTGGGCTTGTACGTTGATTTCCAGGGCCTGCAGCTGACGTCTCAGCTCAGTGACCTGCTTGTTGCTTGACTCAATCTCCTGGCTGCTCGTGACAACCTCCAGATTCACCTCCTCCACCTGCAAGGTCAGAAAAAACAACCCGTTCTTCACCTTCCCACTGCATCTCGTGATGTCCAGGACCTCCCCACACCCCACAGTGCCCTGAGCATGTCCAAGGCTGACACCCTGTTTATTCTGTTCTGACCCTGTGAAACCATGTGGTGGCCCCTCTGCCATGGACAGAACACAGAAATTGGGCAGTACAGTTAGATCTGAGCACATCTGTGACATGCTTGCTGTTATTAGGACACTTCCTAATCTGTCATTTTTCCCTTTGCCCCTGGGGGCAGAGCTGGGTGCAGCTCTGTGGGGACGTGGTACCTTGCAGGCGTACCACTGCTCCGTCTCTTTGCGGTTGCGCTCCATCAGCGTCTCGTACTGGCACCGCAGATCCTCCAGGATCTTCCTCAGGTCTGGGCCAGGACAGGCATTGACCTCCACACTCACATCCCCAGTCGCCTGTTTCCTCAGACAGCTCATTTCCTGCAGGAAATACGTGACTGTATCAGTAATATCCATCCACCCTTGAGGGGACTTTCCTTCTTCTTCTTCTTCTTAATTCCCTGAGAGAGCTGACCTCCTCGTGGTTGGTCTTTAGGCAGCACATCTCCTCTGTCAGAGCCTCACACTGCAGCTGCAGGTCGGTCTTGCAGCTGGCCAGCTGGTCCAGGACGGGCCGGAGGTTGCAAATGTCAGCATCCACGTTCTGACGGAGACCACACTCGGTCTCGTACCTTAAACCACAGGCAGCAAACAAAGGTCAGCATGTCAGCAAGGTAGGGCAAGGCCTTCAGTTGAGGTTGGGGGAAAAAAATTAGGGTCAAGTTCTTTCACTTCAGACATGCAGTGCTATGAACATTGCCTGTGGCATCAGAGATCTGTTTTACTACACAGTGTGTTACTACAGGCAGAGGTTTGGGATCTCCCCATCACCACCCTTCACCTGCCCTTCCATGGGCCAGCAGGGGACTATACTCACTTCACTCTGAAATCATCAGCAGTCATCCTGTTGTTATCAATGTTCAGAAGGATTTTGTTAGTCTCCATGGCTGCACACAGGATCTGGAAAAGAAATCATAAGAAGAGTATGTGGGCTTGCAGCTTCCTCAGCCTCCAGAAGACCCTGGAGGAAACCCCTACCTGGGGTATTTTATTAGTCCATATATTTGGGTTATTAATTAGTTATGTGGCATCACCGCAGGGAAACCCATGTGCCAGTTTGGGTGGACCTCGCCTTGCTGAAGCAGCAGTGCTCAGTAAATGCAGAATCCCCCTCCCACAGACCATCATTTCATATAAACCATTGTTTCAGCTGCCCCTCCAGAGCCATTGCCTCTGCCCTTTGACAGGGCTCTGTGCACATGTGAAAGCAGAGCCCAAAGAAATATTAGGATTTTCTTGACAAACAAGGGTTTACCTGGTTCTGAAGGTCTTCAATTTCCTTGTGGTAGCAGCTGTAGTCCCGTGGCTCGCAGCTGGGCCCTACCTTGGCATACCACTCCCTGATCTTGCACTCCAGGTCGGCATTGTCCCCCTCCAGGAGCCGCACCTTGTCCAGGTACGAGGCCAAGCGGTCGTTGAGGTTCTGCATCGTCGCCTTCTCGTTGTTAGCAAACAGGATCCCATCCCCGCAGCCAGCGCCAGCCCTGGGGAAGCCACCAGCACCTCGAGTGCAGATGCCTCCACCGCTGAATCCCAGGACAGAACAAGCCCTCTGGGTGGCTCCGAAGCTCCCACCAGCCGCACTGCCGGCACTCAGCTGCTTCCCGAGTAATCCTTCACTTACACTGCCACCGGAGAAACTGCCAACCACAGCACCCAAGTCATAGGCAGCATGTCTCCCTGAGGAGGCAGAGGAGACCCTCCTGCCAGTGCCAGCCGCGTTGCTGCCTGTGCTGCCCCTGCCCTGGGTGCAGGTGGTGACGACCTGCCTGACAGAACAGCTCATGGTTGGGTGTGGAGCCAACAGAGCCCAAGGCAAGTGCTCAGGTCGCTGCAGGAGCCAACTGTGATCCCTCTGTCCCCTGGTCCTCTATTTATACCAGTCCCTGTGGATCGTGCCGCTGGAGAAGGGCTGTTTATTCTTCCTCCTTGTGACCTGGCTAGGAGGTGTTTTCTTTTTTTTCAGCCGGAAATAATTCCCCAAAGGCGTTTGTCTCCAGAAATCCCACAACAGAAAGATGCTTTGGTTAACAGAAGCGTGTTTCAAAACTACATCAAAAATGTTACTTCCTGAATCATCAGGTCTGACTTGTGATGACAACCCAACAACAGTGACACAAAAACCCGACGATACCCAAGAGTGCCCGGGGAATGAAACACCACAGCAATTATCCATCCCTGGCGTGGGCGAGTCTACCCGGAAAGTGAAAGCTGTGGGAAAGGCATCCTATCTGACAGAGCCTGTTCGACCCCTTTGTGACCAGAAGTGAGGGTATCCCCTCGCTCAGCTGGCCTCAGTCCCTGGGACCAGGGCCAAGAGACCACCCTGGGCCATGCAGCAAGGGTCTGTTCCATTCCATGTGGCCATTGGTGGAGTGAGCCCCTGGTCTGGGTCTTTAGACCTCAAATGCTCTAGGAGAGCACAGAGGAATATTACACTGGAATGTACCAGGGCTGGTTTATCCCTTCTCTTTATTCTACATCCATCAAAACATCCCCTTGCAGAGGTCTGGGTTGTTTTGCTGCTTTCAAGGGTAGACAAAATAGTCAAACATTTATCTAAAATATGAAAGGATATTTCCTGGACACCAAACATGCAGTTCACTGAATATTCACTGCCACACAGGATGTTTCATTAGATTTCTGAAACAGTAATGTGGAGCATTTCAGGAGATGCATGACTCTACAGAGGTCTGATCCAGTTCCAACCAGCACCATGAAAACTCTCCAATACAATCAAGGTGTTAAATTTAGAAAGGACAATAGAAAAAATCTTTTTAAAAGTTTATTAAACTAATGTTTTAGTTCTGGAAGGCTGAATTGAGGAAGAAGGGAAATAATTAAAATGTTTCGTCATCTGAATCTTTCATTTTATTAATAACATTAATATAGCAATGCTAATATTGGCTGGCTCTCACCCATGTGTGGTTCAGCTTTGGGTTTGGCATCCAGGTCACCTGGACACGTGACATAAAGAATGTGTCAGGTGCAGCCTGGCTCACAAATATTGCTTCTGCCATTTGGGCAAGTTCATTAAGTTCGATTTTATCTTGACTCTGCAAATCCAACACTCCTGAACTGTGGGGTGGTTCTGTGGGTGCCCATCCTTTGTTTGAGCCATCATCAGGAAGCGAAGCCAGGGTGGCTCCACAGTGGTGGCCAGGCCCTGCCTGGAGCTGGGGATCAGGGTCAGGCAGGGCTGCCTGGAGCCCACCTGCAGCCTGGTCACAATTGGTCTTTTTTCTACCAGAAAAGAATTTAAAAACTACTGCAGAGCAAACATTCAACTTCATTTAATTGAGATTTATATGGTCCTTCATTTTTCAAGGCCTGGTTGGACAGGGCTTGAAGCAAGCTGGTCTAGTGAGAGGTGTCCCTTCCCATGGCAGTGGGGTAGAATGAGATGGTCTTTAAGGTCCCTCCCAACCCAGACCATCCTGTGACTGTGTGATCTTTTCAATGAGGAAAACACCCCCAATGAATAGAGGGTTTTTTTCAATTGCTGCAAACTAAGCAGAGTTGTCCATCTTTCTTTCTTTCTTTCTTTCTTTCTTTCTTTCTTTCTTTCTTTCTTTCTTTCTTTCTTTCTTTCTTTCTTTCTTTCTTTCTTTCTTTCTTTCTTTCTTTCTTTCTTTCTTTCTTTCTTTCTTTCTTTCTTTCTTTCTTTCTTTCTTTTCCTTCCTTCCTTCCTTCCTTCCTTCCTTCCTTCCTTCCTTCCTTCCTTCCTTCCTTCCTTCCTTCCTTCCTTCCTTCCTTCCTTCCTTCCTTCCTTCCTTCCCTCCCTCCCTCCCTCCCTCCCTCCCTTTCTCTCTTTCTCCCTTTCTCTCTCTTTCTTTCTTTCTCTTTCTTTTTCTTTCTGTCTTTCTTTCAGAATTTCAGACCTTACCAAAGGTGTTTTGTAAAGGAGAACAGCAACTTCAGTCATTATTTTCCTGGAATTCTTTTTTCCTTTCCAAAATTAAACTTTTTTTAAAAAAACAAGCTCTTGCTTTTACGTGAGAACAAACCTCAAGCCCTGCCAGCAGTCACAGCCCTCATTTTAATAAAGCGATGTTCACTTTGTGATGAGGAGATCTGCTAATGATGGGATGTCCATGCCTAATGGAAGGCTCTTTCCAGAATTAGCTTTGATTGACTTCCTGGCTGGAGTCTACAGACGGAAATTTGCTCCCCACATCCTTGCAGGCAGCCAGGGGCAATGCTCTGATGAGCTGTCCTTGGCTGACTTGGGAGCCCCTTGCAGGCAACGCTGCACCCCAAGGGAGGAAAGGGAGCAGAGGAATGACAGGGGAGCAGAGGAATGACGGCGCGTGAGGATCTCCCGTGGGCATTTCAGGAACAGCAGCACAGGTCTGACCAGGAAAAATTACTACTTCGAGTAACAAATGAGCAGAAGAGCCTCCCTCAGGCAAAGGTGTTGCTCCCACATAATGAGCTTTGTAAAAAATAGAAAGGAAGGGATTATATTTCGGGTTTCCGTCAGCGTCCTGGGCTGTGATGGAGAGTGGGGTGCTGGCAGAGGATGGACATGCTGGAGTTATTCCCAAGACTGCTCTACAGCAGAATTATCAGACTCAACAGAGCAATGGAAATGAGAAAGATTAGATTTCCCTGAAGGGAAATCCTTTGGGAGTTTCAGGATATTTTTTAAGGCTTAAGACTATTTCCTAGGTTAATGCAGATGAAGTTTAATGTGCCCCCAAGAAGATCCAGCATTACACATTACTACAAATACTCCCTGAGTACAAATACTCCTGAGCTGTTTTCACATCCAAGAGGACTTCCTTGGGGACTCAATGACTCAGACACAGCACCAAATCCCAAGTCCCAGCTCGTGCCCAGGCACAGGAGGGCTGGAGCCAGGCACTGCCAGCAGCTGCCAGCCTGGCCAGGGAGAGGCTCATCCAGGGGCAGCCCGAGCTCCTCTCTGCTCTCTGTCAGCTGAATTTCCATGTTACACCTATGGAAAATCCTGCTGTTTTCAATTTACAAAACATTTACAAAGAATTTGCTTATCTGGCTGGTGATGTACCTGTCATGCCACTTTCTGTCAGCCTGTTATTGGCTGCACTGAGCTGATCTCCATCTTACTGGTGACACCAGGTGCTCCAGGGTCTGATCCCAGCTTTGCAAGTCATTCCAGGCAAATCGTTCAGCTCCTCCAAGCCTCGATTTCATGCTTTGTAAGATGGAAACAACAATAACAACTATCCTCCTCCTCGAGGGCATTGTAAAAACAACTGTCTGAGGAGCACATGGGGCTTTAGAAATTGGAAATACCATACTTTATTCACTATTATTCATTGTCAGTGTCCTTGCTATTTTATATTACTCTTGACACAGGCACATCTCATAGATTTCTCTCTGTGTCTCCATCATGAAATACCTTTCAAGGACATTCATAGTTTACATTTTTTATTTTGTTGTCCATAAAGTTTCACCATCATTCACTGACGACTTGCCTCTGTAATTCCCAGCTGAATCTTAACAAGGCTTTTCTTCTTGTGATTGTAGCTTGCAGGAAATCTGAAAAATACTCTCCAAAGCCAGTGTTTGTCCAGCTCTTGGAGAAACAATTTGTCCATGTTTCACAGACACAAATGAGTGTAGCAAAGAATAAATAACAAGCAATGTATTACCTTATAGTTCTGTGGTATCTTCCTTCTTCAGAGCACTGTAATGTCACACAGAGATCACTTGTGCTGAGCTTGGACTTTGCTCTTGCCTGTGATAACAGGGTTACACTGAGCTGTATGCAGAATTAAAGTGTTTTTCATTGATGCAAATATATGTTGATGAACATCCCCTGATAAGATCCTCCCAGGGGAACTGAATCCACTGATTACAAACCAGGCTCTTCCATCAGCTCTCCCAGCTGTTCTCCCAGCTCTCCTCAGGATTTCATCTCAGGCTCTTCCTGCTGACAGATGTAAATATCTCAGCACGGGGTGACAGATACCAGAGATGACTGAGGGTTCTGCTGGATCAATCTCTCCCCTGTGCCCTTTTGGCTGCAGAAGGGGCCGTGTCTCTCTGTGCTGCCAGCAGAGCAAATTACTCTTGGACTGACATCTTCTTTTATCCTCCTACTTTTATTTAATCAGTTATATTTGTGGTTTGCAGAAAGCTTTTTGGTATTCATACACTTGGGGCATTCTGCAGATAGTTCAAGATGTAAAAAACCATTTACAACTAAAGTATAACAATTCTCTTCTGATTACCAAAAAAAAAAAAAACAACTAAAAAGCACGTGAGCAGTTTGCTTGGGATTTTCCAGCCTGCAGCTTTGTCTGATGCCAGAGAGTCTGAGACAGCTTGATCAGGTACATTTTTGCTTGATCTGGTTTTCATTTTTGAGATAGCTCTGGTTTCATTGGCCTGGAAGGCTTTCTCCAAGGAAGGTCTGTCATTCCAGCAAAGGGAGAAGCACAATAGAGTCCATGAACTCTGTACTCTGCTGTGTCTTGTTTCATGCCCTTTTCTGTAATTGCTGAATGATGATACAGAATGATAATATCTCACACTCCCTTCTCTGGAGAGACCTGGCAGGTTCCCCACTTCTTCAATTTCCTTTCCTCTTCTTTGCCTGTCCTGTCATGCCCAGTGTGACATCATCAGCTCTTTCCAAACCTGCTGGGGCCAGGGAGCACCCTGGGGAGTGCTCAGTGGGACTAATGCTGTGGGGAGACTGAGGGAGAGTGAATGAACCACTGATCACCCAAAGGATGAGTGAGCTGAGCCTCAGCTGCAGGAGCCTCTTGTCCATTGTTATGAGGGAAGCTGATTTAAAGGAAAATGTTCCCTCTCCCTTTGGTCTGAGCTCCAGATCTGCATCCTTGAGGTGTGGGATGAGCAGAAGCCAATGCACAGGGCTCCCAACTACCACGGACTAGAAAGCATGGCTCAAAGTGATTCCATCAGACTTTTGGCTCTGAAACAATTTTCTCTCCTGTCTGGCCCTCCTTGGGTCGCTCTCCAGCAGGCGAGTGGGCACAGGCACAGCCAGAACCTGCTGCTGCCCAACTGCGTCACTAATGCTGAGTGGCAGCTCAGCCTCAGGCGTCGTTTCTACCTCGCATGTTTCAGGAAGGGTTTTAGCAATGATCTGCTACACACGGCAGTGATAAAAATTATTGCTACTCATCCCCGTGCAGATTAAGCAATGGTTACTTTAGTTCCTCTTAAGTGCAGCCCTGGGGCAGCATGAATAGCACTGTAAAAAGTTTTTGTGCCTGGTAGTGTGATTTAAAGACAGTTGAAAGAGACAGCAGGCCTGTAGGGACGAGGTTTGCCAACTGGGAGGACACTGGACTCATGTCTCAGACAGAACACTTGACAGCAGCAATCTTGCTGAAGCCATCAAAGTTCAGCTTACAGGAGAAAGTGACTTTTTATAATCCCAAGAGTTAGAGAACTGAGCTTTATTTTGTTGGCTTTAATTATCAGTTGCATGGCACATTAACCTCAAACCTCATTGTTTCATAATTGCCTTCATTTTGTGTCACTTATAGTTTATGTCTTAGCCAGCCCCATGTATTTACAAGCACTGAGTTCATTAGAAAAAGCTGTTTCCAACCCTGTCCCTCCAGGTGGAACCCATGTCCCTCCATTCCCCCTCTCACTGGCTTCTTGTGGTTTCTTAGGACTTTCCCTGGCATGAACACAGAACCAAGAGGCTTTGAGGGATCATGTGTCAGTGACAGACAAGTCTGCAGTTGCAAGCGAGGAGAAAAAGCTTTATTAAGTGTGTTCAGGGACACCTGCATGGAATGAGGGCAACACAGGCAGGAGGAGCAGGTGAAGGGAGCATTCTGGGACACAACTTGACCAGGCATGGTCTCAGGCACTTCTTGGCTCAGTTCACTGCTCTCCTGAGCAGCCAGTGGCTGTCCTAGCGAGTGGTGAGTGCAACCTGCTCCCGGGAGGAGACCACCTTCCCGTCCTGCACCTCCTCCACGATCGTGCGCACTTGGCGGGATGATGTTGTGACTGCAAAGGAAAGGGGGACAATTATTCATGGCAGGAAGGAGAGAAATTTCTTAAAACATTATCAGATATTGCACATTCTTTAAGAGCTGAGGGAAATTCTACAAGGGAGTGGAAAATGCTGCTTTAAATAACCCTGCTTTGACTGGGAAGGGAAAAGACCTAGCTGAGGGGAAAGGTTGGTTCTTACCATCTCTGCCAGAGTGTGAGGACATGGCGGAGGAGTACTGGGAGGAGATGCTACAAGAGAAGCACAAAACCAAAGAGAAGTTAGGGACAAACATTGGTTGTTGCTTATACACAGGCTCTGTGTTTAGGCAGGAGAAAAACAGAGAAGGCTCATGGAGATAAAAGTGTTGCTCCACTTGGCCTCCAGAGGGATGGAGGAACCACAGCCCTTTCCAGCAAGGAAAGGGATCCAGTACAGCATCCCACTACAGCCAGACTCCAGGGACAGAACACTGGGCATCCACAGCTGGTATGAACAGAGAAATCAGCCCTGAAAGCTGTGAATGGGCTGAAACCCAGGGCATTTCATGTCTATAACCCATCTCCTCCCACCCACGCTCCCAGCAAAGCCCCTCACGCACTGGGCATCCTCGCCCTCCAGGAGCCGGCGGTACGTGGCGATCTCCTGCTCCAGGCGGCACTTGACATCCAGCAGGACCCTGTACTCGTGGTTCTGCCGCTCCATGTCACAGCGCAGCTCGGCCAGCTGCTCCTCCACGCTGGTGATCAGCATCTGCAGCTGCGCCAGCTGGGTGCCGTAGCGCGCCTCGGTGTCGGCCAGGGTGCCCTCCAGCGCCGCTTTCTGTGGGACGGGCACGGGGCTGGGCTCAGGGGCACAGCCAGGGTGGGCACAGCCAGGGTGGGCACAGCCAGGGTGGGCACAGCCAGGGTGGGCACAGCCCTGCATCCCCCACCCTGCCAGCAGCCCACCCCTCGTACCGTGCTGAGCTGTGACTGCAGGTCGATCTCCAGGCTCTGGATCGTGCGCCGCAGCTCCGTGATCTCCGTCTTGCCGCTCTGCAGCTGCTCCGTGTTGATGGCCACCTCCCGGTTCAGCTCTTCCGTCTGCAGCGAGGCAAAGCCGTGCCCTCAGAGCCCCGGCAGCAGCCATGGCCCCAGCCCTGTGCCTGCTGCTCGCTGCCAGCTCCTCACCTTGCTGAAGAACCACTGCTCGGCGTCCCTGCGGTTCTTCTCCGCCAGGCTCTCGTACTGCTCCCGCATCTCCGCCAGGATCTTGGTGAGGTCGATGCCAGGAGCAGCGTCCATCTCCACGCTGATCTCCCCACCCACCTGCCCGCGCAGGGCAGTCATTTCCTGACACAAAAAAGAGACACAACACATGTCAGAGTGACATGGCGTCTTCCCATCTTGAGAAATTTCTTATTTGCACCAAGCACAGGAAACCCACAGACCTCCTGGAAGTTCTGCCTGAAGGGATTATTTCTCCCCCTTCCTGCTTGAGTGTCTCCTAACAACCCTAATTGCAGAGACTCCTGTGTGTTTGGCCTGAGCGTTTCCCTGGTGCACAAGGAATGTTTGTAGGTCCCAATTTGAGCCCAACTCTGTGCTCACCTCCTCGTGATTCTTCTTCAGATAAGCCAGCTCCTCCTTCAGGTTCTCAATCTGCATCTCCAGGTCGGCTCTGGACAGGGTCAGCTCATCCAGGACCCGGCGCAGGCCGTTGATGTCGGACTCCACGCTCATGCGCAGAGCCTGCTCTGTCTCAAACCTGGGGACACACACAGTTACATACATCCACCTGAACAGCATTTTTCTTGTCTTTTCCTTCCCCAGCCCAGTGTATTTTTGCCAAGAATCTTTAATTCAATGTGTGTGCACAGCTCTCACAGTGCAGAAATATCAGTGCTGTGCCCAGGAAAAGATGAACTATTCCCAAATGTCCCACTTCAGTGGAGCAACCCCAGGTGCAGGAAAAAAGCACCTTGAACATCCAGGCCTTTCCCCCTTTTCACAAAAGCTCTCAGAGGCATTGGACTCACTTGGTTCGGAAGTCGTCTGCTGCCAGCCTGGCATTGTCAATCTGCAGGACGATGTTGGCATTTTCAACAGTTGCAGAAAGAATCTGATGGGAGATAAGTGAAAGAGTTAAAAAGTCGTTTCAAACACTGAGTGATCCCATCCAGGGAAGGACTGGAGCAGCACTAGGCCTCCTGCCCATGGGGCTGGACTTCCATGTGGGCTCTGCAAAGAGAGAGGGGGGGTGCTCATTTCCATCTCCCATCAGACCTGGTCCCCTGGGAACACTGCCATGGGCACCTGGCCCTGCCCAGGTGGCACCTCCAGGTGCTCACACCATGCCGAGCCCTGGCAGCACTCCAGGCTTTGGGAATGGGAGCAGCCCAGCTAAGAAGGAAAAAAGGGTTGAGGAAGGAAGGAGTGCCTTGTGCCTGCCTCATTTGGCTTTCATAATTACACCTGAGGTGAAAGTATTTGCTCTGAGATTATGAAAATGATTGGCCATTTAGTGAGCAGGAATTTCTGTAGCCATGAGCTAATGAAGAGCTCCAAGTTCTCCTGCTTTAGGGGATGTCAAAGGAATAATCCAGGAATATTGATGTGGTCATTTCCCAGCTGAGAGGGGAGAGGGAAGGAAAGATCTGCCTTCCCCTGGATCAGGAGCAGAAAATTCTTGTGAGACCCAGCACTTCATCATTCAAATCCAGAGACAGCTCCTGCCTCCAGATGTTTCTGTGCTCCATCAGAGCCCACTGACATGCTGGGATCTGCAGAGGAGCTTCCTGCATCAAGGCAAGCCCTTTCCCCCTGGGTGAAGCCCAAGAAATTTTAGGAATGTGAGTTCCCCCCAGGGGCTGACCCTGCCCCATTTCCCAGGAATTTACTCACAGACCAGGTATGTCATTGCCCAACAGCCCACACCTCATTCCCTCAGTGAACCTGAGCTCACTCAGGATGAGTGATAAGGGATGGGGGGGGGGGGCAAGCAATGGCAGGACAGGGTGGGGTGGGCAGATTCTGGTGTTTTGGTGAAGAACTTCTATTTAAAATCATCCAGGGAGCTGCGAAGAACAAAGAAATTACCTTGACCATGATTTCATCTGCTGCATTTTAGAGCAGGGCACACACCTGATTTCAGCACCTACCACAGCCCAGTGTGTTCCAACCCTGGATTGGACTTGTGTCTGTGTCTGCATCTCCAAAGAACAACCATCCCATAGGACAGTTTCTTTCTGTTTTAACCTCTACCTTTAGCTTCCTCCAAGGGCAGGGAAAAAAAATCTGATTTGTAGGATATTTGTGAGAATGACTATTCATCTCCATCTGCATATCACTCAGCAGTGAACAGGGCCAGGAGATAACAAGTCCCAGCCTGCTGAGAGTTCCATCAGGAGCCTGACAGGGAGCAAGTATGGGGCACAAATAGTAAGAATGAAGGCAGGAGGTGACAGTGAGGCAGCAAGTAGCATCAGGTAGCCTGAATTACTATCTGACTCCTTTCCTGCCACATCTTTCTCCCTACATGGGAACAGTCAACAAAAACTCCATTCTGGTGCCTGGTGATCTGCTGTTCATAGTGAGTGTTACTCCAAAGCTCTGGTTTTCATTTCAGACTAATTACCTACTATTTGATAAGCTGCTTCCCTCCAGCTGTTAGGAACAAGGCCATGTCTTTATAAGTGACTTTGATGAAGATGTCACTGCGTTAATCCCAGCATCCTACCTTGTTCCTGAGCTCCTCGATAGTCCTGTAGTAGGGGCTGTAGTCACGGTCAGGACCAGGTCCCTGCTTCTTGTACCACTCCCTGATCTTCACCTCCAGGTCGGTGTTGGCCTCCTCCAGGGCTCGCACCTTGTCCAGGTAGCTGGCCAGGCGGTCGTTGAGGTTCTGCATGGTCTCCTTCTCCCCCGCCGGCAGGATGCCGTCACCACCTCCAAAGCCTCCTCCAAAGCCGCCTCCGAAGCCGGCCCCAAAGCCGGCCCCATAGCTGCCCCCAAAGCCCCCGCCTGCGCTGCTGCAGTAGCTGCCCCCAAAGCCGCTGCCGAGCCCCGAGACCACGCGCGAAGAGACGGAGTAGCTGCCGGAGCCGCCGTGCACGCTGGGGGCCCTGTACCCTCCTCCCCCAACACGCACGGAGGAGAGCCTGCTGGAGCCTCCCCCCAGGCTCCCGAATCCCTTGAGGGAGGTGGAGGAGGAGTATTGCCTGACAGTGGTGCTCATGCTGGAGGCTGGAGGTGGAGAGAGAGGCGGCTCGGGCAGCGCAGCAGCAGCAGCAGGAGCAGCAGCGAGTGCTCGCTCCCCTGCCTCGGGGCCCTTTATAGCCCGGCCAGGAGGCGTTGCCACACTTCTTTTTTTTTTTTTTTCTTCCTCTTTTTTTTTTTTTTTTCGCATTCCCGACGATTTTCATCACTCATAAAACCTGAGCCAACTTCCAGAATCGTCATTTTTGCCTTTGTTCTATTCATGCTTTTTGTCATATTCCACTAGAAGCTTTTTCTCTTACAAAGAGCGTCTTTATGCTTCTTCCGTTTCCAAGTAAATTGTCAGGTGTGATTAAAAGGAGGAGGCTCCTCGCTCAGGGCTATGATTTAATTCCCTCTGCACTGTGAGCTGTGAAACAGAGCGGTGCAGGCAGCATTTGAGGGAGTAGCTCAGCATCTCTTTTACTGTGGCTTTTTGTCCCAGCTACAGTTTCCTGTCCCTGCTTGGGCTGCACACACCTGCAGGGACAGCAGCCCTGTTGTGAGCTCCTGAATGCTCCTCCAGAGCCCCGTGAGTACAATGGTGCTGGAAGGAACTTGGCTCCCAATCCTGGAAATACAAGTCCGCTCATTTATCCTCAGGGAGAGGGATGATCCGTAGTGAAAAGGCAATGAAAAGGGAATTTGTGCTCCAGGGCTCACTGGAGTCTTCACTTGAGAGACCACCCAAGAGTGGGGGACTGTGGAAAGGTATTAGGATGGTTTGTGTTCTTTGTGAACGAGCACTGGCAAACCATCCCAAAAGGACAGGGTATGTTGTCTAGCTAGAAATGATGAGATCTCCAGGAAAAATGTGGGATAGCATAAAGTAGATGAAGGACATAAGGAAAAAGCTCCTGGTGTGTGAGCCCTGTGAACAGGAGCACAAGGTGGCAGGAGCACAGCTCAGCAGCTACTGCCAGCGATGTTTTCTATGATGGACAATTCTGTCAGTTGTGACCAGGCAGGACAGCTTCACTGTGAGTTTGGAGTTTACATCTTCCACACAAACAGCTTCAGGAGAGACAACAATCATCTCTGGCAAGCAAAAAGGCTCCAGAACTGAGCATGGTGGTGTGGTTGGTTGGTGGTCAGGCCCTGCTGTCGCCTCTCTGTGCTGACCTGCAGCACCGGCAGAACCCACCAATCTCAGTGTCCTGGCTCATCGTGCGGGGTGTGGAGGGGAAGGGATTGCTCATGTGTGCACACGGTGGATTGTTGGGCTGTCTCCACAGACAGGCCCCAACAGCCCCTTCCCAACAGCCAAGTTCTTCCTTAGATCATTTGCCAAAGGAGGCGAGAAAGGGTATGGAAGGAAGAACAAAGGTACATTGCTGAGGAGCTCAAAGGGCACAACTCCCTCCCCTCCATCTGCCAACAGCTGGAGACAGTACAGGAGTGGGATGTGTCCTTGGAATATCAGGAGCTGGCTGCTATGGAGAAGTGGTTCCCTATCTTCCCATTTGCCATTTGCTGGTGAATGGAGACAAGTCCGTGCAACTTGGAGAGCTGAAGGATCGGAGTCTCTGCCGTGCTGGCTCTGGCCATTTCTATCTCTTGGAATCAGCGTGTTCGTGTCGTGTGAGCGCTGGGCACGGGGCCAGGGGACGCCCACTCACTGCTTGTTCTCCCCAGGTGCAGATGGAAAAGGTGCAGCAGTGTGGGGGCGGCGGGACATGTCGCTCCCAGGAATGTGCTTCGTCCCCATCTTCATTTCCTCACCTTCGCCCGGGCAATGCTGTGGTTTGTCCGCTCTGATTGCAGCGGTGATGTGGGGAAAGAGGAATGTCAGAGACAAAACCAGAGCCCCTGTGTGAGTCCTAATGCTCAGCCTTGCCCTGAGTAAAGCCCCTCAGAGTGGCGCAGGTATCACACGGTCACACAGTCACTGTATCACCGTATGTGTCACACAGGTGATTCACACTTCTGCCTGTTTGGGGAATTGCCTTTTCTTTCATCTTTTGTTTGCCATTGAACTGCTATGTCATAAAAACACACATTGCCCAGAATATCTGTGATAATTTGGTAATGCCACAGGGCAGCAATTAAAATTATGAGCATTAATTAAGGCTTAAAACTACATTAACCACTCAAGGACGTTATTTCCATGACCTCCCATTGAACACAACCACAAGGACTGCATGTTGTTTCTATCACACCCTTTGAAGTAAAAGGCTGAGTATTAAACCAGATCCTGCTTCTGTTCTTGAGCACGTGCACACTGTGAGCCCATTTTTAATATATTTCAAAATCAGAATTCCAGTTCTACGGCATAACAGCAGCTTTATGGTAGCACAATGGTCTTTAAACATACAACTGGGTCTTACTTTGGGGGAAAATGGAGGTGAAGTTCTGGCTCCAAAATTACGTATCAGCAGATGCAGATACTGCCTGGATAAAACCACTTCCCTCTTTTATATGTTTAAAAAGTTTGTCCTGGAATCAAATTATCATAGAAAAATTCCCTAAAATGAGCTGAAAACCACACATTAATGTCTGTTTCTAAAGTGGTCTTTTCTGTAGGAGGAATTGAGTGTTGCCTGAGAAGTCAAACCATCTTTCTGGACTAAAATCCCACTTTTTGAGACCTGCCTCAAGCTGCCGCTGCCTGTCAGTGTGAGCCAACCCTGCAGCTCCCTCTTTGGTGGGGTTTCCTAAGGTCAGGGCTAATTATTAATGCTCGAGGCAGGAGAAAATTGACATTTGTTTTCTACACCTCCCTCACACTGTGCAGTAGCAGGAGTAATTAAAGCAGGGGATTTAATTAGCAAAGTGTTATTTGTTGTTTCCATAGGAACACAGGTGTGCCCAGACTTTTACAGAAGGGAAATATAAAGCAAGGGTGAATTGCAGGGAGACACCTCAGCATCCCTGCACCGGATGTTGCAAGGGCAACAGCTGGAGGGGCACAGGCATGGCAGGGGCTTCCAATGAGCTGCAAGAGGTGTTGGTGGTGCCTGCATCACCCATGGGGACAACAGGGTCCCTCAAACACCTGGAATGGGGTGTGGCCGTGCAAGCAGTGTCTGTCCCGACCCTTCTCAGGTATCTGATCTTGAGTAATTCAACCCTGTCTTTATCCAGGCCTGGGACATGAATTCCCCCAGGGAGAGTCCCCGGGTTGCTCTGGGCTCCCTCCTCAAGGCTGTGGGCGTAGAGGGAGTGCAGTGTGCAGGACTGTGAAGGTGCTGGGGCTGGAAGTGCCTCGGGTTGGGAGGGTCAGGAATTGTTGCTACTGACCCGTGGATCATCCCTGATGCCCCACAAGGATATGCAGCAGCCTTTGTCCTGACCCTACTGATGAGCTCACTGTTAATTAGCATTAAACTTCAAACCAGAACCGTGTCTCCTCTGCTCGGTGGACGCTGGGGATGCTCAGGGCAGCCAATGCCCCACGAGGGTCATGGGGGTCTGCTCCAAGGAGGCAGAGGGGACACAGCCCTCGGCCTGGGCAGAGCTGCAGGGCAGGGGCATGGGGGGCCTCGAAACCGTGGAGCCCTGCCAGCCTGGCTGCAGGCAGATGATGCACTGCAGGCATCATTCCAATGTTTGGGGAAAAATAAAGAATTCTGTCTTATCTCCTCCTAAATTCCAGACAGGTTTCTGGAGAAGGGTCATAAAGCTGTGTGGCCAGCTCTGCTCTCACTCTCACTTAGCTGCATTGCTCTGATTCATTTCATTGAGTTAGAAGCTGGATTTACAGAGTAATAAATGTGCCAGAATGCAGCCAAGAATGTGTCTGAACTGGCTTTCCAGGAACGCTGGGCCAGCTGAGCAGTGGGAACTGCTGTGTCAGGAGCAGCCACTGGCAGCCGGGGAGTGCCACAAGAACTCCCAGAAGAATTTTAATCCTTTTCTTGCACAGACCATACCCTCCTCTTCCCATCACTCTTTTCCTCACCCTTCAGTGGCGCCTTTGGAAGCAGGAGCCAAACTGAGCTGAGTTTGCCTGTCTGGAGGGACAACAGCCAGTGGATCCCTGTCCTGCCTGCAGCTTCAGATCATTTCATCCCAAAGCTTGGGATCCAGAATGGGGAGCAGCTGCTGGGACAGAGCTGGGGCATGGCATTTGCAGGGTCCTGTCTGCATCACTTGGGCTTTGTTCACTTGCTTGGCCTCACTGAGTTAAAGCTTCAGCACTGCTATTCGTGCGCATTGCAACAGGGGAGCAGCGCTTTGTCCAATCTGTGAAATGCAGGGATTCTCACAGGCTTCACCTCCCACCACCTGTGGGATCAGCTCCTTTCTAGACTCCTCTCCACACCCTCTCCCCTGAAGCCACCAGGTCTCAGGAGTTACAGGGATGTGGGTGTGAAGGCCCCACCATCAGGGTACCAAGGATGGGGAATGTTGCTGCTTCCAGGGAAGAGCTTTGTCCCACATCTGCAGGGGTGAGACAGCCCAAGAGCATCGAGACCAGACCTTGGTTTGCAGGACTGCAAAGAGAAGCTTTATTTGATTTCTGTGCATGGCATGGAGCTGAGAGAAGGGTGAGAGAGGGTAAGGAGGGGTGTGACAGTGGGAGAAGGTGCTTTTGATGATCCACAGGGCAAGAACACATCAGCTGGGATCTGCTTTGCTGTGCTGGGTGAGGTTTGCAGCAAAACAGGCAGTGCCTCAGTGGGCAGCCTGGGTGATCTGCTCCCGGGAGGAGATCACCTTCCCATCCTGGACTTCCTCGAAGATGGTGCGGATCTGGTGGGTGGTTACTGGTCCTGCAATGAGGAAAGAAGGAATCGTTACTTCCAGGGCAGCGAGGAGGAAATGTCTTAAAGATCTTTGTCTTAGAGATTTGTTACTACAATCATCATGTCAGAAACCCAATCTAGCACCACATTCCCACTGCTAAATAGTACAGATTCAGTCTGTTCAGATAATTTCTAACACGTATTTTGATATATCATATTATTATATAATACATTTGTTATATCATAAATTTTTTTATACCCATTCAAATTTTGGAAATATAATAAAATGGTAACTTTAGTAGAAAAGCAAAAGGAGTCTGTGCTTAGAAGGTGGGTAAGAGCTGTGTATGATCAGAGCTTCAGCCAGGACCTGTTCTTACCTTCTTTCTGTGAGGCGTAGTGGGAAGACATGCTATGGGAGGAGAACAAGGAAAAGGTAGTGAGAAACAGGAAAAAAAGTGAGTAATCTCCAAGACAAAACCATTATTTAAGCCCTGCCTTTATTTCTTGTACCAATATAAGATTAAAATGCTTCTGGAAACTGCCAGTGTCCCAACTGAAGGAAGAAACTGGTAAGGATGGGTGTGTGGCACCCATCAGATTCAGACACCAGTGCAGCAAGCAGCACCTGCTCCCTGCCCAGGATCACACAGACATGGAAGGATGGGAGGTGAAGCCCAGGGATGCTGCAGGGCCATTACAGGCACTGGGTTTTTGTTGACTGGTGGGACTGAAAAGGGAGACCGTGTTGCAAGGAATGGGTCAGGGAATGGGCTGAGAGAACCCTCCAGGAGATGCAGGTGGTTCATTTTCTGTGTCCTTTGCTGTGACCCGTACCCACCCACCCACGCTCCCAGCGAAGCCCCTCACGCACTGGGCATCCTCGCCCTCCAGGAGCCGGCGGTACGTGGCGATCTCCTGCTCCAGGCGACACTTGACATCCAGCAGGACCCTGTACTCGTGGTTCTGCCGCTCCATGTCACAGCGCAGCTCGGCCAGCTGCTCCTCCACGCTGGTGATCAGCATCTGCAGCTGCGCCAGCTGGGTGCCGTAGCGCGCCTCGGTGTCGGCCAGGGTGCCCTCCAGCGCCGCTTTCTGTGGGACGGGCACGGGGCTGGGCTCAGGGGCACAGCCAGGGTGGGCACAGCCAGGGTGGGCACAGCCAGGGTGGGCACAGCCAGGGTGGGCACAGCCCTGCATCCCCCGCCCCGCCGGCAGCCCACCCCTCGTACCGTGCTGAGCTGCGACTGCAGGTCGATCTCCAGGCTCTGGATCGTGCGCCGCAGCTCCGTGATCTCCGTCTTGCCGCTCTGCAGCTGCTCCGTGTTGATGGCCACCTCCCGGTTCAGCTCTTCTGTCTGTAGCGAGGCAAAGCCATGCCCTCAGAGCCCCGGCAGCAGCCATGGCCCCAGCCCCGTGCCTGCTGCTCGCTGCCAGCTCCTCACCTTGCTGAAGAACCACTGCTCGGCGTCCCTGCGGTTCTTCTCCGCCAGGCTCTCGTACTGCTCCCGCATCTCCGCCAGGATCTTGGTGAGGTCGATGCCAGGAGCAGCGTCCATCTCCACGCTGATCTCCCCACCCACCTGCCCGCGCAGGGCAGTCATTTCCTGACACAAAAGAGAAACACATCTTCATGCAATCCAAGAACTGGCATATAACATATTCCCCTTGAGACAGAGTTCTTCAGGAAAGCCAGCATTTGGGGGCTGATCAAAAGGGAGCAAACTGGGGTATTTGTTCCACGACCACAAATGAAATAATTCAAATTCTTGAGAAATCCCCACTGGAGTTAATTCTCCAGAGAATAAAGCGGAGCCTGTAGCTGGTTCATTTCTCAAGGAACAGACATTCCCAGCCAGAAGCTGTGAGGGTTGTTAATAAACCTCTAACAGCCACAGTGGGTATTACTGATGTGGCAAGTGGTGAATGGGAGTGCCACAGGCTCCAGGGTGGATGTGCTGCTGTCCAGAGTTTACCCCCTTTGCTGCCTCACCAGCACTTCTCACCTCCTGCCCAGCAGTTCAGAACTCAGCGTAGCCTTAAAGGCTGGATCAGAGCTCAGATTTCAGGGCCCAGGGTGGCCTTTTTAGAGCCCAACTCTGTGCTCACCTCCTCATGATTCTTCTTCAGATAAGTCAGCTCCTCCTTCAGGTTCTCAATCTGCATCTCCAGGTCGGCTCTGGACAGGGTCAGCTCATCCAGGACCCGGCGCAGGCCGTTGATGTCGGCCTCCACGCTCAGGCGCAGAGCCTGCTCTGTCTCAAACCTGGGGACACACACACAGTCAGCAAAGCTGCACGAGCTCCAGCCAGCTGGGCACACAGCACCTGGGTTTGCTGTTTGCTGCCTCCACACTGCTGTTGGCATTGTGGCAGCACTATCTGGCCTCACTGATATTTTGCTAGGGGAAATGCTGAGGAAACTGGGGGAAAATTGATAAAAAAGTGTTCACTTAAGTCCATAACATCACCCTGCTCCTGACACCACCAGGCCTTGGTACTGGCCCTGGGCTCTGTGGAGCTGCACACACACAGCTAAGGGCAAAGGGCAAGGTGTCTGCCTAGGAGAGGCTGTGTCAGAGATAAACAAGCAACAGGAATAAAATAGTGGTTTGGATGGAAGCAACACAATCCCTGGGTGCCTGTAAGACTGAGGTAACCATCTGCTTTGGAAATTGCACCCTCATTTTGAAGGTTTTGTTTCCACATTGCATTTCTGGGGGTTGGATGGGATTTTCTCCTCATTTCATCAAACTTCCCTGCACACTTTGCTCCATTTTTTTTTCCAGGAAATGTGTCTTACTTGGTCCTGAAGTCATCTGCTGTCAGCCTGGCATTGTCAATCTGCAGCAGGAGGTTGGAATTGTCGACTGTGGTCACCAACACCTGGGCAGTGAAAGATAAAGATTGTCAGGAATTCCTCCTGGCTGAGTATTGGGACAGGAACAACACTTTTGGGGAAGTTTGGCATTTCCTTATCAGAAGTATGTCTGGAATCAGGACAAGTGAGATGCAGCTGAGACTGACTGCAGGACAGGCTGGTTACTCCATGACCTCCTTTTCCAAAAATCCATTAGTAAGTGTTTCAAAAGGCACAGTGAGGCCACATAAGGTGTTTGAGATCTGATGGTGGCCTTTGTTCCTACCCCTCAGGGCAGGTGCTGTTTGTGGAAAGGTCAGAGGGACCAGTGGGATGTCTGGGCTTGGCACACCTTGTTCTGGGGTGGATTTAATTTGCTGGCAGCAGAAATGGAGCAAAAGGCGGTGAGCAGGTGCCTACAGATTCTGATTTTCATATTACCAAAGCAGGCGCAAATAGCCCACACTGGGAGGAGATTCAAGTCAGAGTTCAGAAGAACTCTGTTGAGGAGAGGGGGAGAAAACGAGCTCCCTGCATCCTTTGCCAGCACTCCTGCAGCTCCAGCTGTCCACAGCTTCTGGAATTGCTGGGGGCAATTCATACATTTATGGAAGTTACAGAGCATGTAAACTCCAGCATTTTCTCCAAATTGTATGCTGGGACTCAAATCAAATGGAGAGGAATCCCCCCTGATCTGCTGGGCTGGGGGCTTTGCACCAGTTCCAGCCCTGGAGCAGCAATTGCCAAAAGAGGCAAAACCTTTCTTATTGGTCAGTTCCATCTTTTTACCGTCTAAAACTCCTCAACAGGAGCAGCTGAAACAAGTTTGCAAATTCCTTGCCTGAATGTGTTTCCAAACATGACATCAGTGTTTCACAGTTTGCCCACAGCCGCAAATTCTCCTGCACCTTAATTTTAAACTCCCAAGATCACACATGATCAGTGCAGACTTGTCTGTTTTCTTCATTTTTGTGTTACATCCTCTTAGATCTGTTCCTGCCAGTGAAAGCTGCCACTTGTCCCACTCAGGAGGATGTAACCAAAAGCTGGCATTGAGACATCTCTAATTTCTAGCTGGGCACTCCACACATGCCACTGGGACACTTTTTACGACATAATTAGTGCTGACTAATTACAGAGGTAATAGTCATCGTTTCTGCTTCCACTCTGACACACAACATCCCACTGTGCTAATCCCAGCATCCTACCTGGTTCCTGAGCTCCTCGATAGTCCTGTAGTAGGGGCTGTAGTCACGGTCAGGACCAGGTCCCTGCTTCTTGTACCACTCCCTGATCTTCACCTCCAGGTCGGTGTTGGCCTCCTCCAGGGCTCGCACCTTGTCCAGGTAGCTGGCCAGGCGGTCGTTGAGGTTCTGCATGGTCTCCTTCTCCCCCGCCGGCAGGATGCCGTCACCACCTCCAAAGCCTCCTCCAAAGCCGCCTCCAAAGCCGGCCCCAAAGCCGGCCCCATAGCTGCCCCCAAAGCCCCCCCCTGCGCTGCTGCAGTAGCTGCCCCCAAAGCCGCTGCCGAGCCCCGAGACCACGCGCGAAGAGACGGAGTAGCTGCCGGAGCCGCCGTGCACGCTGGGGGCCCTGTACCCTCCTCCCCCAACACGCACGGAGGAGAGCCTGCTGGAGCCTCCCCCCAGGCTCCCGAATCCCTTGAGGGAGGTGGAGGAGGAGTATTGCCTGACAGTGGTGCTCATGCTGGAGGCTGGAGGTGGAGAGAGAGGCGGCTCGGGCAGCGCAGCAGCAGCAGGAGCAGCAGCGAGTGCTCGCTCCCCTGCCTCGGGGCCCTTTATAGCCCGGCCAGGAGGCGTTGCCGGCGCCTTTCGACACCCCTGACAGCCAAAGCCAAATTCCAGCATCATCATCATTTTCCTCTCCTTGATTTCACATCTTTTGTCACATCCCACCAGCAGCACTACGGCTCACATGGGACCTTCTTCCGCTTCCATTCCCAGCACCTGGCGTGATCCAGGTCCCTGCTCAGGGCTATGTTTTGGCATTCCCAGTGTCCGTTCCAGCTCCACCCGCTGCTCCCTCATGAAGTAACACAAGTGAATCCTCTGTCGTCTGCCAAGTCACCCGCAAGTATCATTGCAAAAATCTACAAATCTATTTATTTGTTTTTTTAAGAGTCTAAAGCCAAGGAAAGCTGCTGACTTCAGAGCTCTGTGCACCCATAATCTTTATATGGGCCAAGCCAAAGCCAGATGGAAACTTTTCCATCAGAACCTTTATCGCAGGACAAGCACAGACCTTGCAGGATTTGTGCACTGATGCAGGATTTGTGTACTGATACAGGATTTGGCAGAAATTTTATAGCTCAAAAGAGAATAAACTCCATCAATTTCTGCTTATGTACCAGCCTGGGCTGAATCTCCCTATGGAGGCTGGAAAGTCCCTACAATGGTGGGGTTTCAGTTGTTTAAACAGCAGATGAGTAATGTTTCCCAGCAGTACCTGCTGTGCTCCATCACCTTTCCTAAATCCCACAGAAACTGCCAGTGACTTCTAAATAATGTGTAGAAGCTAAAATATCCTGTGCCACAATTTCTGTTCTCTCAACAGGGCTTAATGCTTAAACATTCTGGATCAGAGGAGAAGGACTGAAACTCTATCAGACACCCACAGCCAGGGCACATTACTTGAAATTCCTGATCGGAGTAGAAGGATCAATCCTTATCAGTGGGAAGAGTGTGATCAGTCTTTATCAACGAGAAGAGTAGGATAAATCCTTATCAGAAGGAAGGGTATGATCAATCCTTATCAGTGTTCATGCTATAGGCTTTTTCCTACAGATTTGCAGCCGAAGACAGCAATGCCAGTGGTAACTCAGCAGGACCAGCATCACCTCCATCAAAAGTGCTGATGGGCAAAGCCCAACACATCCAGCACTGGGGGTGAGGACCCTGCAAACACTGAGGGTTTGACCACACCAGCACAGAGGGGAGGGACAGTGCTGGCCACACCTGCTCCGGGCTACTGAAGGACTGAGCAGAATGATTACAGTAACATAGCTGGACAGGTATTGGCGTGAACAAAAGCAGCAAAGAAGCAGGAAATGTGGCACTGCACTGTTTTATTCTTACTTGGGAAAAAAGCCCTTCACTGATGTGATGCCAGCTCTTGTTGTGCACAGTGGAAAATCGCACACCCAGCCCGGCCTGCCTGGCTCCAGCCATGGCATTCTCAAATAAAAGTAGTTATTTTTGCCTTTCAGAGAGGTGCCTGTGAGGTAGTGAAGGAGTTATAGGGATTAGGAACCCTTTTGTGTTTTCCCTCACATTGTGATCTCCTTCCTTCCCAGCCCCCTCCGGCTGTTTTCACATTATAATGCACTAACTGATTTTGGAGGTGCTCAGATGTTCCCAGAGCCTCACCCTCAGTAATTCATGGTGCCTCCTTTCTTTCATGTTCCCCGAAGGACACAATAACAACAAGGCTTTATCTGCCTCCTGTTAGATCTCAGGACTTCACAGCAGTCACGCTCCCTTTAGCAGCTCCAGGAGCGTGGGGTGACTTTCTGGGCAGCCACCAAGCTCAACAAGAGAGAGACTCTGGATCCTCTCATTCGAGGGCTCTGCTCTCTGGGCACCACTCTCTCACACCCATGGGCTTCAGATTTGGAATTTTGACTCCCCAAACTGCAAAACCTGGGAGTTTGGAATGCACACATTCCCCATCCCTCAGAGAGCTGGGGAGGGAGGGGACCTGGGCACAACCTCTGCGAAAGACCAGAGTGAGCAGAGGACAGTGCTCAGCTTCCAACACATCTGGAGCAACCTGGCAGGGCAAAGATCAGATGTTCCTGGCCCGTTTCCCTCTGCAGTGGGGGGTACAGGATTACCCAAGAGCCGTCGTGTGAGAGCTGTGCTCCAGAGCCATCCTGGGCCACCCCTGCTCCCAGTTCTTCCAAATGCATTCACTTTGCTCATGTTTGCTCCAGCAAACACCCTCCTGCTCCAGGCAATTCCCATGTTGGCCCTGAGCCTCCCACTGGGCTAAAACCTGTGCTGTGAGGTCTGACCCCCCTCAGGTCACCCTCACATTTTAGGCCAAGTTACAAGTCAGCCTGAAGGTGCCAACTGACCTAACATGAGGTAAAGCCCTTCCACAGCCCACAGCTAAGGGACACCTGGCCTTACAGCTTTTTCTTCTGTGTTATCACAACCTCAGCCCAAGTTTCAGTTCTTTTACCAGGTGTGGCAGATGTCAGACAGACAGTCTGGAGATTGTCCTGCAGTATCAGCTTTTCCCTGGTCTTTTCTGACCAATGCTCTTGCGGGTCAGCTGCTGCCCTGGCCCTGACTGAGCTCCTGAACAACAATCCCACACCAGCCCCACTCTGACATAGGAACCCTCAACACAGAGCTCCCCTGCGCTGGCTGTTGATGGGACACCAGGATACAGAGGAGCAGTACTGCTTCAGCCTATTTTATGTTGCCAGAAGAATTCAATCTCCCAGGCTTTCCTGAAGCACTCATCCACAACAAATTCCCTTGAGATAAAAGAAAAAAGAGCACATCATAATGCTCAGGAGATTGTATCGCAGTCTGTTCCAGCAAGAAGCACGCCGGAGATGCTATCTCCACCTCGTGTGCTGCAGCAGGGAGGAAAGAACTGAATTCCTTGGTTTGCACAGGAGGGGAGGTGACGTTACCTGTTGGGGTGACCATGCTGCACACACAGTGCCCAGAGTGGTGAGGGCTGGTGTGAAACGGCCATGGTCAGTGTGTTGGTTTTGCCTCAAACAATAACACCTAATTGTGCTTTTAATGTCATGAGTAAGAGCTAATTAGGAGTCATTGTGTTTCCCCTGTGGGCCAGCTTCTCCCGAGTGCCTTCCACAGCAACTCCCAGCTCAGTGGGAACTCACTGAGGGTTGCAGGCCTGGGAAAGGTGTCTCCTGAGTGTGAGGAATGGCAGGCACCAGCTCTACCCTTGCTGACGGGTTTGCTCTGTAAGTCTGAACACAACAAAATAGGTAACAAATATATCAAGGTGTGGAGTGACATATGATGTCTTTGTTTCTATCTCAGCTGTTGATTCTTTACCATTTGCCAGGACGTGTCCTGACGGCCCCCCTCACATTATCTGGAAAAAGCCATCCCAGCTCCTATTACCATGAAAGGAAACGGTGGTTGTGTGTGCAATGGAAACTCCCTCTGGGCAGCCCAGGGCACATTGCCATCAGCCAGGGAGCCAAGCCTCGGCTGCCCGAGCTGCAGGGTGGGGGTGATGCCACCCCATTTAATCCCCTCCTGCCAACACCAAGAGACTGAGAGATGGACAGCACAGCCCAGCCCAGCCACTGCAGAGGGGAGGAGGCAGCAACAGAGGCAGCCAGGCAAAGAGAAGGACAAGGGGAGTGACTCTGTATTGTCCCTCTCCGAACTGGAGCAGTGAAGCCAGACATTGCTGTGCCAATGAGACCCTCCAGCTGCCCCATTGGCAACCCCACATCAGGGCCACTCTGGGCTACTGATGAGCTCCCATCTCCTCTCCTCTCCTCTCCTCTCCTCTCCTCTCCTCTCCTCTCCTCTCCTCTCCTCTCCTCTCCTCCCCTCTCTCCTCTCCTCTCCTCTCCTCTCCTCTCCTCTCTCTCCTCTCCTCTCCTCTCTCCTCTCCTCTCCTCTCCTCTCCTCTCCTCTCCTCTCCTCTCCTCCCTCTCCTCTCCTCTCCTCTCCTCTCCTCCTCTCCCATGAATTTGGAACAGGGTGATGTTTGATGTTCCTCCATTTGGCCCAGGTCCTGAGTGGTTTGCAAAGCATCAGGTGAGGTCCCATCCCTGTGTCATTGATGCTTCATGAGCCACCTCCACCAGTGAGGGCCACGCTGGGGCACAGCCCTGCTCCCCAGCACAGACCCGCTCTGCCTGTTTTGGCACAGCACGTGCCAAGGAGATCCCCTCACAGAGTGATTCCCAAGGAATCAGCACTGCTGACACAGCCAGTCCATAGCTCTGCTGCTCATCCAACTGGCCAGGCAGTGCAGGGCAATGGGGTTCTCTGTGCTGCATTCAGGGATCATGGGCCCATCTGGCACGAGATGGTCTTCCCACAACTCTTGAAGCTCTTTCCCCCAGTCCCACTGCAGTTGTTCATCCTCATGGCCACCAGGCACTGTGACAGCCGCTCGCACTGCCAGCCCACCCCAGGCTGAGCACGGCCTCTCTGCTGGCACATCTTAGCAAGGAAGATACTGAACTGAATAAAGAAATGATCACACCAGTCCTGTCTCCAAGGGCTGGCTCAGCCCTCCTGCCTCTGCCTGGGGATGAGGGACTCATTCCAGCAAGCTCAGCACTGACCAGCTTGGCTCCCTGCAGGCTGTCTCCAATGACATCCTAACTCATACAGTCCAGCCTGGGCTCAGTGTGCAGAACCACAGACCAGATCTGGGGACTTCCTTGTCCAGAGCCCAAGGGACAAGCTGCTCCAATGCTGTGTGGGACAAAGGCTCTCCCTGTGAATCTCCCCAAGCTGCAGTCGGAAGTGGGACCAGACTCACTCTGGCAGGCAGAAGAAGGACAGATGGACACACCTCGGGTCTTGTTTTACTCAGACAGGAGAATATTTTTATGTCTGAGCAGAGCCAAAATCCCAAGCCACCAGGAATTTCTTGAGCTCTATCTCCATGGCAAACTCCAACCTTCGGGGTTTCCCACATTAGTTTTTCAGCATCTGTCTTCCAGGTAACAGCAGCTCTTGCATTTTCTCATGTCTCATTCTTCAGTGTGGCAATACGATCACACCCTGTCTGCTCATTCCTTTCCCCTCACTGAGCACGGCAGAGCTGGCAGGGAGTCACACGTACATTCTGCTGACTGTGGGCAACAAGCAGCGGCTCCCACATTCATCCTGCACCCACACCCGCTGCATCCCCAGGGCAAGGTCTTCAGCCAGATGGGAATCCCGGCTTGGGACACCCGTGACGTTGGTGGTGGGGTGAGGCAGGTACCAGCATTGGCCTGAGGACGCTTGTGCTCTCAGAAGGGAATCACGATTTAATCCCTGCTCTTGGGTAAGGCCAGTCACGCCAAAGGACCCCAGGGGGATGTGACAAACCTGCTGGTGGTGACAGGGACTCCACCAGCCCTGTGACTCCTCCACAGGAGTCTCTGCTGGAATTAAGTGACCTCCTGCATTCAGGCCTTGTCCTGGCCCCATGCAGACCCCTCACAGCAGCCCTGATGACCAGGAGGATGGGCAGGAGCAATGGAAACAGCCCCCACAGACTGTGATTGCCAGCTGCCCCCAGGGAAGCCCCTCTCCTCCGTGGGACCCCAGCTCTGGTCTCAGTCCCCTCTGGAAGAGAGCTGTGCTCTGGCCTCTCAGGTAGGATGTGCTGTGTGTGCTGGATCCTTCCTGCCCTCTCTCTCTCTTGCTCCTCGAGGGCTGATGGTTGTGGCAGGCATTGCCTGTGAGGCTGCGCCATGGCCTTGGTGCAGCAGGGCCTTGTCACCTTGTACGCTTGAGGGGACAATGGGGCTGTGCTCCCAGGAGGCCACCACAGCTGCTGGGAGGAGAAGGGGCTGCCCAGCCCTTACCCTCATCAGATGTACCCCAGAGCAGTCCCTGTAACTGGGCTGTGCTGTCATTTCCCACATGATGGTAATGACTTGGCTGCTCGTTAATCTGTACTTGGCAGGGAGTTTTATGAAGTCATTAACAAGACTGAAACAGTCGGTGCCTACCAGAGGCCCCTGGCAGTAAACCTGCCCCATCCCTCCCTGCCTCCCCCCAAGGACCTGAGCCCCCACCCTGCTAAACCCCTCTTGGGACCCCATTCCCACTCCAGCTCCCTCGCCATGCCCATGGCACTCCTGGCCGAGGGCCACTGCTCCACCCAGGAGCTCTAATGACACTAATGATTTTCTGAACACGAGTTGGGAGTGCAGAGCCAAGGCCCATCAGCCGTGTCTGGCAGGAGGCAGTGGCTTGCCTGGGCCTGGCACACGCTGGTCCCGCTCTTGCCCGGAGCGCGGCGGATTCTCCGATACGTAACAGTAATTACACGCTGCAGCTCTGTAAACAGCTTTGCTCTGTTATTATTCTGTTAATCCGAACCCCTGGCTCAGCCCAGTGCTGCAGGACCAGCGAGCGGGTGCTTGGGATAAACTCCATACCCTGCTCAGTGCGTGGATGTGGTTCTGCACCTCCAGGGCTGGGCTGACACTCTTGAGCAGAACTGAATGGTGGGAGCCCTGGTGGTGCCAATGGTCCCAGTGGTCCTCGTGCCCCAGTGTCCTGGTGATCCTGGTGCCCTGATGGTCCTGGTGGTACCTGTGGTCCCAGTGGTTCCCATGCCCTGGTGGCTCAGTAGCCCCGGTGTCCTGGTGGTGCTGGTGGTCCCAATGCCCCAGTGATGCCCGTGTCCCCCACCCCACGGGAGCCCCGGGTGTGACTGGACTGCAGTTGGGCATCTGGGCTGGGACCTGCCCTGGGGAACGGTGCTGGAATCCCGCTCTGGGCTGTGGGCTGGTGCAGAGGAAGGCAGTGGGACCCCTGGGGAGCAGGGGGATCCGAAGGGACCCGGTGATCAGGGGGATGCGCGGGTACCGGAGGTACCCTGTGGAACCGGTTGGGATTGGGGTACCCTGTGGGAGCAGGAGGATTGGGCTGTACCCCGTGGGGCCGGGAGGATGCAGGGGTCCCGGTGGGAGCGGGTGGAGCCGGGGAACCCGGAGGCACCCAGTGGAGCGGGTAGGATCGGGGGATCCCGGTGGGAGAGGGAGGAGCCGGTGGGAGAGGGTGGGATCCGGGGGTCCCGGTGGGAGCGGGAGGAGCCGGTGGGAGTGGGTGGGATCCGGGGGTCCCGGTGGAGCGGGTGGGATCCGGGGGTCTCAGAGGCAGCCGGTGGGAGCGGGTGGGATCCGGGGGTCCCGGTGGAGCGGTCAGGTCGCGCCGGTAGCGCCGGGCGGTGCCCGGGGGCGCGATCGCTGCGCACGGGCGCCCCCTGCTGGCAGCGGCCGGTGCGGCGGGACGGGGCGGAGCGCGGCGGGGACGGGGCGGGAGCGTGGGGCAGTTCTGGGGTGCGCAGGGCTGCTGGGTGCGCTGGGGTGCGCTGGGGTGTGCACAGGTGCCCTGTGGGCAGCCGATCCCTGCCTGCATCCTGCCCGCGCTGCTCCCCGCGCCCCAGCAGTTCCTCAGTTCCCCAGCCGGGCGGGCAGCCCCCGGTGCCGGTACCGCAGAGCCGGGCCCGAGGTCGGAGCCGCGGCACCGCCGGGGCGGGTGCTGTGCTGCGTCCGGCCGGGCAGAGAGGGGAGGAGAGGAGCGTGAGCAGGTGTGTAAGGTGAGCACACTCGTGTGCTCGCCTGGCGTGCGCAGTTCTGACGCGCACCCAAGGCTGCTCCGCACACACAGGCTACGGGGAGAGCCCCTCTGGCACCGGGCACTGCCGGGGAACACGGGCCTTGGCAGTGTGGACTCTGCTCTGCTCCAGCCCCGTGCCTGTGACGGACCCCCAGGTGCACAGCACAAGGGTGAGAGCCTGGCCGTGGCAAGCGGGAACTGTGCAGGGCTCCTTCCCAAGTGATTCCCCCTGGGGATGCCCCCAGCAGGCTCACCCCGAGCCCCTGGCCCCGAGATGCCACTGAGCACTGCTCCACCTCCACCTCCTGCTCCACCTCCACCTCCTGCTCCAAATCCACCTCCTGCTCCATCTCCTGCTCCATCTCCTGCTCCGTCCCCTGCTCCAGCTGCACAGGCACCCCTGATATGAGTCGGGCCCTGTCAGTCCTGTGCAATGGCCCTCAGTTTTGATAGCCCCATAAGCCAAGACCTTTTGGAATCTGCTGGCCCACAGCTGCCAGGAGTATGTCCACTGGCCCAGTGACGATGTTCCAGAGATTATGCCTGTGAATTGGTCAGGGTGAGGGACACCGAGGGCACAGACCAGACCAGCAGTGCCCTGCAGAGTCACACCCCTCACAGAGCCAAGGAGACACTTTTCTTCTGGGTCTGCTGAGACCCTGGGACTGGGGCACTGCTGGGATGCCAGCACAGGCAAGGCTGTGCCCCTGGGCGAGAGCCGTGTCTGGCTGTTCAGCCATCCCATGGGATGTCCAGGCTGGAGAACACGGGGCCCCACACCTGCATGAACCCAGTGGTGTGCACCCACCAAGGACCCCGACTGCGGGGGCTCCCCTCCACATCGTCCTCGCTGCCTCCGCGGTCCCCGTGAGTCATGGGATGCATTCCTGGGGCAGGAGGGGACATGTGCGCTGCAGGGACAGGCCGGTGCGTCATCCCCTCGCTCCCACGCCCGAGGCCAGGGCGGCCCAGATCCAAGCTGAAACTTGTCTGACAGTAATTACAGGGGAGATGAGGACTTCAGAGGATTTACATTCCTTTTGGGCCACACCTGGGAAAAAACTTTCACCATCAGCCAGTTCCTGAGAAATAACTCTCCATCTTCGTGGCCCAGCCACAGCCCTGCCCAGAGAGCCCAGTGGGACTGGGGGGCTCCTGCCAGCCCCAGTTTGGCTTTGTCTCTCTGCAGAGAGCCCCAAACCCTCTCCTGCTGTCCCCAGAGCTCCCACAGGCCAGGGTGCTGGTGCCTTCTTTCTCTGTGCAGGGTTGGTGCAGTTCAGTGCCCAGCATGGCCGGGGTCTGACCACGCTTCCCTGGGGGTCAGAGCGGGATGTTGTGGTGACTGGAAACTCGGGGAGGGGGGATTGCACCAGTGTCCCCAAGAGATTGGAGCCAATCAGGCCCTTCAGCTGGAGCCTTGTCAGGCCCTTCACCTTTGCTTTGGCTGGGGACACCTCCCCAGTGACTGCCTGAGACCCAGGGCCTTGAACCAGGGCATTGTGAGGACTTGGGGGACTCGGGGGACACATGAGACTCACTGGGTGAGGGGCCATGTCTGCTCAGGGCATTTCTGTCACACTCAGCTTGCACACAGCCTTCCCAAATTATAGACAGGGCTGGACCTGCTTGAGCCCCTTGGACACATTCTGTTTATCCCAGATGCTTAACCAGTTGGGAAAGACCTGAGATCCCCCTGTTCCTGAACCTCTCCTTGTCACCCATGAATATGGAGAGATGCAGGCAGCCAGCTCCTGAACCAGCTTTGCCAGGGCCTGCTGCCTCCTCCTCCAGCTGCCGCTGTGTTTCCCACCCTGTGCTGGTGACCCCACTGTGGGATTGCTGGGAGGCTGAACTGCTGTGCTGCAGTCCTGGCCCAGCTGTGCTGCAGTCCTGGCCCAGCTGTGCTGCAGCTGCACGGCAGCAACTGTGGCAGGGATGTGAGCCTTGACCACAGTGCAGGTCTGTGCCTGGTGCCGCTCTGTGGCTCATTGGCAGCACCAGGGACACGGGTGACCCCAGCCAGGCAATGTGGCACATGGCACAGCACCAGCACTGCCAGCCAGGCAGCAGCTCCTTCATGTCCTGGGCCTGGCAGTCGAGCTCCATGCACGGGGTGTGAGTCCTATGGCCAGGGCTGTCCCCCATTCACACTGTGGGTCTGTGCCTGTGTCCCTTGCACTGCTGACAGGGCACTGGGACACCAGCCCTGTGGGGCTTCAGAGCATTGTCTTTGCAGGGTCCCGGGGCTCTCGGCTGCAGCCCAGCAAGGGGAAGAGGGGCTATTTCAGCCTCCAGCACATCCCAGGAGCTGCTGGGAACAGGCAGCGTCAGCAGAGCACCAAGTCCAGAGTGTTTTGCAAGCAGAAGGGCGCGGGCGATTTCCTTATTTGGCACCGCGGCGGCGGGGCGGCACACCTGGCTGGGGCACACCTGGCTGGGGCACACCTGGCTGCGGGCACCGCCTGGCAGCGCCCGCGAGGGCGGCGGCGCTGACGCGGAGATGGGAACGCGAGCAGGACCCGCCTCGCTAATCACAGCCCAGCGCCGGGCGTGGGGACAAGCCGCGGCAGGGACGCGGCCCTGGCAGCCAAAACAACGCCGGTGACACGCCTGCAGCTCAGCCCAGCACCCCAGCCTGGGGGTCTCCTCCCCAGGGGCTGCGTGCTGGGGGCTGCTGGGCAGCCCCTGTTCCCTGTGTCATATTTCTTTCCAGTGAGGCTGACGGGCTTAGAAAGAGCCCCTGAAGAGGGGAGTTGTGGTGGGGAGTTTAATTCCTGCTCCTGATTCAAGAGTGAAGGAAAAAAGAGAAATGCAACCAGAGTCTGCCCTGGAGCAGGGGGACAGCTGGGGAGCCAGGCAGTGCCCGCTTCTGATCTCAGCCCTACAGGGTTTGAACACCTGGCCCAGCCTGGCGAGAACCTCCTGTAGGGTTGGGAGGTTCAGGGCCAATATCAGCCCTGGCGCTCCAACCCTGGGCTTCCCTGTGCCCCCAAAATCCACTTGATCTGCCAGCCCTTCCTGCCCCATGCTGGTTCAGCCCCTGTGGCTCTGCCTCTGGCAAATGCAGGGCTGAGCCTGTGGCACAAGCACAGCAAAATCTGCAGCAGGCTGAAAGGCTCCATCTTGACCTGGTTTTCCCAGGAAGCTCCATGCCAGGGGGTGAGTGCAGTGTCTGCCGGGAAGGCCACGAACACGGCTGCTGAGCAGTGCTGTTACATGGAAATGCCTCTGCTTAGGGGTCCGTGACATCTCCTAACCAAACAAAGGGGCTGTTGCCAATGGTTTTACAGCTGCAGCCCCAGGGCAGTGCCTGCTGAGGTTTCCCTGTCCCCCTGCTAGGTTGGCACTTGCTGGTTACCGAGATAAGGTGACCAGGCAGCTTTGGGATAAACACACTGCTCCAGCACCTTCAGGGTGCCAGGGGAGCCTCAGGAGAGGGAGCAGGCATAGGGGGCCGGGCAGCTGCACAACACGGCAGCAAACACGAGCTGTGGCTCTGAAGAGCCTTGAGCACCCAGGGGCTGATGTCCCCTCGAGTGTCCTCTGCCACTGCAACCTGTGCCCTTCCCTGGCCAGCCTGTCCCAGTGCCTGTCTGGGCTTTTGGGGATGGGGGCACTGGGACCCCAGAGTGGCCATCCCAGCGCCCCGCTCCCAGCTCCACTCCCGACCTGGCAAGGGAGTGCCATGGCCAAGTGTTTTGTAAGAGGCAAATCCCTGCAGTGCCAGCATCATGCTGGGACGGGCAGCTGGGGCTGGGCTGGGGCTGGCAGCGTGCAGGAAGGAGCGCTGGCCCGCAGCCAGTGTTTGGCCCTCGGGGGGTTGGTGTAGGCAGGGATGAGTGTGCCTGGCTGCGGGGCAGGGAAGGGGCCGGGCTGCGGCTGGAGCTGCGTGGGGACGTGCTCACACCCCGCACAGGTTTTGCCTCGTAAGTGAAATACGAACTGGAGTGAGGCAAGGTGCTGACCAAGGTGTTTGGCCCGACCTGCCCCTCTGTCTGCTCGAGTCAGCAGAGTGGGGACAGCTCTGCCCTGTGCTCACCATTTCTGCTGCTGTTACCCCCAAAATCTCCTGGCCCTTACCCCCAGATCAACAAGAGGCGAATTCAGCCTGGTGTCCATCCCCTGTCACACCAGGGCAGGATCAAATGCCTGAGCTGTTTGGCAGCCAGGCTGGTTCCTCCCTCGGCTGGAGCTGAGGGCCACAGGGGCAGTGCACAGTGGGCACTGATTCTCCAGGGAGGGCAGGGGCTGCTCTTCCCTCAGGCTGGGGCTGCTCCTCTCATGAGTCTCGGAGCCCCTGGACATGGAGAGCTGCTCAGAAAGGCTTGTCCCCTCTGCCCTTGCTGTGCCAGGACAGGGGACTCTGCTGTGACCCCCATTGTGCCAGGCAGCATTGGCAGCACGGGGCAGGTGTCAGGGCACCTGGGAGGAGGGTTTCACTGTGCTTCCCAGTGCATTCCAGTTATTCCCATTGCTGGGCACCCACCATGGCAGGAAAGGGCCCAGATGCACTCATTATGTGTCCAAAGGTGTTGCTAATGCTGGTGTTGATGTTGCTGCTGTTGCTGAGCTGGCACATGCCAGGAGCCCAGCTCAGAAGCGCCCTGCCTGGCACACAAGATTCCAGCAAAGGTTCATCCCAGGGTCTCTCTAGGGCCCCAATTCTCTCCCTGGCATGGAGCAGGGAATTCCCTCGAGAATGGAGGGGAGGTGCCTGGCTCAGGCAGAGTGAAAGGGCAAGACGAAAGCAGGGGGCTGCAGGGCAGGACGGCTGCATTGCCCTGCCCAGATGGATCATAGAATCCTGGAATCCCAGAAGAGTTTTGGTTGGAAGGGACCTTAAAGCTCATCCAGTTCCACCCCCTGCCATGGGCAGGGACACCTTCCACTAGATGAGGTTGCTGTAAACCCCATTCAGCCTGGCCTTGAACACTTCCAGGGATGGGGCATTGAGACTGAGTGGAGCAGGGCTGCAGCCATACCGGGCTGAGTGGGAGATGAGTTATGTCTCCAGTGGGAGATGAGTTATGTCTCCAGTTGGGACCCCATGTCCCAGTCTGCTCCTTGGCTGTGCTGGCCAGCCCAGCTGTGTTGCAGCGAGGGAGCTGTGGGAGCTGAGCCGGGTACCTTTGCCCCTTTCTGTGGCACTGGAGCAGTTTTTTGTCCCCTGTCCCAGGTGTGACAAACTACAGCAAAGCAGGACATGTCTGGCCGGAGCAGCTTCACTGGCATTTGCAAAGGGGCTGTGTGGGGCTGACAGGCAGAGCTGCCTGCAGGGATGATCCGTGCTCCGTGCGGGGACGATCCGTGCTCCGTGCGGGGCTGATCCGTGCTCCGTGCGGGGCTGATCAATGCTCCGTGCAAGGATGATCCGTGCTCCGTGCGGGGATGATCCGTGCTCCGTGCGGGGATGATCCGTGCTCCCGGCACAGCCCCGATGCCGACGCTCTGAGTCAGCCCCGTGCTGGCTGCGCCTGGTGCCGACAGCTCCTGAATCCATCAGGAGATGGAATGAAAATCCTGTCATGGCTGTGCTTGTCCCTCTCCCAGCTGCTCAAGCTGCCCTCAATGCCTGGTCTGGGCCCTTCCATTGCAGAAAACCCTCTGGACCTGCTGCCTGTCACTAGGCAGGGGCCAGCACTTCCCGGGGCTCCCGGCGGTTCTGAGGGTGTCTGATGGAGAGCAGCGCCACTGTCCTGAGCTGCTCCCACCCTTGCTGGTCTTCGTGATCCCTGTTCCCCTGTCAGGTTGGCTCCAGGCTGATGCCAAGGCCCAGCTGAGGGCTGGGGCTTTCGGACCCCAGTGACCCCCACAAGGTGATGTTTACTCAATACATTCCCCGCCATGTGAGCACGGAGTGATCTCTGCACAGGGCATCGACCTCGGCCAGGGGAATCCCCTTGGGTGGAGGAGAGAACCCATGGGAATGACCCAGGAACTGGCTGGGGCTGCAGAAGAGGGCACAACACTGCAGGAAACCCACGGCATCTCCACCCTCCCTGAGAGAATTCCCCAGCACCGGCCTGGAGGGAAAGGGCTGAGTTTCTCTATGGCTCCTGCACAGGCACCGGCAGGGAGCGGCTGTGCCGGCTGAGCCACGTCCCTGCCCCAGGTCTGTTCCTGCTCACCTGCACCAGCAGCACGGGCGGGCTCAGCCTGTGCTTGGAGCTCTCCTGGCACCTCGCGGAGAGCAGCGGTGTCACAGGAGGGAGGGAGGGAGGGTGGGGGCCCTGGCAGGGGAAGCGGGAGCTGAGCAGTGCGAGGGAGGGTGAATAAATACCATTAAACCCAGTGACTGTAACACACCCGAGGTCACGTCGGTGCCTGGAGGTCACTGGGCTGACAGGATGTGCCCACGACCGGCCCTGGCTGCCCCGCAGAGTGTGAGACCCTGTGAATGTGTCACACCATGTCCAGTGCCTCCACCCCGCGTCCGACAGCTGGGACCACAGCGAGCATCCCGCGGGCCCCGACTGCGGGTGGACAGCGGCCAGTCCCTGCAACACCCGGGGTCTGCAAATTTGGGATGTGAATGCCAGGAAGAGTTGAGTAAGGAAAGGGAACGAAGGACTTGATCAGGGAATCCCTGCACTGCCTCTGGCCCCGTGACAGCCGGGCTCACCCTGCTGCTCTTTCCAGGAGCAGGTTAATCACCAGGGCTGACGCCTGTCAGTGCTGCCCGCACTGATTAATGGGATCAAATATCCATCAAACATCCAGCTCATCCTGAATCCCCGTCCGCGCAGTCACACAGAGGCTGCAGGAAGGATGTTGGAGGAGAAAAGCTGGTTTCTAGGAATGTCCCAGCCCGGAGGGCATTGCTGAACTGCGGGAGAAGCAGTAAAGCCGAATGCCAGGATGATTCCTTCCATTCTGCTGCACTTCCCAGGTGGACTGGGGGTGGCACCAAGAGCCCCCCACCCCAGAGCACAGCGTGCAATGTCCTTGCAGGACCCAAAAAGGAGAGAGAGCTGCAGTAAGCACAGGCTGGTCACCCACACAGAGCCCCCAGGAGCCCCAGGGCCGCTGCTGCAGGGCCCCCACACAGCCTTGAGCTGCATCACACGGGGGTCTCCGGGTCTGCTGTCCGCACACACGCAGGGGTACAAGGGAGCATTTCCCGCCGAGATCCTCGGGACTGGCAGGGCCATCGCTGCTGGGCAGACCCGGTCACCACCAGTACGTTTCCTTGCTGCAGGGCCGCTGGTGCCACTCGCTGCCAAGGAGCACAGTGGTCGCCAGGAGCACCCCCAGAAGCGACTACGATGCCTTCCAGTGAGCAGCGACAGCACAGGGGTCACAGGACACAGGCGGCTCTGGGCTCCTCCTGCTGCCCCTGAACAGCCTCTGTCAGCTCCCCTGGCACGGCCACGGCCCCACGCACCGCGGCTGCGGTGCACGGAGCTCCCGCACAGCCCGCGGGGACAGACTGGATTTTCTGCCAGGCGCTGGGTACGAGGAGACGACAGCAGCTCGGAGCTGCCTGCCGAGCTGCTCCTGCCGGAGACCGGCATTGCCACCTCGTGGGGAGCCGGGAGCGGCACCTCCGCGGGCAGGACGGGTCGGGAGCAGCACCCAAAGACGGGCAGAGGGGAGGAGGGTGCAGGGGCTCAGCCGTGGGGCCCAACAGAAGCTCCTCATGACTGTAGGTGCCAGCTCTGAACTCTCCTCACAACAAAAATCAGATGTTAACGCTTCCTGACAGCTCTCAGCCCTCACCAGTGATGGGTTCAACTCTGGTGTCTGACACACACTCGCCTCTTCTGGTGTTGAACCAAAGGCTCTGGGGGCCCAGTGGTGAGGACACAATCAGGATGGGTTGTGTGGACTGTGCAAATCAGAAGTGACTCTGATAAATCGACTCTGGGGTGTTCTGGCTCAGCAGCAGGGCCAGTCTGCCCAGAGCTGACATCAGACTGAAGGTACCAATGGCTCTGCTCGAGTGTTTGCTGTTGAATATGAGGAGCAGCCCTTTGGCTGCAGTGAGCACTTGGAAATGCCTCCAGCAGAAAGATGGAGTGCAAGCCTCTAATTGCTTCTCCTGTCTGGCTACTCCACCATGTGGCTGCTAGAGACAGCTCCTTCTCTGGGAGAGAAGGAAAATCTGAGCAGAAAAAGAGGAGAGAGAAGAACCATCTGCTTGTTCATGGTGGTCATGGAGCAAATTCCCATTCTAATGAAAATTTCAGCCAGTTCTGCAGCTGATCTGTGGCACAGAAGAGACAGATGCTTCAGAAACACCAGAGAGACACAAATACAGCAACGCAAACAATTCCCTCTGCCCAGTGCAAGAGAAATCATTTGCCTTTATCTTAAATAAAACCCCCAAGAATGATGCAACATCCGACCCATGTGGTGTCTGCCAGAGCCGCAGATGGCAGCACACCCAGCTGCCAATAACCTGTCAAACCCACGTCGTGCTTCAGAGATGGCTCCGAAGCAGGGCAGGAACACCTACACAGGGAGCTGGGGCTGCAGAGGATCCAAACGGAGCTGAGGAGCTCCAGATACAGGATCCTCAGCCCAGCAGGCCCAGGGCAATGTTCCCACTCCACGTGCAGCTCTAACCTGCTCCCAGAGGAGAGCTCACGCTCTGTCTAGGTCTACGTGGCTTTTGACCCCATTAATTGTCAGAGATTTACTGTTCTTCATATCTGGAATCTCAGGGTATTTTTAGCACCCGTACCACGTCTCTGAGCAGGATGTGATGTTCCTGTGCCAGCAGCCCCCATGCTGGCTGAGCCACAGCAGGGAGACACCTGCCCAGTTTGGGGGGTTATCCACGGCAGCACTGGGAAAGCCATGGAATATCCACATTTAGCAGCTCAGTCCTAACACTGTGAGCCAGGCTCCAGGCCCTAAAATTAGGACTCAGGAACAGGATTAAACCTGAGCTCACCAATTCCCACTGACCCTAGTTCAAGCCCCTTTGGGCTCACTGCCCTCCTGAGGCGATTTCCAAGAACACTTTTGTCTCTCATTACAAAGGGACAGGGACTGCCCCTTCCCAAGCACCATGACTGGGGTTACTGGGATGTGCTAACCCAGCCAGGCCTTTGGGACCCTCCAGGAGCCAGAGTGGGATGGGCCAGTGCTCAGGACAGACAGCAAAAGGAACTGAGCTCACCCTGCACAGGCTGAGGTTTGCCAAGGCCTGCCAGACTGAGCTGACATGCACTAAGTGCCAGGGGATTCATTTCACTCGTTTAAAGTGAAACCTTCCTTTCCTGTCAGATTCTGGTGACACCTGCAGCGCTTCCCCTTGGCAGCAGAGCCCCAGGCCCACTCCAGAACTGTGAGTCCTCTGAGCATCCCCCTGCCAGCAGCCTGGGAACAGCACCCTCCTCTCTGTCAGCACTTGGCTCCCTGCGTGCTGCAGCTGCGGTGCCAGCGTGGGGACAGCAGTGACAAACCCCGGTACCAAACCCACATCCACAGGTGAGCTCTGAGCATTCCCAGGCTGCAGCTCCAGCAGGAGTGGGCCCAAGATCACTCCGTGCCCGGAGTGCTGCAGTTGCAGGGTGGTGACTGTTATAAATGCATTGTATACAGTTGGCTTTTTGCAAATATTAAAATGAATACTGGATGTAGAATGTAAGAAGATTGTACTGTATTCTCTTTATTAATAGGATTTAGAAATGTGATGAGTGTATACTCCTTATGATTGCATCTTAGTGTGAGAACACTGAGGTCTTTTGTTTTCCTGCTGACCAAAGAAGTGATTAAACTTCTGTTATCAAGTATCTTGTCCAAATGAAAATGACCAAGACCCCAAGAGAAGAATTTATAGACCTGTGTTATCAGATAGAATAGAGACACCCGAAGACAGGTCTGCCAGATAGAATAGTTAAGGGGGGAGTTAGGACTAAACAAAAGAATTCACACTCAAAAAGAATGTTTGAATCATGCATGTGAATTTTTAAATATGCATCAAACTGATGTTTTTAAAGAGAAAACTTTTGTTAAGGGTGTGCTGGCTAGTTCTGTGCCAGGCACCTTCGGCCAAGAAAATGTATTTTGCTTTTATCTCTCCTAATTGTCTATTTTCTTAATTTTTTTATTAAACTTCTAAATTTTTCCAAGAAATTGAACCTCGTTTTTCACATGACCAAGCTGTGCCAGGCTCAGCGAGGCCAACCTGGGCTGGCAGGGCCACCCTGGGCCGGGCACAGCGGGGTCACCCCAGGCTGGGACGTGTGATCGCTGCGTGTTCCTGACACCGGGAGATGAAGCATTGGATAGGCAGGACCCGGGGCTTCCCCACACCCGTGGGTGGCTGGGGAGTGCCCACAGGAGCCCCAGACAGCTCTGGTCAGCCCTGGGCAGCGTTGGGCTGTGGTGCTGGATGGATGTGACGGACGCAGGGTTGGCAATGGGCAAACTGCTTTTGGCTGCCCCCGGCTGCTGCAGCCATCGAGGGTGATGGACACCACGGCTGGACAATGTGTGGTTAGTGAGGGGCCTCCAGGGAAGGGCATCCATCTTTTGAGGGTCCCAAGGGGATATTGAAGGGGGTTAGAGGGCCCCAGAGAGGTTTCAGGAAAGTGGAAGAGGGGTTGGGGGGGTTGGGAATCCCAGGGAAGTTTGGAGGTCCCAGAGAGGTTTTGGGGGGCATAACAAGAGTGTTTTGCAGAGGGTGGGAGTGCCCCAAGAAAATTTGCGAAGGCTGCAGGGGATTCGGAGCCCCCGTGAGGGTTTTGGGGCGTCCCGTGTTCTTTGGAGGGGAGTCCCAAGGGGATCTGGAGGTGTTTGAGTGGTCCCGGGGAGTATTCTGTGGTTCATGGGGGTATTTTGTGGGTCTCGGGAAGGAGGGTGGGTGTCTCAGGGGGATATTGAGGGTCAGGGGAGGATTTTTGGAACCATGAGGGGTCTCGGGGGCGGCGGAGGCGACCCAGAGGGGGAACGCGGGTCCCGGGGGTCTCGGCCCCGGCCCAGGCCCCGCACTGCGCACGCGCCGCCCCGCGCACGGCCGGGCCCCCCTCCCGCGCATGCGCTCCGGCCCCCAGCGCCAGCCGGGGCGCGGCCGCGTTCGCCCGATGCGTCCTGACGCCCCGCGCGGCGGCCAATCATCTCCCTCGTTCGCCGTGCGTGATGACGTCACAGAGGGGTGGTATATAACCGGTCGGTGACGGTCCCGCCCCCCTGACAGCGCCTCGAGCCGCCGCCGCGAGAGCATCCTCCGCCCAGAGCCGCTCCCGCCGCCAGAGCCGCCCCCGTCGCCGCCGCCGCCGCCTCCGCCGAGGGAAGGGAAGCGTATCGTATGTCCGCTATCCAGAACCTCCAGCCCTTCGGTAAGGCCCTTTGTGCGGTGGGGCCAGGGGAGCGCGCGGGCCCCGCCCCGGCCCCGCCCCGTGGCGCAGTTGCTATTCCGGGCCCGGTTGCGTCAGCCGCGGGGGGGTGGGGGCGGGGCCCAAGTCTGACTGGCGGGAGCGGCGGCCAATGGGGTGGGGGCAGGGATGGGATCCACGCGTGACTGGCATGCGTGCGGGGGCGGGGCCGAGGTGTGACGGGCGGGCGCGGCGGCCAATGGGGCGTGCCCTGAACGTGATGGGTGAGCGCGGTGGCCAATGGGGCGGCCGTGGGGCGGGGTTTGACGGCGCTCCCCGCAGACCCCTTTGCGGATGCAAGTAAGGGTGATGACCTGCTCCCGGCCGGCACTGAGGACTACATCCATATAAGGATCCAGCAGCGCAACGGCAGGAAGACCCTCACCACAGTCCAGGGCATCGCGGATGACTACGATAAAAAGAAACTGGTGAAGGCCTTCAAGAAGGTGGGGCTTCGGGGCTCGGGGGGCAGCAGCCACGCCCAGCGGGGATGTTTATGTGGTGCTAAGGAAGTTTTTGTGTCTCTGCTGCAGAAATTTGCCTGCAATGGTACTGTAATTGAGCACCCCGAGTATGGAGAAGTGATTCAGTTGCAGGGTGACCAGCGCAAGAACATCTGCCAGTTCCTTGTGGAGGTAGGACACCTTCAGCTTGCTGCTCGCTAAAATAAACTCAAGTTTGTTAAAGGCACACAGGTCCCTGGGTGTGGGCAGCATTTGGATGCACAGAGGCATCACCCCATCCTGTGAATGCATTTTCTGTTTTGCAGATTGGACTGGCTAAAGACGACCAGCTGAAAGTCCACGGGTTTTAAGTACCTGTGGGCCGCTGGAGCTTTATGCAAGAAGATATCCTTACCATGAAATTCCCACCTGTCCCTTGTCATAAGTTTAAAACCAGCCGGTTTGTGTAATGTAACGATCTTGGGTCCACTGTTGAGTCTGGACTGTTGTAATTGGTGATGTAATAAACTGACACGAGCCCATGCTATCTCGTCTGGCTGTCCCTCATTTCCCAGAGGTAACGCGGGCCTTGGCACCATCCAGCCTGAAGCCAAAAGTTCCAGCTGTTCCAGCTAAGCCCAGGGACTCGGCCTGTCCTGATGGCTCCTCAGTCCAGCTGTGCTTCCATCCTGCCAGGGGAATCGTGTCGTGCCTGGTGCGAGGCCTTGGCACCAGGACATGGCACCTTCCCTCTGGGCAGTGCTGGCTCCCGGAGGCAGAGGGATTTGGGGAAGCCTGGCTTGGAAGGAGTGACAGAAGAGTGACCTGGAGGCCGGATGGCTGCAGTTCAGGTGCCAGTACCTGTGAGCCCTGAGGTTCCAGGCATGTGGAAGAACTGTCCCATGGGTTAAACTTGTGACAAGGGCTCGATGTTGGACTAACATAAGGAGCATCCCTGTAGCTGCAGCTGCTGAGCCTTGTGGTAGCGCTGCTGCCTCACACCCTGTGCAGTAACATGGCTTTGGTTTCATTTCTAATGTTTTATTGTAATGTATTTAAAGTTATTTAAATAAAACCGGTTTTCAAAAGCCTGTGCGTGGTGGGTTCCATCGCTCCCAGGGGCTTCTCCTGCCGGCAGTGGCACGGCCTCAGTGCTCAGGGGCCGGGTGGGATTCCCTGCCCTGGGGGCTCCTTGGCTGCTTAGGGGTTGCCCCCAACTCCGGCCCACTGCAGGAAGAGGAAGTTCCCTTTGTGCTGTCTCTGCTGCTCCTACCGGGAGCTGAGGGAAAGCTGAGGAGTGGTGGGTGCGTGCTGAGTCATTCCCTGCTCGGGCTCTGTAACCCTCGAACCGACTCCTGTGCTCGTTGTGTTCCTGTAAGTTCTGTGGGCAGGGTCAGCGCTTCTGCTTCCCGAAAACTGCTCTGGGGAGGAGGGGGAGGTGCTGCCACCCGGGTCAGGCTCTGCCACAGGTCGGGGACTGAGTGCTCTTTATTATGTGAGCTCGAGGTCAACAAGTAAGAATGAAATCGGTAAAATGCACTGGTGGAGGGCAGCAGTGGTTCTGGGGGCTGGCAGGTGCCTCCAGCAGAGGAGCAGTGTGAAATGCACTGAAATGCCTAAGGGTGTACAGGGAATCCCTGGGTTTTCCTCCCATTGCCCCCAGCCCAACTGTCCTGCAGCAGGGAGGGCGGGGGTGTCCTGGGAGGCTGCTCCCACCCGGGTCACCTGCTCGTGCTCCTGGCAGCCCCCCAGAGCAGGTCCCAGCTCTTCATGCACTGCCACAATGACCCTCATCTCCCACCTGCTGCTCAGGAGCACTGAGTTCACTGCCACTTTCCCTGAGACTTTGCTCTTGGAAACCAAATTGCTGCAATTATGCAAAGCAGCTGCGGGTGCACCGAGGAGGCAAGTGACCTCCAGCCCTGCCTATCCCTTAGAGTGACCTCCAGCCCTGCCTGTGCCTGGAAGTGATGTCCAGCCCTGCCCATCCCTTGGAGTGACCTCCAGCCCTGCCTGTACCTCGAGGAGCAAGTGCACCAAGAATTCCCGTGCTCCTTGTGTGTCAGAGCATATCCAGCCCAGATTTCTCCCTGCTGGACTGGCCAGGCTGCCCACAGATTTGGCCACTGCCAGGACAGCCAGCCCCAGCCAGGTAGGAGCGAGGGGTGCTTGGTCCATCCTCCAGCTCTGCCTTTGTCCACCCGGAGAAGGGTCCAGCCCGAATGCCCACAGGCCCAGGAACAAACCTGCGTCAAGGTGATGCCAAGCCCATGACCCTGGAGGGAGCAGCTGCTGTGTCCCCATCACCCTGACGGCTCATTTGGTCCAGATTGGGCCATTAAAAGCCAGAAATTGGAAAACAATTTGTTTGTTCCTTGTGCAATGTGCTCGGTGGAGCGAGCGATCGATGCCCGCGGGGCGCTGGGTGCCGCTGCCTTCCGGCCATCCAAAGGCCATTTGTTTCAGGGGTGTTTGAGGAGCACCTGCACGGCTCGCTGGGAACATGGGGGCCATCCAAAGGCCATTTGTTTCAGAGGTGTTTGAGGAGCACCTGCACGGCTCACTGGGAACACGGGGGGACGTGGGACAGTGACGTGCCCCAGCCCAGGATGTCGTTCACGGGGTTTGTTAAAGGAGGGAGACAAATGGTCTCTACAAATACACTGATGGGGGGTCAATACAGGCAGCAGGAACCATCAATATCTGATGAGGGTGTGGGTGGTGACAGACAAGGATCTTCAGGGGACTCTGACTGCAGGGGCCCATTCCTTCCTCAACACCCCAAAGCTTCTCGGGGTGCAGGGAGAGATCCAGAGCTGCAGAATGGGCTGTTCTGGGGCCTGTGTCCTGGTGAGTGGCCTCACACACACACAGACACAGCCCCCAGGTCTGCACGCCCCCCAACCCTGGGCACAGAGCTCTTGGGAGCCCTGGCACAACACATTATAAACATGTGCACACACCTGGTGTCAGGGTGTGGGTACATCCATGTGTGTGTGTAACAGACACACAGCCACACATGCACATGTAAGAATACACGTATGTACCCACACATACTTCTGTATACACGTATATATGTGTGCATGTGTTTATACAGATATATGCATATGTATTGCTATTTATAAACGTAGATATGCATGTATGTATATGCATATGTGTATAAAATTGTATTTAGATATATAAACATTTAGAGATATGTTTACAAATATACATATATATACATAATTTCAGAATCATTAAGGTTAGGGAAGACCTTCAAAAATCATGGACTCCAACATGTGTGTGTACGTATGTGCATATGCATATATATATATGTATATGTATATGTATATATGTGTGTGTATGTACTTGTGTGTATATACGTATATACACATATATAGACATGTACATATAAACATATGTACATATAAACATGTATATATATGTATATTTAAACATTCATCTATATGTATACATACATCTGTGTTTCTATACATACATACATACATGTATATATATGTGCATATATGTGTGCATACATACATAGACATATGTCGTGGTATTCCTTATGCACCCATCCCACTGCACACACCCTCTATCACTCCATGATGTACAATTACCTCATGTAGTCATCATCCACATAAACACACGTGTGCACACGTGTGCCCATGCCTACAGCTGTGATTCTGTGCCCATGTGTACATATGGATACCTGGATGCATTTACATAGATGCATAAGCTGTGTTATCAGAAATGTTCACATTATATATATATCTGTATTTTATATTGTATAAAATCTTATCTATTATACTGTATTATTTATTTATTTATTTATTTACTGTATTATTTTAATATATTTATTTATATACGTATACACACCATTTCAGTGTATTATACTGTGTGATACTGTATAGCTGCTATTATATAATAATGCACGTGCATGTTCAGCTGCACACAGAGCTCTACTGCTCTGTACAAATGTGCAGCCCAGGCACAGTGCCCTGGCAGCTGCACCTGCATTTGTGTTCACATGTGTCCACATAGAGCCAGCCATGAACATACCTGTGTGCATGTGTGGCTAGGAATGTGTATGGACACGTGTGCCTATATGTGTGTATTTATGGATATGGTTGTCAATCTGTGTGGCTGTGTGTCTGTGTCTGTGTGTCTGGGTCTGTCTGTGTGTCTGTGTGTGTCTCCGTGTGTCTGTGAGCACACACAGGTGCCCAAGGGCCCCCCCGGGGGTGGGTGGATGTGTGTGGAGCCGCCCTGGGGTGTGGCAGCCCCGGCAGCGCCTTTAAAAGCGGGACTGAGCTGGGGCGATCTTGGAGAGAGACACCCCACTGAGACCCACTGGGACACCCACCAGGACACCCTGCTGAGCCTCAGAACCCACAGGTGAGTCTCACAGGGCTCTGGAATTGTCTGTGGGTGATGTGGGGACTGGATGGGAGAGAGTGAGAGAGAAAACCTGAGGAGCAGATGGGAGAGACAAAAGAACTCAGAGACCCACTAAGAGGAACAGAGGGGATCTGAGGCCTGGCCATGCCCTGGGGGTGAGATCCCAGCTCCCCAGCTGCTTAAGTTCAAGGAGGAGCTGGATGATGCTCTTAGCCATGTGCTTTAGTGTTCAGCATCCTTGCAAAGGAGCAGGGTGTGGGACTTGATCCTTATGGATCCCTCTGCCTTGACTCTGATTCTATATTGGCTCTGAATTGGGGACCAGCCAAGAGAGAAGGATGGAGACTTGGGGAGAAGGTGGAAGGGATGGAGGGGACTTGGGGACCCAAAGGGAGGGACAGAGGAGACTGTGAACCGGCCATGGCCTGGAGCTGAGTGCCCAGGCCACCCTCCCCACAGGCTCAGCATGTCCCAGTTTAGGGGCCGCAGCTCCCCCACTTCCCCACCCCTGCTCAGTCTCTCCGCAGCCATGAAGGTGACTCTGTGCCTCGGCCTCATCCTCGCCCTGGCAGTGACCGCCTGCCTGTGCCGGCCACCAGCACCAGGGGCTGGGGGGGACCCCCACCAGCACCCCCCCCAGCCTGGTCCGGCGGGACTGGCCCCAGTACCTGTCCCAGGAGCAGCAGCACCTCTTGTCCCAGTTTCCTGCCCCACGTCCTCACAGGTACCGGGAGCTCAGGGTGGGCAGCCCTTAGAGGGCACAGCCTGGCCCCCGTGCCAGCTCTAACTGCTGCCTTTGCCCTGGCAGAGCTGAACAAGCACGAGGCTTTTGTGCATGAGGATGAGGGGATGGAGGCTTTGCACGACCACTACTACCCTGACTGGATGGACTTCGGCCGCCGCAGTGCTGAGGACGAGGCTGGTGCTGCGTAGCTGCTGGGCTGGGCTGGCCGTGCAGAGCACTGACACACTCAGTGCATGTCCTTTCCCACAATAAAACGCTGGCACTACAGCCTCTGCACTCCTGCCTGTGCTGGGGAGAGCCTGGGAGGGCGGACAGGGGGGATTTGCCCCCAGCCCCAGAGGAACACAGGGCAGAGACCCAACTGTGCACGGCAGCAAACACAGAACGTGGCAGCAGACACAGCACACATGAGCTACTCTGTGAATTCACATTTATTTGCCAGGGGTTGGGGCACAGCTTGGAGGGAGGGACACAGCTGGGGGGAGCAACAGATCCCAGAAACATCCCAAGCTGTGGGTGCTGCTACTATTGCTATTCAGTGAGCAGGAAAGAGTTAAACCACCGTTCCATTTAAAAGCCAGTCCAGACCAGGTGCTAACCAGGGGCCCAGCCCAGGGTGCAGGGGTCTCCCCCTGGCCCCAGCGGGTTGCCCCAGGACACACCGGAGCCCAGACTGAGCCTCACCTTCACTGCAGCATCTGGACAGCCCCAAATGGGCCAAGCTGCCTCTCGCTCTGCAGACGGGCTCAGCAGAAGCAGGAACAGTTTTTATTGCCAGAAACTGGCTCCTGTGAAGGGTCCATACTCCCCCAGCACGGACAGGGTCAGCCAGCACCCCCTGTACCCCCAAACATGGGGAGCAGTGCTGGGTTCTGTCCTTGCAGCCAGGGCAAAGCCCCCCATGCTGGTGCCAGGAGTGCTAATGGACCTGGGGCAGCACCAGGAGCTGAGGCTGAAGCTTGTCCTGTCTCCATTTCCCCATGGATGGGTGAGGAAGAGGATGTGTCTCACCCTGAGCCTGGGGGCTCTGCAGCAGTGTCACTTCTGGTTGCCCCAGGTCCCTCTGGGCCCTGGCCGGGCACAGGACATCTCCCCTCTGGCCACCACCTTGTCCAGCCCCAGGCGCTGCAACTTCTCCACCAGGTTCCAGCTGAAGATGCTGCTCCTGGGTCGGGGTCCATCCTGACCCCTGGGCACAGGGGAGGGCTGTGGCTCAGAGCGCTGAGGGTCCCGGGAGTGGAGTGAGGGGGCCCACCATGATCCAGTCCCTGGTGCCAAGTGGGAATCTCGCCCCAGCGAGAGCCTGAAGAGTCCCATGGGAGTGCTCGGGGGTCCAGGGCCAAGCGCCAGTGTGGGGGGAGTCTGTGCTGGTGAGGGGCTGCTGAGGCTCAGCCCCTCAAAGGGCCCACAAGAAGGCACGACGGCATGATACAGACTGGAGGGGAAGAGAGAGCAGAAGTGGGGGTCAGTTGGGGGGCCCTGCCCTGGAGGATGCTGCTGAAGGGACCAGGCAGGGCTGCAGGCAGAGCAGGACCCCCTGTCCTCCTTCACCTAAAGCTGTAAAAGAGCCCCGTGCTGCAAACTGCTCAAGCACCCCAAAGTTCACAGGGGAGCTGGGGGCTGCTCCTCAGCAGCCAGGGGAGATTGGGACACAGTAACTGTGCCATTTCCAGACACCAGGGTTTTGTGCAACAGTGAACTCTAGCTCGAACCAACCCCCAGCGAGCCTTGGGGGCTCATTAAGGCTAATCACCGGTGCTCATTAAGGAAGGGACACCCGGCTGGGAAAAGCTCCTGGCTGCTGCCCAAGTGTGGAGGGAGGAAAGCTGTGCCGGTTTCCCAGAGTGCCAGGAGCACTCGCTGCTCGTTGCCCGGGGTGCTGCTCCCCTGGGCGAGCCCACCCAAGGAAAGCTCTCCATCCATCGGGGCGCTGCAGTGCAGAGGAGGGGGGCTGGTCCCAGTCAGTGACAGCCCCGGGCACACAGACACCCCAGCAGGCAGATTTGGGGATATTTCTAGTGCTGGCATCTCTCAGAGCAACAGGGGCTGCAGGTGACCCCCGGCCACTTCCTCGAGCTGCAGGGAGGGGGCATGGCGGGAGGAGGAGAGAGCTCGGGGGGCACAGCGGGGCCGGGGCTGGTGCAGGCAGCGCGGGTGGCCGGGGCCACGCGCCTTACCTGGGTATCACCGTGGTGATCGCAGTGGTGGGGTGGAGGATGTGGCAGGTGGTGATGGTGAAGGTAGACGGGGTCTGGGGGAGGTTGTTAACAGAGAGGAACACTGGAAGGGACAGGAGACAAGGGGTCAATGGGGAGGGGGGCAGGACACAGGCGGAGGCACGGCGGAGAGCAGGCGGGACAGCCAAAGCTGGGCTGGAAGCTCCACGCACAGGGCACAGCTCCAGCAGCAGCTGTGTCTGGTGCTTGCTCAGAGGGGGCAGCCAGCACAGCTGGGACCAGGAGATGCCGTCTGTCCCAGATCGGCACCCTCCAGGCAGCCGGGGAGCAGCAGGGGCTCGCCAGGGTGATGGCGATGGCTCATCCCGCCGGGGCAGCTGCCCGAGGATGGCCCTTGCGCAGCTGCAGGCGGAGCATCCCCGCGGGGACAGGTGGGTGGCAGGGACAGGCTGCTGCAAGAGCGGAGAGCGCGGGGGGAGGCGAGGGGCAGCCTAGACAGGAAGGCAGGGACATCCCGGGGGCTGCGTCCCCTCCGTCCCCTCACCCCGCGCTCACCCCTGGAGGGCTCCTTGGCTTTGGCGGGTGTTGAGGTAGGGAGCAGCTGGAAGGAGCTGGCGTCCACATCATCCTCCTCCAGGTCATTGAGGCTGTACACCTCCTCCAGGTCCGTGTCCAGCTGCCTGAAGTCTTTGGTGAGCACCCCGGGACGGGGCACCAGGATCCCACCCAGGTTGGGCTGTGCCAGCTGCTGCCAGTGGTGGAGCGTCACAGAGCCTGGGGGGGACACAGCCAGGGGGAGCTCAGGTGGGGGTGTTGGACCCTCAGAGCACCCGCAGCTCTGCAGCCGCTCCGCCCCTCACCTTCCAGCGGCTTCACAATCTGCAGTTTGTCGGGTAAGTAGGTGAGGGAGCCGAGGGAGAAGCTGGAGGCAGCAGTGAGCTCCGAGCCCCCCGAGTAGTTGGTCCCAGAGGAGACGACGCTGCCCTCGGGGGTGAGGCAGCCGCTGGAGCTCGCCCCATCTCTCAGCCGCCAGAGCTTGCGTTCCCGTTCGGCCTCGAAGAAGGAGCGCTCCTCGGAGACGTGGCTCTGCTGCCGCACCGACAGCCGCTGCACCGCCGCCTCCAGGTCCTGCCGGCCCGGGGCTGCCCGGGAGTCCTCGCTGGCTCCCTCGGCCCTGCTGGCGGGCACAGCGTTAGGGTGCCCGGAGCTGCAGTCCTACACTGCACCTCAGGCTGTGCCGGGCCCCAGCCAGACCCTGCCCCAGGCTGTTTGCTGCTCTGTGTGACCAGCAGCTCACCAGCACCCCAGCTCCTGTGCAGGAGAGCAGCCGCCGTCCCACCCGGCCCCATCCCACCCCCAGCACTCACCGGGCGGCCTCCGAGCCGGAGCAGCTGGTGTGGGGGGTGCTGGCCCCCCCAGAGTGGGCAGCGGACACCTGCTTGGAGCCTGGGGCATGGTGGGGAGACTCAGAGCAAGACCTGGCTTTGGCTGCCTGGTTCACGGCCTTCACCGTCTCGAAGACGCGCTGGTAGCTCCTGTGGGCAGAAAAAGGGTCAGGGTGAGCCGGACCCCGTCCCACGGCACCGCCCGAGCCGCCGGTGGCAGCGCTCACTTGTAGTCTGAGCAGGAGCTGTCTGTCCTCTTCCTCATCATGCCCTTGATCTCAGCCGCCAGCGAGTCCTGGGGACGGGGGCACGCAGTGTCAGTGCAGGGCAGAGCAGGGACCCCCGCGCTGCCGCCCGGCCCCCCGCGCTCACCACGGGCAGGAGACTGGCCGCGCTGTAGCGGCTGACGGTGCTGCTGGGCAGGCTGCGGCTCCGCAGGCTCTTCACCTCTTCCCGGGCCTCCTGCAGCATCCCGCCGCACTCCGCGTACTTCTCCTGCAGATCCCGCAGCTGCGAGGACACGGGCACAGCTGGAGCACGGCCCCGGGGGCAGCGGGGCAGGATCCCCCACCAGGCCGGGCGCTCACGGCTTCCCCCGGGCTCACCTCCATCCGGAGCTGCTGCTCCACCTCCTTCTTGGCGGTCAGGTGCTGCTGGAGCTCCTCCACCTCGGAGCGGTACTGCGGGCAGGAGCGGCCAGGTCAGGGCGCTGGGCCCGCACCCCCCTCCCCCCGGCACGGGCAGGGGACCCCGCACCCTCACCGTGCGACATTTCTGCTGCAGGTCTGTGACCTGCTCCAGGAGCTGCGTGATCTCCTCCTGCTGCCGTGCCTCGTTCTCCGCCTTGTGCTTCAGCTCCTCTGATAGGTGAGCGACCTTTTGTCTCGCTTCAGCTGCGGGAGGGCCGGGGTCTGTCACCATCGGGGCACGGTCCCCACCCCAGCCCCCTCAGCTGGGCAGTGCCTGCCGGGCAGTGCCCGCAGACCTCCAAGCCCTACGTACAAAACTGCTCCCTGCAGTCAGATATCAGTTGCTGCTCCTGGTCCTCGTACTGGCAGGTCTCAGTTTCGATGTTGGCGGCCTTGGGGAGAGGGTTGGAGGGGCTGAGCAAGACAGGCAGGACCTCCTGTCCCCTTGAGGGGGCAGCTCAGGTCTCCCCATAGACAGCAGGGCACAGGTGGGCACGGAGAGGCATCCTCCAGCTGGCTCTGCTCACCTCCAGACGGAGCTTCTGGTTCTCCTCCTCCAGGCACTTGAGTTTCTGCTGCAAGGTGTCGTACTGGAAGTACTGCTGCAAGGACAGCGAGGACTCGTGCCTGCGCAGCCTGGGGACAGCAGGGATGGCCTGAGCACCTGCAGTGCAGGCAGGATGGGGCTGTCCCCTCAGACCCTGCCCGCTCCCTGAGCTCCCAGGCACCTGCAGCGACCTCTGTGGGGTTGGACCCACGGCCGCCAAGGGAGGGAGGGGAGTGTGGCCAGGGCTACCCTAGGGAAGGTGACAGCTCCTGCCCAACCCACAGGGTTCTGCCCCAGGGGAGTGGCAGGACAGGGAGTCCCACTCACGGTGTGGAGGTGGTGGTGGGGGGCTCGCTCTCCTCCGTTGTGGTGGTGTAGAAGTGCAGAAGGTCATCCCGCATGGAGACCTCATGGCGCAGCTGCGCAATCTGGAGAGACAAAGTGCTTCAGGACAGGGCCCAGGGGACCACAGCTGCCCCCAGGGGGGCAAGGCCCAGACCTGTGCCCAGGAGCCGTTACCTCCTCTTTGGCCAATTCCAGCTGCTCCTCCAGGAGCTCATTGCGCTCAGTCAGGCTCCGGTTCTGCTTCAACAGGGACTGCCCAATGCGTGCTGCTAACTCCAGGTCCCGCTCTTTCTGCAAGGGGCAGGTCTGCCTCAGCTGGGACTCATCCCTTGGCCAGTCCTCACCTACCCCTGTGTCCCCAGGGTCCCACCAGCCCTCACACGGGTGGGATCTCCAACATACCTCATCCAGCAGGTTGGTGACGGCGTCAATATCGTGGTAGGTCTTCGTGATCCTGACCACCCGCTCAGCACACAGGACTGGGGGAGAGGGCCAGAAGGTGAAACCCACACTGTGGGGGCACTGACCCAGGGGCTCAGCACTGTCCCCCCAAGGCTGCCCCAGGCTGGCCTCCAAAAAGCACCTTTTGTCTGCTGGGTGGCACCTCAGGCAGTGCCAGGCAGAGGCAGGCAGGGATCCCCCCAGCTGTGACAGGGAAACAGGGGGCTCACACCTGCCCCCAACCCTGCCTGCACCTTGGGGTGGCAAGAAAATGCTGGGCCCCCTCGCTGACCCCATGACCTCAGCACAAGCACAGCACCAGCCCCACTGCAGGACTCACAGACAGAGAGGGGGAACAGGGAAGGGCAGCAGCGGAGACAGGATGGGAGGTGACATCTCCGGCAGAAAGCAGGCTGGAGCTCCAGTATAAATAGCTGTGGGTGGCACCGTGCCGAGCAGGGTTCACAGGCAGCGTCCCCTCCAATCTGTCCGCAGCCCCCTCCCCCAGATCCCCCCCTGCCCTAGTTTCTCTCTGGGGGAGGGGATGCTGCAGCCCGCACCCACCCGATGCCCCTCCAGCTGCACAGCACAACACAACACAACAACCCCCACAGCCACAGAGGCAGCTGCGGGCAGGAGCTGCGGGAACGGGCAGCTGCCCACCCCGCCAACAGCACCGCGCCAGGCTGGCCCCAGCTACAGCTCTGCCTCCCCGCGCTGCTCTCGGGGTCTCTGGCAGGGAGAGGAGGTGCAAGCACAGAGACGTCGGTCCCCCCGGTACGGATGCTGCCAACTGCAGCCGCAGGCGCTGCCAGGCAGCTCCGGGCACGCACCCAGACGGCGGCGCTGGAGCCGTGCGGTCGGAGGGAGCCGGGAGCAGGCGCAAAGCCCCGAGCCCTGCCCGCACCCAGACCCTGCTTGCAGCCTGGGATCTGCCTGTGCCCCGCACCCTGCCCACAGCACTCCCGCTGTCCTTCCTGATGCTCTGCTGCCCCAAGGGTGTGTGCCTCAGTTTCCCCTGGCAGGGGCTGTGTGCCTCAGTTTCCCCTGGCAGAGCAGCGCCGGCTGCGCTCAGGGCCCCCACCCGCGTTCCCAGTCACAGCCACCCCCCAGTCACGCAGACGAAGTGGGTTAACGGGGAAGCTCAGCCACACAAATCCCATTAGGCCTCCCCAGCTGGGGTTGTGTAATGGTGAGTGTGTTGTCATGGCAATGCCCCCACTCGCCACCCCGGGCCCGTCCAGTCCTCACTGCCCCGGGCGCTGCCCCACGCCCAGAGGGCAGCAACCCCAAACACGTCCATGGGAAGAGGGGCCAACCCCAGCCCCAGCCTCACCCCCCTCTCTGCACCCCGACAGGACCCGCTCCCCGCGGGGGTCCCCAACTGCACCTCGTCAGGCCCCTGAGCCATTAATTGGAAATAATTAGAGCATGAGCATCGTTACGGTTGGAGCGAGCGGCTGGCCCTGGGAGACGGGGGCTGCAGCTCTGGCAAACATGTAAACATCCATCCCCGGGCCCGATCCGGCGGGGTGCGGAGGGGGGAGGACCCCATTCCCACGGGAGGAGGGACGCCCTTCCCCACGGGCACACGCACAGACCTGGCAGGGCCCCCCTCCCCGCCACTCCCAGCGTGGGGACAGCTCTCCTTAGGGTCGGGGTGACCCTGGGGGTCCCCAAGGGACCGGGCGGCGGCAACCCCGGGCCAGAGGGCCGGCGAGGGAGACCGGGACTGAGGGAACGCACAGGTGGGGAGCAGACGGTACCTCCCGAGGGAAGACCCCGGCCCTGACCGCTCCGAACCAACCCCGGCCCCGGCGAGACCCCGGCCCCCGCGAGACCCCGGCCCCCGCCGCTCCAGACCAACCCCGGGGGGAGCCCGGCCCTGCTGCAGCCGCATCCCCATCCCCGGGGCGGGACCACCCGGGCCGCCCTCACCTTCCTCCAGCTCCCGGGCGATGGGGTCCGCGCCGCCGCCGCGCTCCGCGTTCCCGTTTAACTCATCGTAGGCGGTGGGGCTGCTCCAGATCTCCATCGTGCCGAGCCCACCGCAGCCGCCCAGCCCGCCGTGCCCAGCCCAGCCCCGCCGCGCTGAGCGGAGCCGCTGCGGCCGCTCCCGCCCCTATTTATAGGATCGCCCCGTCCCCGCGCACCTGCCCGGCGCATCCCCCGGCGGCGGGGCCAGGGCTGGGGCCGGGCCGGGGGCGGGGCCGGACGGGAGCAGAACGGGGGCGATGCGGGGGTCGGGGGGTGCCAGAGGCTGCCCGGGAGTGCCCGTTCCCCCCGTTTTTCCAGGCCGCCCCGAGGACACGATCCCCATAAGGCACCCTAGGACCGGGCTCCTTGTTGGGGAACCCACCAGGACAATCCTGCTCAGCCCTGGAGAGCTTGTCCCAACCTCTTGTCCCAACTCATAGCCCGGGGAGTCCGGGCACACAGGCCCCTACGGGTGGTGATGACTGCTGGGGGGACACTGGGGGTCCCTGAGGAGCAGCTCAGCAGGGTTGACGCTATGGGTCCTGCACAGACAGCAGCCTCTGCCCCTTGGGAAGGACAGGGAGAGATTCTGGGCTCTTGATGCAAAGCCATGACCGTGCAGGGCTGGGGTCCCCATGAGGGTCAGGGTACATTTTTCTGGCCAGCCCTGCTCTGCCACCCCAGGGCTGGACCCCACATCACAAACCCTGCACCTTCAGTGCCCACTGCAGTGCTGGGACCTGCCAGGACCTGATCAGGAGAGGGGCTTTTCCATCCCACTCCAACCTCTGCATCCACCACCCCTGGCTCCAAGCATGGGCTGGCATGAGGCTGCCCCCCTCTGTGCCCCACCCAGGATGCCCCACACTCATGGCTGGCACCCTCTCATCCCCACAACCACACTGGTGCAGAAGCAGCAGAGAAGCAGGAAAACTGAATAAATCATGGAGTGCTGAATTATGGAGGAGCTGGCAGGCACGTAGCACAGGCCGCGTGGGTGTGATGCTGGAAATGCCAGCGTACTCTGTCCTTGTCACCTGCCCCAATGCCCTTCCTTGTCAGCACCCAAATAATCAGTGAATGGATGCAGCTGGAGCTGCCCCTCACCATCGCACACCTTTGCCTGCTTGATTCCTACCCAGTGGGATCCTGACTCCAACTACATCCTGCCATAACCACCAGCCCCCTCTGGAGTGAGGACTGGAGCAGCTGCCCTCAGTCCCGGCCTCTCCCTCATCCTGGCAGTGGTGTTTCCCTTGGTAAGGTCTGGGACACAGCCAGCAGCACCCACCCTCCAGGGACCCCAGGGACTCAAGCACGCGTCTCAGCATGGACAGGCAGGAGCTGCTTCTTCCTAATCCCCTGCCCCAGGATTTGCTCCTCCGGGCAGGTTCCCTGTGCCTGTGCAAGCAGATTACAGGGGGCTATTTCTGACGGCAGCTTAAAGGTTTGAGTAAAGCAATGACGCCATGGGCCCCCCTCCACACCAGCACATGCCAAATACCCACTGGAGGCCTGGGGCTCTGTGACCTGCAGGAGTCAGGGGCTGAGAATCACTGCCCCCATGGAGTAGGGCTGTGGTGCTGTCGTGCTGGGGTGCTGTGGTGCTGGGGTGCTGGGGTGCTGGGGTGCTGTGGTGCTGGGGTGCTGGGGTGCTGGGGTGCTGGGGTGCTGCATGCTCCCTACCCCATGGCACAGAGACAGGGTTTGGGGCTCAATCCCTTGTGCTGTCACTGCAGGGGGCAGTGCTGATGATGAGGTGCTGAACAGAAAGGGGAGCAGCCTGAAGGGGAAGGCTGCAAGCACAGGCAAGGCATGGTGAGGGTTTGCCCCCAGCCCAGCTTGGTGTGAGCAGGTGGGTGAAGCCTCAGCCCCATCTGTCTCCCACTGCCCCACATCCATCCCCCAGCCCCTTGCTCTAATCCTGTCCCCGCCACGCGCAGGACAGAGGCAGAAACAAAGCAGAGATAATCCGTCTGTGCCCCCCGCTGAACCCCGACCTCACGCCAGGAATTGGCCACGTCACAGTGCCATGGGCATTGCCCCTGCCTGGCCATGGGGGCTGCAGGGATCTTCCCTTGGGATCCCCACAGCTCTGGGGGCTTCACTGGCAGCAGGGGCCCTGAGCCCCTCTCCAGGCTGTCATGTTTGGGGGAGCAGCAGCCCTGGATTCACTGGCACACCTTCTGCCAACCCCACCAGTGTCCCACCCCTGTGAGCCACAGCACAGCATGGAGAGCAGGGATGTGTAAGGGGTCCCGGGAAATGATGGGGGGCTCTCTCCCAGCATCCGGCTCGGCTCAGCAGAAGCTGCTCTCAGAATTAGCCCGGGATGTTCTGGGTGAGGAAATCCAGCCCGTCAATCCCATTAGCAGTGATTAGCTCCCAGGCTGTCCTCACTGTCACAACCCCGCGCAGAAACTGGGCCTGTGCCCACCACCCTCACCAACCCCGCCAGGCACTCACGGAAATACTTCAGGGTCTCCTCTATCTGCTGGGGGGTGAGGGGGGCTACGGGCTGCGAGGGGCCGGCCGGGGCTCGCAGCCAGTCGTCGTGGTCGTAGCCAAACACGGTGTCAGCCCGCAGCGTGTAGCGGGGCAGCTGCTCGCCCAGCAGGCTGATGAGCTCCACCTCGGGGACATCCTCACTGCACAGCTCTGGGGACAGAGGGACACGGTGTCAGACCACGCCGGGGGGCATATGGGGGGAGTGGGCTGCACAGGGGGCTGTGGCAAGTGAGTACCTCCTGCACCCCTCAGTGCACTCTGTCCCCTTAGGGGTTTGTGGCTTGGTGCCACCAGCTGCGTCTGTCCCCAGAGCCACTAGTGTAGGGACTGGGGGGTCCCCCGCAGGGTGGCACTCAGGGACCCTTCCCCAGCTCTGTCCTGCTCCCCGCTCATCGCCCCGCTGTCTGCGGGCAGGGCCCTGCTGCCATCTCCTGGCCACGCTCTGCCCGGCCGAGCGGCGCTGGGGACAGCGGGCGTGGGATGCGGCGTGCGGTGAAGGCTGCCGGGACAGTGGTTCATCTCCGGCCACAGGATGGGGACAGGATGAAGAAATAGCCCAAAGTAGACCCAGCTCCTCATCCCCCTCACCCCAGTTCGCCCAGGGGACCCACTGGCACCCCCAGCTCTACCCACCGGTGATGGTCGCGGCATCGCGGTGTGTGCCCGTGTCAGACCAGTGGGACACTGGGTTGGTTTGGGGACAGGCAGTGACAGGTGAGTCCGGGCTGGGCTGGAGCTGGCAGACGGGTGGGCTCTGGCTGGGGAGGGTCTCTCGTGGGACCGGAGTGTCCAGTTTGGCTGGCGTTCCGTGGGGGCCTGGCTGCCATGGGGAGAGGCACTGTCCCCCCTGGCTCCCTGGAGGGGCCCTGGTGGGCAGCAGAGCCCCTTCTCCGGCCCCTGCCTGGTGGGAAGGAGCTGTTCAGGTGATGCTCTAGGGACCGGGGACACATCCTGAACACCCCCATATCCCCCAGCATCCCGCCATAGGACAAACACCTTCCTGGAGGCAACACTTGCCAGCCCAAGGGCCAGACAGCATAGCCAGGGCTCAGGTATCCCTGCTCCCTGCCGATGGCACAGGAGAGCTGTGGGAATGGGCTCCAGCTCAGCTCCACCCCTGAATATGGGGCAGGTTTGGCAGAGGCAAGGGGTCAGCGTACCTGCTCTGCGGTGGCTGCTACATGACGCGGGGGGGCTCAGCACCAAAGCAGCGCCAGGGCCGGACAGGACAGGACTGGATAGGACAGGACAGGACCCTGTTTCCCCACGGGGTCCCTGCTGGGTCGCTGCCCGTGGAGCGAACAGGGAAGGAGCTGTCGAGCTGCCCGGCAGTGGGCAGACACGGCAGCGGTGCCAGGAAGAGCCCTGGGGAGCTCCACCTCGAAGAGCAAAGTCCATCTGTGAACCTCCACCCTATCGGCACCAGGATGCAGAGCAGGGACCTGCCGTGCAGGGCAGGGCAGGGCAGGGCTGGGCAGGGCTGGGCAGTGTCTGCGGCTGTCCCATCCGAACCATAAACACATCATGAGACGGGCCATAAATCCAGCAGATCCCTGCTCTCCAGCCACCTCCAATGGCAATGGCTCTGGCTGCAGTCACTGCTGGCACTGCTGCCCCTCTGCCCTGCCAGGCAGGAGCCTCTGCGCAAGCCCCTGCAGCATCTCCACCCCTGCTCCCACCTCCACCACGGTGGGGCTGTGGCAAAAGCAGCCCCTGGTTCCCGGCTGCAGGTTCCTGCCAGGGCACTGCTGCCTCCTCTCCTGGCACACGCTCAGGGTCGCTGCCACACGCACAGCACCCAGACCAGGCCATCCCGCTCCCCCCTGGCAAACAGGGACAGCACGAGGCAACATGTGGACCCCAAAGCACAGCCACAGCCTTCCCCAGTCCTCTGCCCCATGGCACTGGGACCACCACACCTCGGAGCCCAATCCTGCACCGTGCTGCCTCGAAAACAGCTCCCCAGCCCTAAGCCCTCAGACCCTTTTCTCCCCAGGGAAGGACGGGGACTCACCGTGCGGAGGTGCCGCGCTGCCGCTGGCTCAGGGGAGGGAGCCCGGCCGGTGAGTCAGCTCAGCCGGGACTGCCAGAGCCCTGCGTCTGCTTTTGGCCCAGCTCCTGCACGTACGTTCACCCTCCCCGGGGGAGCCTTGTTCAGACTCGTGCCGAGCAGCTCCCATCGCCCGCTGCTCCCATCGCCCCCTCTCCCAGTGATCCCGGACCCCACTGTCCCCCCTCCACCAGCGCTCGGCTGCCGGTGACCCGGGGACCTGCCTGCCCCACGGGAGCTGGGCGAGAGCAGGACGGTGGTTCCGGGCACCGATGGGACACGGGCCAGGAGGAGCAGGGTTCCGGCTCAGGCTGCCCCAGGTACCTGTGCAGACTCGCGCCTGCTGCTCCCTGCCCTGCCCGATGCCGTCCTGCACCTCCTGCCCGGGCACCTCCCGAGGAGCGGCCGAGCGCCGTGAGAAGGGGAGAGACGAGGGAAATTCCCCCCGAGCTGCGGCAGCCGCCGTCTGTGACAACCCCATGGGAACGGAGAGGACCGGCTGGGCACGGCCCGGGGCTCGCCCGCGAGGGGTGCTCGGGTATTTGGGGTACCCGAAGGCAGCCTGGGGGACGCGGGACACCGTGAGAGCCGGAGGCAGAGTGCAGCCGGTGGCAGCGGGTGCAGCCTGGAGGTGGGCTGGGACTCCGCGGGAGCCGAGGGCTCGGTGCACCCCGGAGTGCGGGAGATGCCGGGTTTGGGTGCAGCCGGCGGTCCTGGGGCGGGAGATCCGCACACACGCTGGGCGCTGCTCCCGGCAGCCCTCGGACATCGCTCCCGGCCCCCGCCGACTGCAAAAGCTGCGCCCCAGCAGGTGCGGCGCCCAGCCCAGGATGCCGGGACCTCGTAATCCGTCCCGCCGCTCCCGCAGCCCATTCGGGGATGCCGCTCCCTGGGGACCCTGCAGGCACCTCCGGTTGCTCTGGTCCAGGTGTCCTCTGGCTCCACTTCCCCACCAAAATCCCGGACACGCTCCCTGGCAGCTCTGCAGTGGGACTGGGGATCTCGGGACGTGCATTCCTGTCCCAACATATGCGGGGGGGTCACATCCCTGCCTATGGCTCCAGGATGGCTGCAGGATCCAACTCCTCCTAGGGCAGATGTTCTGGGGCATCTCCAGACCTGCTGGCACTTTGGGGACAGCCAGATCTGACAGCAGGAACATCCCTGAGACCCACAGCAGGGCTGACTGGGAGCCAGCCACAAGGTGGGGTGCAGGCTCGGCACAGCCACAACCCCATCCCAGGCACACAGGGCTGGAGCCAAGGCCTGTCACTGATTGTCTCCTGCTCTGGCAGCAGCTGCAGCAGACTGAGGGCTGTCTGGCCCCCAGCCTCATCCCATGGGCCACCCCAGCCCCGTTGCCCTCGGGAAGTGCACTGGGTTCTGCTGGGACTGCCCGGAAGGCAGCTGTTGTTTTGCTCGTTGCTGGTCCTGGCACGGGCTGTGGCAGGAAGCAGATCCATTTCCCTGAGCACTGGGCTTGGCTGCGGCCATGGCGCTGAGCTCAGGCAGGATGTTCCCTCCAGTCCCAACTTCCCAGACCAACTCCTGGTGCTTTGTCCCCACTTGCTCCTGTCCCGAGCACAGCACATGAACCTCGGTACCCTGCCGTGCTCTGGGCCCACATCCAGGCAAAGCAGGTGCCAAGCATGGGAATGAGCTCCCCGAGATCACTCTGCCCCACACAGGGACCGCCATGGGCTCACAGGGGGCGATGGCTGTGCCTTCCCCTGGCTGCCCCGAGGGACCGTCCCCAGCCGACAGAAGAACAGGCTCAGGGCAGCACGGGGCTGCAGGGGTTATTTTATTCTTTGCTTTGGTCTATACAAAAACAACTTACAGAAATAATAAAATCTTCCATTCCTGACCCACACTCCAGTAACTGTCCATCCCTTTCCAGCCGGAGTGTTAAACCACCATCAGATCTAAAGCCTCTTTTAAAAAATGCGTTAGATAAGGGAGGAGGGGACGGAAACACACCACTCACCAAAGAGAAGGGAAACGGGTTAAAATGTGCAACAAAGATCGGTACAAGGACACAGTTCCTAATGCTGGAGTCACTCCTCTATGGGGACTGGCAGGACAGGGACACGAAGTCAGCTCCCAGCGGCTGATGGGAAAGAATTAAACCTCAGACACCCCGAAGGTCCTGGGACACGGACCCTTTGCTTTCAGCAAACTCTGGATTGGCCTGATTCAGTTTGAGTTCACAGCAAGCAAAGGGTTTTTCCACGTCAGATTCCTCTCCTAGAACACTAACACACAGAACAAATCGTGGGGAAGTTAGAAAGCACAAACTTAAAGACGGCAAAAGCCGTTGGCACCATATTAAAAATAAAAGAAATATATATTCATAGAAAAGACTATTTTGCCAATGAAAGATCACTAACGGTGCAAGGTTTGTGTTTTAAAGCTTCAGAAACAGTATCTTGGATGCTGGATGTGGCAGTAGGTGCTCGAAGCAGTCCCAGGAGGAAGGACCTTCTCCACAGACCCACAGCGAAGAAAACAAACCGAAAAATAAAACCTCTCGTGGGAATGGAAAAGTTTTGTCTTCTCAGGCACTTCTGTCTCCCAAGTCCTTCTCATGAATGCTCAGCTCCGGGGCCACCCTCTTCTGCACGGAGAGAACACCTGCAGTGTCAGAGAACTCCTGTCATCCACCGAGGGGGGATTTGGGAGGAGACCAGAGCACAGGACCCCCTGGGCCCACAGGTGATGGGGACATTCATCCAGGGCAGCACCAGGGACCCCGTGGTGGCACCAGGGACTCCCCAGCATGGCAGGTGCCATCAGCCAGCCCTGCCTCCCCTGGCCACCCATCCTGCCACAGGGCTGAGGCCACGTCCCAGGTGTGCTGGCAGGTACCTGGTGTGGGGCTGCAGGCGGGTTAGGCGAGCATGTGGTCAGCGAAGGGCGCTCGGACGCCGTCGCTGTAGGCATCCATGGGGTAGTCACCATCCATGTCCATGTGCATGTCGATGGGGTCCAGGGGGATGTCACCCGAGTACATGGGGCGGTAACCAGGGTCCAGCTCTGCAGGGAAGGGATGTGGCAACCTCAGCTCCCATCAGTCAATGACTTCTCCAGATCTCAGCCACCTTCTTGTCCCCCCACCCAGGGCAGCATGTGACACGTGGTGCTGTAAAAGGACCCCACCATCCCCTAGCCCAAGGGCACCAGCTGTGTGTGCTCCCTGGGAGCTGAGCATCCCAGTGTGCACCCCCAATCCCCAGCAGACTGGGCTGGCACTTGTCTGACAGCCACCTGAAAAAGGTTTTAAAACCAGCCTGGCTTGGCAACATGAGGCAACTGTCCCCCCGAACCCAGCCCATGGGGACCCAGCAAGGAAGGCTGGTGCCATACTCACCATCTGAGTAGGGCTCGTTGATGGGGATCATGCTCTGAGCCTACGGAAGAAAGAGGCACAATTGAAGGGATTCATGTTCACAAAGCTCAGGGGCCATGTGGTGGCAAGCCCTGTCCCAGGTGGTGCCATGACCCAGGAGCTGAGGCCACAGCTCATCTGCCTCCCACCTCCCACTGTCTGACAGTCACTCCTGTCTGAGCTCTGCTTGGAGGTACTGGCAACAGCTTTTGGAAGTAGGATTGGGCCATCCCCTCACACCCTGGTTTCCCCAGGGAAAAGATCTTGTTGGGATGCTCACCGCTTCCCAGGCTGCTGGGTCATGCTTGAAGAGGGAGTTGGTGAGCTCCACGGAGACACGTTTCCTGTAGTCAGGGTTCTTGTCCTCCGAGATGCGGAAGAGCACAGCGGCCGCATAGGTGGCTGTAGGGAAGGTCAGCAGCTCAGCTTCTGCTGCCATGCAGCATCAGAGCCCCAGAATCCCCAACTGGGACAGTGCCAGCACAGTCCCCAGCACAGTCCCTGGCATGACTGCACTCACCTGTTCCCTCATTCCGGGAGTGCAGCAGCTCCATCAGGGGAGCTGAGGCCCCCTCAGCATCAATGGCATCTGCTGCCTCCTTGTCCTGGGCCAGCTCGCACAGCACACCGGCTGCCACACGCTGGATGTTCTCCACTGGCGAGTACAGGAGCTGTCAGGAGAGATCAGCAGCCGTGTGACGCAGCCAGCAAGGAGCCCCTGTGCTCTGGGCATGTCCTGATGCACAGGGCCACCAGCCAAGGGCTGCAGCTCCCATGCAGGCTGGGCAGGAGGTGGCCCAGTGTAGCCCCTGTGTCCCCACAGCCCTGACCTGCACGAAGAGAGGGATGGTGTTGAGGCGGAAGATTTCCATGCGGTTCATGGGGTCCCGGGCCAGGATGTGCAGTGCCCCTGTGCAACCCTCCACAATCTCTTCCATTTTCACTCCATCCTGCCAGGGAACAAGAGCTGAGCCAGGGCCCTCACATGCTGGGGTACAGCCACCTGAAGTGTAGGCACAGGGTACCCCCAGGGACAGGCTGGGTTTTGGGTTGCCAGGCTGTGCTGGGAGCAGGGCAAAGGGGTGGGGACTCACTGTGTAGGGCTGTTGTGTGCCAGCGGCCGCGTGTCGCTGGGCGTCCTGGTGAGCCTTGACCAGCAGCTGGACCAGGCGGGGGATGACAGCAGCTTCCTGCAGTGGGGCATGGTTGGCTGGACACAGAGCCAGGTTGCGGATCAGGCCTATGGTAGCCTGGAGGAGAGGAGGAGGAAGGAGGGATTTGTCTCAGCTGTGGATCAGAACAGCATGTGCTCCTCAAGAGACCCACTGGCTGCACCCTTCCCCATCTGCCCCACCCCATCCCCTCTGTGCTGCAGGCTGACTCTGCTTCCCCCCACCCTGGATCCGTCCTCTCCCCAAGCTGAGCTTCAATTCCAATGAGCACCAGGCACGAGCCACTTCCCTCATCAGCTGCTGTCAAGGACACGACCCAACAGGAGCAGAGCTGTGGCAGCAGCAGCCACCATCACTCTGTGCACTGCACCAGCTGCTGACCCCCTCAGCAGCCCATCCCACTACAGAACAGGGAGCAGGGCCTCGCTCCAGCCCAGGCACCAGCCTCCTCCTGCCACCAACACCCCTCTGACCCCTTACCTTAACCAGTGGCCACTGGTTGGGCTGGTTGAGGAGCTTGACAATGGCGGGGATGCCGTAGTTGAGCCGCACTGAGTTCTGCGCCATCTCGGCCTCGGGGTGCCGGCTGGTGAGGTGCCGCAGGGCGCACACGGCCGGCTCAGTGATGTCCTCCTTGTCACCCGCCCGCAGGATGGTGTGGATCAGGGCCTCCACCCCGTTCGACTGTGTCACCAGTGTCTTGTTCTTGCTGTTGTTGCAGGTCAGGTTGGAGAGGGTGCCAGTGGCACAGGTCAGCACGTTCACATCATCAGAGCTCAGCTGGTTCACCAGGATCTTGAGGACGCCGTCCAGGCCCTCCTGCAGGAGTGGGGATGGGAGGTGGGAGCAGCACACACAGCCAGACCCAAGTTCCAGCCCCCATCTGGCCCCACATGCCCCCAGCAGGCAGTGATGGGGGGGCCACAGTGTTCCTGACTCCCACATAGCTCCTCTTCCACCCCCCCCAGCTCCTTTTCCCTCTCCCACAGCTGGAGCTGCTCCTTCACGGTGAGCTCCAGACACCCTAACATGTGCAGTTTCACTCAGAGTTTAATGTCTCCTGCTGGAACCACACTTCCGATGCCCTTGCCAGCACTCCCCACACGGTGATGGAGTGATCCCAGTCCTGGCCATGCTGGCCAGCAGCCAGCAGTGGGACAGGAAGGAGTTAAAGCACCATGACCACGTCCTCCTTCAACCCTTCAGTCAGCAGAGCCAGGGATGGCTCCATGACAGCCAAAATAGTTTCCAGGCTGCATCAGAGCTAATCCACATGGAGCGGCCCCAGCAGATGGGAAAACTCATCAGGAGGCAGCAAAGGGCTGGGAGAGCAGACCCAGAGCAGGGCTGAGGTCACCTCTGCACCGACTGCGGGGCACAGCAGCCTTGGCAGGAGCTCTGCTGGCAGCTCCCCAGGAGCCTGGCAGGCATCCAGCCCAGGACAGGCTGATGGGGCTCCTGAGCCAGAGCAAACTCCAGTGGCACCCGCTGAGTGACCCTGGTGGCCTCAGCCCCACACTGGCAGCCAGCTGGCATGGGCAGGGCCACAGGCAGTGAGCAGCGCCCCGGGATGCAGGGCAAGCCCTGCTGCAGGATAACTTGGGCACAGTGGGGCATCCCCTCACCCCACCAGGCACACGTGCTGCTGCAGCTCATGGAACAGGGAACATGAGGCTTTGGACTCAGCCTGGCATGAGCTGCCCAGCACCCAGCATGGACATGGCTCCAAAACATGGCACTGAAGCACAGCCAGGGGTTCTGCAGACTCACCTGTTTGGTTGCCACGTCAGAAAGGTTCCGCAGGGTCCACAGGCAGTTCTGGACCAGCCGAGGGCTGGAGCTGGTCAGGTGCTTGCCCAATGCCTGCATGCCACCTGCAGGGAAGGGGACAGTCCTGTGAGCACCCCTGGCCATCCCAGCAGGAGGAGAAGCAAGTGGCAGCAGGGCTGTGTGGGCTGGGCATTGGCTGATGCTCCTGTAACAGAGCAGCCTCATGGCTCAGCAGAGGCCAAATGTGGTGTGTAAAGAGCTCTTGGACATCCAGGATGGATCCTGCCCACACACCGAGCAAGGAATGTGCCTAAGTAGCCTTCAGAGCAAGAATCCAGGCCAGCACAGGTGGCTTCACTTGGCTGTGCAGACCTCTGCCCATCCCACAGACATGCAGGAGGACACATCCTCAGCCACATCGCCCTGACACCACCATTCATGCTCCTCCTGTGCCTCTGCCCCAGCCTCTCTTACCAGCCTCAACGATGGCAGGTTTGTTGCTGGGACACACCGACAGCACCTTGAGCACGCGGCTCGTGGTCCACAGCAGCTTCTCATAGTTGTAGCTGCGCATGATCTGCACCAGGGCCTGGGGTCCTCCATTGGCCAAAATAATCAGCTGCAAGACAGAATCCCAGAATGGTTTGAGTTGGAAGGGACCTTAAAGACCATCCAGTTCCACCCTCCACCACAGGCAGCAGCACATTCCACTAGACAAGGTGGCTCCAAGCCCTGTCCAACCTGATCTTGAACACTTCCAGGGATGGAGCATCAAGAATGGAAGCCTGGGGTGTGGCAGCCCTGGGCTGCTGGGACACCCTCTCTAGATTCCCCAGCTCATGCCAGGACACAAGACAGGCAGGACCTCCAACCCCCTGGCATGCAGGAATGCTCCAGTCATGTCACCAGGGGCACACGAGATGGTGGGGTCTCCACTGCAGCCTCCTGCACACCTGTGAGGTGCAAAGTTGGGCAACCACCCCCCTCCTGCCTACCCCACCCACGTCTCTGTCAGTCTGGGATCCCCATCCCACCTTGCTCTCCTGGTTCCCATAGGCCAGAAGCTGGAGGCAGTCAGTGGTGATGGCCAGGAACTTGGGGTTGTTCTTGTTCAGCAGGGGAACCATCTTCTGCAGCCCGTCGGCCAAACGCACAGCCATCTTGGCCCCCTCCTGGTACAGCAGCAGGTTGTGCAGGGTGGTGATGGCATAGAAGAGAACTGACTCGACAGGCGAGCTGTGGGCAGGCAGCACACACCACATCAGTGCAGGAATTACACTGCACTCACCAGGCTGCAGCAGAGCTCCCAAGGCTGCCCCGAGCCCAGCACCCTTCAGCATGGCCTCAGGGAAGGGACAGCTCAGAGCCTGAGCCCCATCTCTGTGGCCAGGGCAGTGTGAGCGAGGTAGCCACTCCCCTCCTCCTGCCCCGATGCAGGCTCCACACACAGCAAACCCCACGGGTTTTCACAGGTTCACAGTCTCCCACTCCCTTGCCTTAGTGAACAGGAAGACCCACACTGAGAGCAGAATGAACCTTCCCTTCCTCTACCCCCAGCCCAGGAGGGGCTGCCAGGCTCTGCCACCCCGCTGGAGTCCCCACCACCACTGTTCACCTCAGCATCCTGACGAGGGCCGGGATGCCACCAGACTTGAAGATGGAGAGCAGGCCCTCGCGGTGGTGCGAGAGGTTGTGCAGGATGCTGGTGGTGCAGCGGGCGGTGTCCAGGTCGCTGGTGCTCTGCATGGTGCGGACCACGGCCGCCACGATCTGCGGCGACTGCATCAGCGCGCGGCGCGACGCCTCCTTCTTGGAGAGCTGGTTGACGATCATGGCTGCCTTGCTGACAACCACCTGGAGGGAGAGGAGCCGGCGTGTGGGAAGGGGTTGCACAGCAGGGACAGGATGCCAGGTGACATGGCTGGGTTGAGGTGGGCTCAGTCCTGGTGCAGGGTGGAGGCAACCAGGAGTTTGGCCAAGAGGAAGGAGACAGAGCCCCACAGGGACAGGAGCCCATCTGTGCAGCAGCTGAAAGCCCAGAGACACATACAGCAAACACAGTTCCTTACCGGGTCCTCATCATTGAGAAGCTTGGTGAGCTCTGGGATGGCACGTGTGGCCAGCTCGGCGTCATCCTGGTAGTTGATGAGGTGCACAATGGCTGACTTCAGCATCTGGGAGGGCTCTGCCAGGCGCTGCACGTTGGTCTGCTGCCCCTCCAGCTGGGTGGTGATGAGAAGCGAGCGGTCCTCCACCGTCTCGGGGTACATGGCGGCCCTGACGCGCTGGGCACGGGTCATGGCCAGCTGAGCCTCCATGTCCGCTGCAGGGGTGGACAGGGAGGCAGTGTAAGGCTCTCTCCAAGGAGCGCTCCCAGCCCTGCTTCCCAATCCCAACGAGATGAGCAAGAGCTTAGCGCAGTGACACCGGCCACGTCAGCAGCACGCTCTGCACAGAGCTGGAGCTTCAAAGCGTAAACAGATCCGGCAGCACAGAGATAAGACAACACTCAATTAGGCAGCATGATGAGGCAGTTGTCACACAAGGCCCATTAATTAAAAAATTAAGGATATTTGCAACTTGGAACTAGCTGGCACTGGAAAAAAGGAGAACGCTGAGGCCTGCCCCATCAAGGATGCTGAGGTGTGATACTGCAGTAGCCACCCATGGTCCCCACCTCTGCAGCACAAGGACTGCACAGGGCCCCACAGGGGGATCTGATCCCTGCAGGAGCTGGCAAATAAACCTTCCAGGGCCTATTGCTGACTGGGAACTGCAGAGGCAAGCAGAGCAAACCAGCCCCCTTTGAGGGGATAAACCTGGGGGAACCATCTCCTTCACTCCAGGCTGCAGCTCTGCGTTGTCCTCACCTCAGTGGGAGAGGCCATGGCACTGGCACAGAGTTACAGCACACCCTGGCAGCTCTGTCAGCCACACTGGGACAGGTTTCCCAGCAGGCAGACAGGCGGTAGAGCAGGTGACAGATCTGTGGGCCGGGATCAGCTGTTCCCATCTCAAGCCAACCCGCTGGCATGCTCGGATGTGTGCATAGCTCAGCGCCAGCGCAGGCTGACCACACGTCACCCCCACGCAAGAGCCTCTTGGCACCGGGAAGGAGGACAGGAGGGAGCATATTTTAGGCAGCAACAACTCCCAGGATGTGGAAGTCAGCACGGAGGAGTACCCAGAAGCAACACAGCTACGGGGGAGGAAGAGGAAGGCAGAAGCCGAGCAGCTGAGCCTGCAGATGTGCCAGGCCCCACAACCCCTTACCTTGTGCTTGGCTCTGACCCTGGTTTCCTCCCTGGCAGTAACTTGTGGTGGTCGTCTTCTTGATGGTGTACTGCTTCCCATAGACCTCGTCATCATCCCCGAGGCACTTGCTGCTGACGGAGGGCACCTGTGTGTTGACGCCGGAATGGATTCCGGAGTCGTAGGTGTAGGTCTGCTGCCATTCCGTCACCTTGATTGGCTGCTCCATCATGTTCATCACCTCCATGGCTGCTCTGCAGGGTGGGGAGGGGAGAGGTTACGCCTCCAGGAGAGCCCAGATTGCTGCAGGACCCTCCTGCCCCTGAATGGCACAGCAGCCCCCCGTGCAGCAGCCGGCCCCTGCGCAGCCCAGGAGCAGATGGAGCCGATCCCTATCTGCCCTCCTCCCCCACTGGAGATGAAAGGCGGCACCGGGATGACGAACCCAAAGCTCAGCACTTTGTTGCTCGTGTTCAGACATGAACCGCGGCTGCATCTCACAGCGCTGTGCCTCACCACTGCCACGGCCAAGGTGTGGGCAGGCTCTGCCTGGCACAGTGGGACACCACAAGCACCAGGGTCTCCCTGCTGCCCATGAGCTTTTTTAAGACCCTTTTCCAGAGACAGGACCTGCAAAGAGCTGGGGACATGCCAGGAACTCCAAGCACCATATGGCTGGAGCTCCAAGCATAAAATGAACCTTTTTAGAAGCTTCCTGGGACACTCCTAAAGCATCTAAAATAAGCAGGCAAAGCCACTGGCTCAGCTCTCCCATGGGTGCTCAGCACCGTAGGCACCCACAGTGTGGTCTGGGGCTGGGCACTCCCCACTCAGTGCCGGGACAGGGCAGCCCGGCACACCCCAACACTCAGGACAAACCAGCCAAGGTTGCTGGGAGCAGAGCTGGGATTTCCCTGTCTTTAATTTGGGGATACAGGAGGAGGGAGGGAGGATGGCTCATGGATTAATGCCTGAGCTCACTCAGGGCTGTGAGTCACCAGCCCTGCATCCAGGCCCCCGGCAGGGCCAGGAGGGATGGAGGCAGGCGGGGAGGGAGGGTTGGAGGCAGGCAGGGAGGGAGGGATGGAGGGAGCCAACACCCGCCCAGCCCTCCGCTGACCCATCACCCAGGATTCCGATCCCTTCCCTGCCGCGCAGGAGAGGAATGAGTCAGAGTTTCAGAGGCGATAAGCAGCGAAGCGAGCAGCTGCCGCCCGGCATACCTGGGCGCAGCAGCACCCACTTCCAAACAGCCTAATTACCACCTGCACCGGCCCCGATTCCTGCGCCGGGCTGGACCGGGGAGGCCGCGCTCCCCTGGCTCCGCTCCAGCCGCCGGCACGGCGCGGGACCCGCAGGGAGGGACCAGCCGGGCTGGGGTGGCAGCCTCGGGCCCCAGCACCCTCGTGGGGGAGCGAGGAAACCGAGCTGAGCCCCCCGCCAGGCCGGCGGCTGAGTCAGGGCGTCGGGTGGTGGCCGAGGACGCGGCTCCGTGGGGCGTCCCGGCGGGGCACGGCGCGCACGGGCTTGGCGCGGCTCGTCCCACCGCTGCCGGCTGTTCCCAAGGAGCGGCCGAGCCCTCGCCAGCTGCACAGGCCGGCGCTCACAGGGAGGAATCCCAAGGCCTCATTCGCGGGAGCAGCGGCCAGATGGGAAACAGGAGCCCGCAACCCTTGTCCCCCCCGGCTGGGAGCATCCTGCAACCCCCCGCGTCCAGCCCCAGCCGCAGCCGCCTTCCCGGAGCCGCGGCAGGGCGCTGCTCCTGCCAATGCAATATTTTTTGAGCCGTCAAGCAGCACTGGCAGACTCAGAGCAGCTATAATGGGCTGTGCATAATGCACGGTGGTCAGGCAATGGAGCGACCCGCTAATGGAGGGCGGTGAAGGCAGAGCCTTCCCGCAGTGGGTAGGTGCTGGGATGTCAGCTACTATCAGTGGGGCAGGACAGTGTGTGGCACATGGTGCCAGGGGCGAGAGGGGACACAGCTCTGCTCCCCACCCCGGGTAACAGCAGGGATGGGCCGGGAGAGCCCCGGAGCAGAGCTGGGAGTGCCATGGAGCTGCACACCCATACTGTGAGCTGCTGCATTGCTATTTGGGAGTGCAAGTCCTTCAGCTGGGTCATCCTGGCCGTGGTGGCAGAGTCTCCAAACTGTGTCGGGAAACTCAAGAGAAGCAACAGTCATGCCTTACGAAGTGTGGACGTGGTAGGCAGGAGAGCACTCCGTGGCACTGGCAGGGCACATCACCACGGTGCAGGAGCTGGGTGAGCCGGCACCCATCCCACCTGCAGAGCCCCAACACCCCAGGCAAACACTGGAAAGCTGCCCTGGATAAGGTGGACAGGGGAAGAGCAGAGCTGAGGGCAGAAAAGATCACACGACCAGGGCCAGGACCCCAGGCAGCAGGGGACAGATCTAGCAGGGACTGATGCTGCTGCACCATTGTAGAACAGTAACATCCACTCCACAATTTACAGGCATCAGACAGGCACTTAATTTTCCAAACCTCCAGGAGCTGGGCTCAGACACCATACAGAGCCCTGCATTATGCATGAGCCACCCCTTCTGTCTGCACCAAGGCACCCAGGGACATCAAAAGCCAGCACAGCTCCTGGAGCTCAGACACAACCTCTGGTGATCGGCCCCAGATGAGCTCCAAGCAGGAGAGCAGGACCAGGAGCCCCACAGAAGAGACACAGGCACCTGTCCTTCCCCTGAGCATCCCCCTAACAGCATCTGCTCATCGCCACAGGGGCCAGTGAGGCCAACAGCACCCGAGGTGACACGGCCAGCAGAGCAAATGTCAGACACTCCTACGGTGAGCAGTGACATTTTCTGAACCCTGTGCCAAGTGTGCCCTGCGCATCACTCAGTGAGGGGCAGACACTGTCACAAGCTTCTCCCCATCCTCCACAGCTTGGCTCTGTCCTCAGGTGTCCTCTCTCCTCCCCAGCAGGATCAGCAGGAGAGGGGCACCAGGGTGCTGCTTACACCTGGGTTCACCTGATCAGGAGCCATTTCCTGGCAATGTTTCTGGGGAAGTGCTGTAGCAGGGAAGGACCCTCAGGCAGGAGGGAGAAGCAGGGTGAAAATACTCACACTGAAGGGTCAGCCATGAGCAGGGGGCATGTCTGGGTGCGCTCCAGCCCTCCACACCAGGCCTGTGGGCAGGACCATTGCTGCTGAGCCCAGCCCTTACCTCCCTCCACCAGGCTGGCAGAGTGGGAAGGGCAGAACAGCAAGGGCAGAACGGTGCCACCACACCTCACCCAAGCTTTTCCATACAAGGGAAACAGGACTTTCTCCTGGGAAGTGAGAAATCCCCCAGGAAAAAGTGAGACAGATGCGGGGGACTGCTCAGAGGGGACAGCATGTCTGGGGAGAACCTTCAGCCTGCTCCTATACCACAATGGGGAAGGGGCCAAAACATCTGAGGGGCTTCAGCCATGGGATGCAGGACAGGCAGGGTCTTCAGCCACCCAAGCAGGGCACCTACCAGGAAAAGGTTAATCCCTCTCCCACCACTTCCCTCAGCCAGGAAGGCAGAGGAAGCTCCCGCGGGCTGTCGGGCACCGGCCAGCAGCTCATCCGCCCCCGGAGCCATTTGATCAACGTCCAAGCAGCACCGGCCCCCCCGGGACACCGTCTGCAGAGGAAGTCTCTGGCAAACATGCAGCCCCAGGCCTGACTAGCCCTTCTCACCAGCTGCTGTGAAGCCTTCAGTCTCACCAGGCACGACACAGCTGGCAGACAGGGCTGAGCTGCCCAGAACAGCAGCAGGAAAGCAGTGAATGCTGCTTCACGCAGAAATATCTCCTGCTCAGGGGCTTCTTGGGGAGCAGCAGTCCCTGGGGTGAGCAGCCGTGATCCCCAGTGTGAGGTCACCCCAACAGGAGCAGATGGGGGGCACAGGGCACCCTCACAAGCCCCAGGCAGGGCCTGCACCAGATCAGGCGCTGGATCTCAGGGTCAGTGGGTGTGAGGGGCAGCCTGAGCTCATCACAGGTCCAGCCTGCCCTCACCCCAGCACAGAGCAGTGTGGGTGCCAGCAGGGGGCTGCCAGAGCCCCACCCTCGCTCACATCCTCCAGGAGCAAAGGGCAACAGTGCTGTGGGGGCTCCTCATGCAGCCACAGCATGTGAGGGGCTGAGCTCGGTGGTGGGAGCCTGCGAGTGGCTGCAATTACAGCCACCAAGGCTTTTAAGGAAAGGGAAGAGGCAGTTAAGGCAATTCAATAAATGCAGCACAAGAAAAGGCTCTATTTTAGAAGCACTTACGCTACACACAAGCCATCTCCGGTCCCCCCCTTCCTGGAGCAGCCGGGGATTAGCGACTGCCCGCTCAGACAGCCCTGGCCTCGGCAGCCACAGCATGGAGTCTTCCCACAGACAAGGGCACCCAGAGCCCTGTGCACCCTGGAGTGTTCCACCTTGAAGTCCCCCAACACCCACAGCCCTGCCCAAAAGTGCTCTGAAGTGACAGCAAGGGCTGAGGAAGCTGGGGCAGCCGCTAACGAAGGCCCCGCAGACACTGTACAAAAGCTTCAGTGGTTTTGAAGAGGATCCTCAGGAACACGCAGCGGGAGCAGGCAGAGAAAGGAGCTTGTCAAGACCTCACCAGCATCAATGGGAAGCGTTCGAGTCAGATCCCGGCACCAGGAGCCCTTTCAATGGGGCTTTACAGGGAAGATGAGTGGAAGAATTCAAAGGGGAACGAGAGCAGCTTGAAGTTTAATGAGGAGGAGACAGCGGCAGGGGATCAGCCTCTCGTTAGAGCAGGCAAAACCACTGGCCTGGCCTTGCACACAAAGGAGCCCATGGCCTTTGTGTAAGGATGTACCCAGGCCCAGAATGGCTCCTGGCTGCCCCACCAGCTCTGACAACTTCAGGGCACTCAGGAAAGGCAGTGGGGTGCAGGAGCTTCAGATGTGGGCTCCTTCACTGGAGGGGGCTCTAAACCTCTTTTATGTTTCAGCTACCATTATGTTGTTACATTTGAGCTGCTGAATGCCCCATGCAAAGCTCTGGCTCCTCTTGCTGTGGGTGCTGCATCCCCCTGAGCACCAGACCAGGCTCTGGCAGCAGAGAGGCCCCAGAACGCAGCAACTCTGCCACGACCTGCTGCGCTCAGCTGATGCTCTCCATCAACCCAGATCATGTCCCCAAAACGCCTCGCCTGCACCTGAATTAACAGCTTCTGACAGCTCCAGCACACGCCAGGCCCAGGCTGCGATGTTTTGGCACTTCACATCACAAACCAACACAACATTATCCATCAAATGCTTTCCTGCTGCAAGTGCACACACAGCACTGAGCATGACACCCATGCCCCACTCCTGTGCAGGGGGTAGGGCCCACAGCAGGACCCTCAGCCCAGGGAAAGCTCTCCCAGGGACATTCACCTCCCAAAGTCCCACTGTGGGGTATCTGACAGCATAGACCACTCCCCACATCCCTAGCTGTTGGCACAGACACTTCCACCTGCAGCGGCACCAGGATCAGGAGGACCCACATAGGTTCATCTCCTCCTCCTAGCTTGCTGATCTCATTAGAATCATGTCTAGGAAAGATGGGAATTTGCCACTTGTCCGTGGAAAGGAGAACTGGCATGGTGAGATTAATCACAATTATTCCATCTGGATAAAAAAATCAAAAATCATTATTTTGTTTCAATGAACACAAAGGACAAGTTGTTCTTTAAGAACACTGTAATTACAGGCTCTGGACCTTGCTGGCTGTTCCCAGCTCCAGCCACGGTGTCCAGGACACAGGGTTTGCCACCTGGCCCAGCCAGAGGAGCTGGGGCAGCGAGGAGGAGGGCAGAGGTGCTGAGCCCCAGCTTAATTTCTCCATCCAGTTGCATTACAGCTGCAAAGTTCAGACGCTTCACAAGAAATTATCACCAACAGCCGTCAGCACCCGGCCTGTCGGAGCAAGTTAATGATTTGTCACCAGGGCTCTGCCCGCGCGTCACCGCGATTACAGCAGGCTCTGCCAGCAGCCAAAGGTCTCTCCCCCCACACAGAGAACACGCTTTCCATCCGGCCACCTACCCCCAAAAGCCACCCGGGACCCCAGCGCTTCCAGCCCACGGGGTCTGTGTCCCCCGCCAGCACCGGGGCAGCCCCCCCGGAGGGCACGGCCACCGTCACCCTCGCCCAGGTCTGATCACCCAAGCGTGGGATATTGGGAAAACACCGAGCGTTCCGCCTCCACCCCGCCAGAAGCTCCGGGCCTGGGAAGGAGGCCGAGGACTCGCTGGGAACAGACAGAGCAGATGTCGCGGGCTGCCCGACAAGCCCCGGCAGCCGCGGCACGAAGCTCCTGCCCTGTTTCCAAAGCGATTCCGGAGCCGAGAGTCCAAGGCGTGCCAGGATGCCTCCAGGCCCGCCAGCAGCCGCCGCAGAACCCATCGGGGATGGTGTATTTAGAAGGGTATTTCAAACCTCTGCTTAAATAGAAACATCTTCACCTCCCCCCTCCGCAGCCATCGACAAACCGGGTGTGGCTGCAAAGCCAGCCCTGTTTAAGCACAGACATGGTGTTGAGGTCGAGTTTTAAGCCTTTTTGAAGCGGGAGTACCTGTGCTTTTCCACCCCCTCGTCCACCACTTTGTCAAGGATGTCCGTGAGCAAAGAGGGGTAAAACCAACCCTCCCAGAGCAGAGAACGCGATTCAAGGCACCAATGCAGCCCTGGTGTCCTCCCGAGCTGCCATGCCCAGCCATTTCCATTCACACAGACCCACCTGGGACATCGCACGGGGCTGAGTCTGACCACTTACCCCCAGCTCTTGGGTGATGCTGGGTGCCCACACACCCTGTCTAGGTGGGGAAGCACCAGCTGAACTCCGAGGTAGGCTTATACTGCTGTAACAGACACTATGTTTCTTTTTAACTTTTGTTAATTAGAAGCCAGTCTAATTTAAACCTTCAAAACCCGCACAAGCGTCGGTACAGATGCTGCAATTAAAAGTTCTGCAAGTTCTCTGTGCAGAGGCTCTGCTCCCCCAGCCTGCGGAGCGGGGCCAAGGGCAGCTTCGCTCCCCGGCTCTGCCATCTGCGAGCGGCAGCGCGCCCGGCAAAAGCGCCGTCTTAAATCCCGGAGATCTGGAAGTGTGATAAAAAGCCAAATCCCATCAAGCGCTCCCACACCAAACCACAGTCTTGAAGGGAAAGACTGTGTCAGGAACGGGCTGAGCTGCAGGAGCCGTGCAGCTGTACCGCAGTGCCTGCCCGGCTGCGAGGGCTGAGTAAGGGTTTCAGGTGGGGGAAACAAAGGGGTGAGTTAATAGGATTAGGGTAGCGCCGAATGATACACTGAAACGCGGCACCACCAGAACCAGAGGGGACATTCCCCAAGGCCCCCGGCCGCAGCCCGGCCACGATTCACCCGCGCTGCCGCGGTGGCTCCAGGCACGGTGCACAAACTACTCGCAGACCCAGCCCCAGGAGACCCCTCCCAGCAGCCCGGCTCGTCCCTCCAGCCCCCCCCTCAGGGATGAACGCGCTTCCTGGAGCTAGCAAGGACACGGCACATCGCCCAGACAATAGACTGTAACGCCATTGTCTGAGGGAGGGCCCCGCACGGCCGCCCCACCTTTCCCCAGCGCCCTGAGCCCTGGGGACCCACGTCTGTCCCTGCTCCCGCACAGCAGCCACAGTGCAAGGAGGGAGCACAATCCTCAGCCACCGCGGCCAGGAGCTCTGTGCGTCCCCGTCCTGATGGCCAACTTGTTTAAGCCAAATTAGCAGTAAAATGGGTTTTTCATGACGCTTCATGGAAATCCTCCAAAACAATGAGCGATCACAGGCTTCAGATATGCAAACGCAGTTCCAGTGGGTGCCCTGCACCCTTCCAGCCAGCTCCGACACCGACAAGGACACAGAAATGGACCCCTATAATTTTCTCATCCCAGTTTCCGGCTGGGCCGGACACTCCAAGAGCGGAGCCTGGAGCAGCCCCCGCGGACACTGCACCTGCCCTGGATGCGGCTGACAGCCCGGAGCAAACGCCCCCGGCACCGCTCCAACCCCATCCCCGCGGCAGCCGGCAGGGAGACGCTGCGCCCCCGGCTCCCCACCAGCTGATGGCAGACGGACACCAGACCCGCGAGCTGCTCGGGGTTGGCACCAGCGCCAAAACCAGCACGACACGGGCTGGAGCAGGAGGTGAAGTGACTGAGGGGGCTGTGTCACAGGGTGTCCCCAGCCCCCACCGTCCTTCTGGTATGGGGAAGCTGACAAGGGAACATGAAACCAGACATGGGACTCACCCAGTCACTCCAACAGCGTTACGGGGAAGCCGGGGGTGCAAGAACTTCCAGCCTGGCTGGAGGGGGTGCAGGCTGATGCCCTCACACTCGTGCAGGCACAGCGGTGGCGCAGGTCACCCTGTCCCGTCCCCACCTGAGCGTTCACGCTCCTCTCCCAGCACACATCTCCCCGCGTTGCTCGTATGACAGCCCACGTTTGCCTTCTCCGGGCAACTCCCAACAACATTTCAGCATTATCCTTTCATCTGTGCTGTAAACCTGATTAATTAAGCTAATCACTCAGCTAACGCAATTAGCGCGCTCTCTCCTCTCCAAACACCAGACAAACAGCCAAGTTTCACTCCCCCCGCCGTTTCCCGGTGCGGATGTCCGCTGTCAGGGGCTCAGCTGGGACCCCACGTCTGCACTGTGCCCAGCACCCCTAACCCGCGGGGGACTGTCTGGGTGATGTCAGGTCATCCGCATTCCCCTCGGCCCTCTCAGCCCCCCAGACCTCACATGCCTGGCGGTGGGCGAAGGGTAGCCCCGGCCCCGCGGGTAGGGACGACGATGTCGAGGCGAACCGAGGTGGCCTCGGGAGCAGCACGCGGTGTCCCCAGGTGTGACTCTGGGCACGGAGCAGCCCAGTTTGCGTAAGAGCCCCACAGCACTGGGCCAGCGCCGTGCCAGGGCCTCGCCCGGCCAGCGGCAGCTCCGGGCGGGGCCGGGGACGGAGCCGCCGCCTCGCACAGGAGCGCGGAGCAGCGACTCCCAAACTGGCTCCCGCGGAACTGGGAAGGGGCCGGGACAGCCCGGGGCAGCCCAGCTGCCCGTGGGAGAAGCCCCGGGGACCCGCCCAACTGGTCCCGCGCAGGACCGGCCGAGCTCACGGGCAGCACACGGGGAGCCCTGCCCCAGACGGCGGCAGCGGGGCCGAGCCGGGACGCCCGGTGCTGCCCGGCCCGGACACCCAGATCCTCCCCGCCCCGGGCGCAGCCGCTCCCCAGCCCCGCACGGCGGAGTCCGCACGGCCCCGGTGCAGCCCAGCCCGGAACGACCGACGGCCACGACCCTGGCCCCGTTCCGGCCGCCCCAACTCTGCTCACCGGACCCTCCCCGCCGCGATCTCCGCCAGCCCGCTCCTCTGGACCCGTCCCCGCTCACCGGAGCGATCCCTGCCCGGTTCCGCCGGCCTACTGCCGCTCACCGCCGCTCCACCATGCCCGATGCTCGCTGACTCGGCTCCACTCACCGCCGCTCCCCGTGCCCGGTGCCCCGCCCCGCTCACCGGCGCTCCCCGTGCCCGGTGCGCCAGTCCCGCTCACCGCCGCTACCCGTGCCCGGTGTCTCGGCCCCACTCACCGTCCCTCCCCGCCCGGTCCCGATGCCCCGGCCCCGCTCACCGTCGCTCTCCGCCGCCCGCCCGCTCCTGCCCGAACAAAAGGCGAGCAGCGCCCCTCACACCGCCCCGCCCGCCACAGGCCCCGCCCCCGCGCTGCCCCGCCGCTATTGGATGCCCTGCACGTCCATCAACCCCTGGACCCACCGGGTCCCGCCCCCGCCTGCCGTGTTTATCCGCTCCCCATTGGCGGGGGCGCGGCCGCCCCGCCCCTCGCCCGCAGGTGATTGGACAGCGGGGCGGGGCGCGCGGGGCGCGGCGGCGGCGGAGCAAGGGCGCGACCACGCGGGGACCACCTGGGTGACGTCAGTGGGCGCGGCCAGGTGGGGCCGGGACCCGCCCCTGGGTAGGGCCGGGGGCGCGGGGACCCCTCGGGCCGTGCGAGGACCCCCCCGAGGCAGGAGCGCGGGGGCGGCAGGAAGCGGCGTTCGGGAAGGGCTCGGGGCTGCTGGCGCTGCGTCAACCCGCTGCCCGCCGGACCGGTCCGGCCGGGTGCTGCCGCCGCGTTCCGGGCGAAGCCGCCGTCACCCAGTGCCCGAGTCATCCATTGGATACGTCCCAGCCCACCTCAGGACCCCCAGGTGCGGGGAGCAGGAGGATTCTGCCCCGATGATGTTGAGGAGGGACCATTCTGCTCCTCCGCTGCCTGCACGGTTCCCTGGCACGTCTGGCTGTGAGCGCTGCCAGGCGGGGATTCTCAGCTCCGAAGGGAGGTGAGAGACAGAGCTTCCACCGCCTCTGCAAGAAAAAGGCTGTGCGCCGAGCGGGAGATCCGGAGCGCAGCGAGAGAGCTCTCGGCACAGCATGGCACGACATGGCAGAGCAGGGCACGGCACAGCTGAGGTGTCAGCCAGAAATCTCATTCACGCTCCCCTCTCGGTCAAGGTCGAGGGTGTCAGGGAAGCGCGACAATGTCTTCACCACGTAACCCATCGCTTCCTGCAGCCTTGCCCCTGCATCCCCCTGCATCCCACCTCCGTGTCCCCAATCAGTCACTCTGTATCCCATCTCTGCACCCCTGGCAGTGCCCTGCAGCTCTGGAGGACAGGATGGTGGCTGTGCTCACTGTCACAGCCACTGCTGGGGTCACACCACCGCTCCCAGGGCTGCTGCTCCTGCCTGGCACTCCCAGGCGTGATGGATGCAGCCAGCCCCTGCACATCCAGTGGCTGAAAGTGGGAGCAGGGAGGGGACCCTGGGCACCCCAGCTCACGGCTGCGAGGGGCTTTGCCTGGTGCCAGTAGATCAGTGGGAGCAAGGAGCTGTCTTCCCCACATGAGCGTGGGGCTGAGGAGGGCACACAGTGTCCAGGGGTGTGTCAGAGCAGGGCGGAGGCCCCTGGGCCCAGTGCCACCCTCGCCCAGCTGTTGGGAAGATCCACAGGCCTTTGTCCCCTGGGCTGCGGTGCCAGCGCTGGGCTGAGCGCTTCTCGCTCATCAATTCGCGAATGCCGCTGGCCACACCCCAGCAGGCTGGCACTCCCCTCCCGAGGTGGCTGTGACCCATCGGTGACAAACCTGACAAACCCCACTCCTCCCAAGTGATAGGACAGCCCTGTCCCGGTGCAGGGCTGCAGTGGGCGCTCCCTCCCAGAACTGCCTCCCTGTGCCCTGAGCTTTGCCCACGGGTCTGGGGGCTCAGCCCCTGCCCCTGCCTGGTGCCCTGCACAGGTGGAAAACCCCGGTGAACCCCGGGGGTTCCAGGCAGGGCAGGGTGAGGTGCTGGCAGCCTCTTGCTACCTCCTTCCATTCCCATCCCTTCCCTTCCCTGGGGCCAACGCTGTGATTCAGCCTCTCAGTTTCAGTCCTCATAGCCAATTTCCATGGCGAGCGGGATCACAGCAGGGAGGCCTCGTGCCTAGGACTGGCACAGGCTTGTCAGCACCAACGGTGACCCCCAAAACGCCCTGATGCAGGCAGGAGGCCTGGTCATCCCACCCTGCCACCCCCCACCGTCATTGGGGGGTGCAGGATGCACCCTCCGATCCAGGAGCAGGATGACGCATCCTCAAGGAGGAGTGTCACAGTGTTGCATCCCAAAACAACCATCAGGTCATGCACATCACACCCCAAAGACCCATGTGAGGTAGGACACACTGCCCTCCAGCCCCCTGCAGCTCCCTCGATGCGGGGGTCATGGATCCCAACTGGGGTCCCCCTCAGGGAACCCAGAGCCTCACAGGAGCCTGGCTGCTCTCATGGCCTCCATGGGTCCACAGCCCCGCAAGTTCCACCAAGTCACCTGTGGGGACATCCAGGCCTGAACTCATCCCTTCCTCTCCCACAGCAGGGCCTCTCCCACCCTGAGCTCCGGGATCCCACGGTGGCAGCGCATGGAAGGTGGAGGCAGCTGTGAAAAGACCAGTCTGGATTTTATTAAAAGTTCAGCACCAGTAAATATACAAAAAAAGCAACTGTGCAAGAGGGGAAATCTTAAATTAACGGAGCTTAAGGCTAGAGAAGGCTGGTGTGGCAAAAATTCAAGGCACAGGCAGGGCACAGGTGCCACAGTCTCACCAGGCTGCACCCCGAGGTGACACGGGGACGTGGCACACCAGGAGCCCCCTGTAGCACCAGGCTGGGGAGTCCAAGGGGACCTGGGCTATGGGAGCTGGCAGATTGCCTGGGAGGCTGGAACAGGAGCAGGAGCCTCAGGAAGGGGCAGGACCAGCTCCAGCAGCATTGTGCATCGCTCCCAAAGTAGGGGTAGCCCCCAAAGCCCCTCAAGACAACACGGGTTGATGCTGGTGTATCATCCATAGATCCTAGGGAACAGCTGAGGGACACAGAAAACCCCAGTGCTGTGAGGCATCACTGCTGGTCAGGGCTCCTGGGGCACTGGGGACAGGGGTGGCCCAGGCTCCTGGGCAGGCAGGGATGTTCAGGGCTGCTGGTGTTCCACTGATGGGAATTGGGCTGTTCCAGGGCAGCAGACATCCAGGTGGCAAAGGCAGCCCTGCTGCAGGATGCTAGGCAGGCTCGGCCCCTCCCCATGAGTCTGAGTTTCTACCGGTGGCTGGGAGGAGCCCAAAGCCCGATGTCCCCAAGATGGCATCACAGAGCCACCACCATCCAGCTCAGTTGGTGCTGGGTGCCCCTTCACCTGGCTCATCATAGGATCTCTGCAAACAAGGAGAGTTTGGTGGCACCAGAGGTGTGGGCAGCAGACCCCCTCACCCTATGGCAAGGCCCCCAGCCCTGGTATCAGGAACCTTGGTCGTCTTTGTCTCCTTTGGTCTTGGGTTCCTGCCACCACTCTGCGAAGAAGCCCTCCTCGTAGTCACCTTCACCCTCAAACTCGCCATCAGAGGGCAGGTCCAGCACCTCTGGCCCCTCACCGCCATCCACCTCCATCTGCAGCACAGGAGGGCAGGAGGAGGCAGGGGGGCTCGGCAGCCTCACCTGCAGTCTCTGCTCCAGGGCTGGTTTGTGGGGTCAGACCCCCACCTGAGGAAGGTCCCTGCAGCACCCACACACACCACCCAGCCCCCCCATAAGCACCATCTACATCCTGCTTTGGGCCCATCAGGTACCTCATCATCATCCTGCAGATACTGCCGGGCAAATTCCAGCATCTTCTTCTGAGCGGCCGTCTGGTTGTAGTACCGCACGGCTTCCTGGGCACAGCAGGGGACAGAGGCTGGGTCAGCCCCTCTCTGGGCACGGCAGGACCACGGGACGGGGGGCTGGGGGGTCCTCACCGGCCGTGGCTCGAAGTCCTCCTCCTGCAGGCGCCAGCGCTCGCGGTGGAAGCGGTAATAGACGAGGTTCTGCTGCATCACGGTGTCACCAGGGTCGAAGAGCATGTAGCTGGAGACGCTGCGCACCGCGTCCTGCACATCGTTCACTGCGGGGAGCAGCACCAGGTGACACGGGGTGACACCCCTCCCAGGGCCCGCAGCGTCCCAGGGTACCCCAGGGCACAGTCCCCTGCTCCCAATGGCACTCACACTTGTAGTAAGCGAACTGCAGGTAGTGGTACATGGTGGCCACAAACTTCTCCACAAAGTAGCCACCCACGTTGGGGGTGAGCTCGGTCTCGCAGTCCACCTTGCATTGCAGCACGCTCACAAAGTGGTCTGAGGGGAGATGTTGAGTGTTGCACCCCTGATCACCCCCCTAAGTCTGCCATTCCCCAGCCCTCCACTACCTGCGATGGCAGGGTAGAAGTCCTTGAACTCCTGAAGTTCATAGGCACCCTCACAGCCGGCCAGACAGTCTTCATATGCCTTGTAGTACTCAACCAGTGCCTGCTCCATGTCGGCTGCACTGCTCCGGAAATCCCCGTTGTTGTACAGCTTCACTGACCGCACAAATATCGGCTGCCAAGGACCACTGCTCAGTGAGGGACAGCTGCTTCCCTCGGGGCTTGGCAGGACTGTGCTTCAAGCCCTGGGGAGCCTCTCTCCTGCCCCAGCCCCCTCCCCTCCTTACCTCATAGGGCTGAGCTTCCAGGTCGACCAGGTATTCATCCACATCCAGCATCGTCCTGTAGTAGTTCAGGTACCTCAGGGTCATCTCATGCTTGGGGTTTTTCTGCAGGAAGGTGTGGGCAGCAGACACAGCTTTCTCGATCTTATTTGACTGTGGAGGGAGGAGGAGCCGGTGCAGAGACCTGCTGCAGGACAGCCTGAGCAATGCTGCAACCAAGGGGGCCTCAGCACCCAGCCAGACCCCTGGGCTGCAGGACAGAGGGGTGATCCTTGTGGGGAACAGCCCTGAAGCCACGCTGCACAATTGTCCACTGGCACTGATGAACAGACAGGATCTGGGAACATGGACATTGCAGGTAGCTCCAGCCACACCAACCTCCTGGCTGTGCCCATAGTGGGTGCAGGGACAGCTCAGCCCCTCATGGGCCCCCACACGCAGCCAGGAGTGTGATCCACGTGGTGTGAGGTGGATCCGTGTGGTGTGGGTTTGACCCACACGTCCGTTCTTCTCCAGCACTGCCATCAGACCTGGCTTCCACCCCTGCTGCTTTATGGGCTCTCAGGTTGCAGCTTCAGGGGATGAGACAGCAGGGAGGGAGGGTGGTTTGAATGTCCTGTCCATGAAATGGGTTTGGGCCAGAGCAGCAAGAGGAAAAGGCATTAAGGATGAAGCCAGGCAGTCCCTCGCCACTGCCAGGTGAGTGGGGCTGCAGCACTGAGTGCTAAAACAGCACCCACAGTGGCCGGTGGCCAGGGACCAGGACCCTGCCCAGAGGACTGTCCCCTGCCAGAGCCACTCTGGCCAACACGTGGGCACCCGAGGGGGATGCCTTGTGAAACTTCCCTCCACAAAACCTCCCTCCACGTCTGCACTGTGAAGCTGAGCAAGTCCTGCCTTCTTACGGAGCATCCAGACACGTGTCCCGTCACAATCACAGAGGCATAGGACCCCACAGGACCCTCCAGCTCAGGCCCCTCAGCTGGGGCAGCCCCTGTGCACTCTCCCCAGGCAATGCTCTGCCTGTCCAGGGAGACCTTGGGGCACCAGGGCAACACAAGGTGGGGTAGAGGACACAACCACAGGGGCCCCCCAGTCGTCCTGCCTGATGTGTCCCAGATGATGCTGACGTGCCACGGCTCAGGGGCAGGATGGAGGAGCTGGCGAGGGATGCCAGATGGGGAGTGAAGGAAAGGGGAAGCACCTGAGATCAGGGTGCAGGATGGAGGGGAGCAGGGTTCCGGGGGTGCAGAGATAGATGGGAGTGGGGTTCAGCGTGGGCAGATCAGAGGGTGCAGGCTGGCAGTGTAGGATGGGGGCACAGGATGGGGATGCAGGATGGGGGTGTCGAAGAGGAGGTACAGGATGAGCAGCACAGGATGAGACACGGGAAGGGGTGTGCCCAGTCAGGGGGCAGAGTGGAGGGGTGCAGGATGGAGGGGAAAGATCAGTGGTGCGGGATAGCGGAGCAGGACCCCCCCACCCTGCCCCCTGCCATTTTGTGCCGCCTCACCTTGAAGAGCGCGTAGTGCAGGTACTGGTAGGGCTGGCGGCGCTGGAAGTCGCGCAGGGTCTGCGCCGGCGGGTAGCGCAGCTGGAACACGGGCAGCTCACTCTTGCAGGCGCGCAGGCAGCCGGCGCGGAGCAGCAGCCTCTCGAAGAGCCGCAGCTCCCGCTCCCACTCCCACGCGGGGTCCCGCTCCCCGCGGGGCTCCCCGGCGGGATCCTCCCCCGCGGGGGGCTCCCCGGCGCAGCGGCGGTGGCAATGCGCCTCGCTGTCCCGCAGCAGCCTGTGGAGCCGCAGACTGGCCTCCAGCCCCTGAGCGCTCTCCGCCCATTGCGCGTCCGCGTACTGCTCCAGCGCCCGCTCGTAGGCGCGCTGCAGCGGCTCCAGCGCGGCCGCGGGGAACCCGCGCACGCTGTACTGCTCGTACTGCGCCGCGCACAGCCCCGCCGCCAGCACCGCCAGCAGCAACGCCGGTAACGGACCCGGTACCGGCACCGCGCCGCCCATCCCCGCTGCCGCGCACTGCCCGCGTACCTCGCCGCGCTCCGCGCCGGGCCCCGCGCAGGGGGAGGGCGCGGGGTGGGCGGTGCGTGGCGGGCGCGCAGGGTCTTAGTGCGGCCCCGCCGGCCCCGCGGGGTGCGCGCAGGGGATGCGCGGGGCGCTCGGGGGGTGCCCGGCGCTGCGCACCGCGGGGAGAGATGCCTCAGCACCACCGTGCGCGGGCGGACCCTCCAGGCCGGCGGTGCCCGGAGGTGTCCCCGCCGCTGGCCGGTGCCAAGCCCGAGGCCACACGCCATGTGCCGTGCCAGATCCCGGCCTCAGAGCTGTCCCGTGCCAGGCCTCGGCATGGCCACAATGGCCCCGGCCCAAACCCAGCGCTTTGTCGCTGGCTGGACAGTGGTACTGAGGGATGTCACAGAGCAGGGCAGGAGCCAGGACACTGCTGAGGTTTTTCCCTGCGGAGCAGAGGCTGGTGGCCGTGCCCAGACCAGGGCTGTGGTGCCATCACCCCTGTCAGCACTCACTGGGCACAGTGAGGCCCTGCCCCTGAGCCATCGGGAGAGCCACGTGTCCCCCCGGGCTGCTCCGCAGTGCTGAAGGTGCTCAGCCCCGGTGTGGTGTTGGGGGGCTGCAGAGCCCCCCGGGGCAGAGCTGGGGGAGCTGACGATGCTTTGCTGTAGCTATTGCTCTCACTGGTAGCGCTGAGCCTCAGAGGAGCTCGCTTGGGATTTGGATTTGGATTGACAGCCTGTTGCATTTCCCACCTGGCACTCGCCAAAGGCTCTTCCCACCGGGCCTGTTTCTTGCCGATGGATTTGGGGGAGCAGGGATGTGTGGGCAACACCTCCGTGAGCGTTTGAGGCTGTGTTTGTCTGGGAAGGACTGCTAGGAGAATTTCACATTTTTAATCATCACCATTCAGTAAAGGCTCTGCCAACAGCACACTCGTTATTGAAACACTTAATTCCTTTTATTTACTCTCCTGAACTGCTGGGACTGAGCAGCAACATCTTGGGCCGGGTGCAATGAGCTGGCAGAGGCAGAAGGAAGAAGAGAGGGAGGAGGAGGCACAGGCGCGCTAGGACCTTGGGCCGGGCCGGGCCGGGCCAGGCCAGGCCTGCAGCCGCTCCCCAATGCCTCCGTCAGCTTTTCCTTCGGAGGAGGAATTGCCCAAGAGAGCGAGAGGGAAAAAAAAAAAAAAAAAGAAAAAGAAAAAAAAAAGTAAAAAATTAGAGAGGAAAAGAAAAAAAAAAAAAAGAAGAGAGTAAAAAAAGAGGAAAAGGGTGGAGAGGGGGAAGAAGAGAAATAAAAAAAGGAGGGAAGAAAGCAAGAGGAAAAACAAAGAGGGAAAAATAATAACCCCTCCCGCCGTGGATCGTTCTCTGCCGCGGTGTCAGTCCTCGGCGCGGCGGGGGGAGCGCGGCGGGGCCCGGACACGTCTACAGAAATTCCAAGAGGGCCGGGCTGGGCGGGCAGAGGGGAAGGGAAAGGAAAGAGAAGGCAAGGGGCGTCCCGGGCAGGAAAGAGGCGTCCTGAACCCCCGGCCCTCCTCCTTCCCCCCGCCGGGCCCTTCCGCCGCCTCAGCCCCAGCGCCATGGCCACGGCCGCGGGCAGCCGCTGCCTCCTCCTCCTCCTCATCCTCCTCCTCCTGGGCGTCTTGGGGGCCCCGGCGCTGGGGGACCCCGGCCCCTTAGAAGACGTGGTGATAGACAGATACTATATTCCCAAAATCTGCCTGCGGGAGGCGCAGATGGGGGATTTCATTCGCTACCACTACAATGGGACCTTTAAAGATGGCAAAAAGTTTGACTCCAGGTATCGCCCGCGGCTCTGTGCCGGCTGCATGCGGGGGGCAGCTGCGGCGGGACCCTGCATGCCTCCCCCAGCCCCCAGCCCGCATGCCGGGGCAGGCAGGCAGCTGCGGGGATCCCGCATGCGTCCCGCAGCCCCGGGGCAGGGGCAGCCAGGCCAGAGCACGCAGCTGCCTGCGCCACACAACGCCCAGGCCCCCCGGCTTCGAACCAAGGGGGGCTTTTGGTGGGTGCTGGGGTAGCACAGGGAGGCCTGTACACGTGTCAGCCTGAAGCGACAACCCAGGCTGCAGCCGCTTTCTGTAGCCCCTGGGCTGCCCCAGCAGGTCCCGCAGAAGCTCCCAGCCCTTCAGGGAGCCTGCACCCCCTCAGCTCCACAGAGCTGTGGGATCTCCAGTCCAGGGCACAGGCGTGATTTGGCCCTGATTGGCACGCTCTGCACTCGGGAACACGTACCTACATGTGCTGCACAGGCAGGGAAATGCTTAAAGCACTTTGAGACGTGGCAGCGGCAAAACCCTTCATTATCCCAGAGGCTTCACTCTGCTGGGCTGTGTTCCTTGGCCCCTGCATCGTCCCTGCTCTGCTCATGCTGGCTGGGAATCAGGGTTGGGGCAGCCCCTGGTTTGCAGCACCATGAGCAGGGAGGAGAACTGGGGACACAGAAACAACGGGAACCGTGCTGGGGCTCAACTCCAGCACCATGTAGCTATAAAAATTTCCCAGGCAGGTGCTTTTTTTGGAGCTCTGGGAAGCAAAGGTTCACACTTTGATGTGTCTTACCTTCTTGTGAGCATCAATGGGGGAGAAAGTAACTGCAGTGGGAGCCTGGGGACACTCATTGCTAAAAGAATTCTCTGCTAGCAGGATAACTGCTGCCCCAGTAGTTTCTCGGAGTATTTTAAAGTTAAAAAAATAAAAAACAAATTTGCAGTTTAAAAATGAGGCCGGGACGTTGTCTTTCCTCATCACTGCACAAAGCTCCAATGTGACATACACAAAATGATTTGGAAGCTGCAGGAAGCCCCAGAGCTGCCAGCCTCCAGCCCAGCTCAGTGGGTGAGATCTGGGGAGGGTGTGGATGGCTCCTGGGGGTGCAGAGTCAGGCTGAAGTCTTGACCAGTGCCCCAGGTGCCAGCTGCCCTCCAGCAGCATGGGATTGAGCCCACTAGGATCCATGTTTTTGAGCTATGCACTCTGCCTGCAATGCAGGGACTCACAGGCTGTAATGGGAGACCTGCACACTGGGCAGGGGGCAGCCTTGTCCCTCCGCTCTGCCCCACCAGCACTGGCAGCTTTGGGAGCTTCATCATTTTTCTCACCTCTGATGGGTGTGTCCCTTTGCCCCAGCTATGACCGAGGGGCCACGGTGGCCGGTGTGGTGGGCGTTGGGCGGCTGATCACGGGCATGGACCGGGGGCTGCAGGGCATGTGCGTGAACGAGCGGCGTCACCTCATCGTGCCGCCCCACCTGGGCTACGGCAGCATCGGCGTGGGTAAGGGGCCCTGGCACGGGGGGGCTGAGGGAGCAAACCCCCCAGGGCTGGCGTTAGCAGGGACAGGGCTCCGTGCCCCCCTGGCAGATGTGGCCTAATTGTGGCTCCATGGCCAGTGGTGCTGAAGTGGGAATTCCCTGGGAATGAGGGGTCCTGCCCCCAGCTGGACTGTGCTGCTTTCCCCGGGGCTGGCATGGGTTTCCAGCAGCCCTGAGTAGTGGTGGCTTCAGGGGAGGCTTCAGGGTATAGAGCCCATGGCTGGCCTGGGCATAGTGTTGGTCCCACTTAAGGTGCTCTGTCCTTGCTGCTGCCCCTCTAGCGGGGCTGATCCCCCCAGATGCCACCCTGTACTTCGATGTCGTCATGCTGGACATCTGGAACAAGAATGACAAGCTGCAGATCACCACCCTGTCCAAACCCGAGCGCTGCAACCGCACGGTGGAGAACTCGGACTTTGTGCGGTACCACTACAATGGCACACTGCTGGATGGGACCCCCTTCGACTCCAGGTAAGGGCCACTGGGATGCACCCTGGCCTCAGGGCCTGTGGGGCTGGGATGCACCCTCTGCCTTGACACTGGGCCACTAGGGGAGGCTGGGACACCAGGCTGGGACACCAGGCTGGGCACACAGAGCAGCCTCACCCTGTACTCCCACCCTGCTCCCCAGCAGGGCTGGTGCAGCTCCATGACCCCCCAAATCAGCCTCTGGCACAGCACTGCTCTGGCTGGGGCTGCTGGTGTGGCCCCAGAGCCATCCCCACCCTCATTCTCCACCACCAGCTACAGCAAGGGCAGCACCTATGACACCTACGTGGGCACTGGGTGGCTGATCAAGGGCATGGACCAGGGGCTGCTGGGCATGTGCGCTGGGGAGAAGAGGAGCATCATCATCCCCCCGTTCCTGGCCTATGGGGAGAAGGGCTACGGTGAGCCAGGCACCACCCAATCGTGCCAGCCCCTTCCCTCCCAGCTCTGACCAGAGCCCTCTGGTGTAGAATCCCCCTCCTTCAGGCTGACCTGTGTCCTCTCCCAGGGACCGTGATCCCACCGCAGGCATCACTGGTGTTCAGCGTGCTGCTGGTGGATTTCCACAATCCCAAGGATGGTGTCTTTCTGGAGCACCTGGAGGTGCCGGAGTCCTGCAAGCGCCGGGCTGTGACCGGGGACTTTGTCCGCTACCACTACAATGGGACACTCATGGATGGGACCCTCTTTGACTCCAGGTGTGGGAGGAAGTGGCCGTGTTGGGAGAGCCCCTGCTGTCCTCTCCTGCCCCACAGCTGCAAGGAAAGGCTGGAGAGGGGACAATGGGCATGAAATAGGCTAAAAAGGGCAATATCTGTTTGTTGCATGTCTTGGAGCAAGTTTTGGTTCCTGGGGGAGCAGGAGAGGCTGGGAGAAGGGGTGTGGGTTGGGGTGTAGGGGCTGGGGGGATTGATGGTGCTGGGGGTTCTCTTGCTGCAGTTACTCTCGCAATCAGACCTACAACACCTACATTGGGAAGGGCTACATCATCCCTGGCATGGATCAGGGGCTGCAGGGGGTCTGCGTGGGAGAGCAGCGCCGAGTGGTCATCCCCCCACACCTGGCTTACGGGGAGAACGGTGCAGGTAAATGTGCAGTTTAAAAATGCAGTTTAAAAATGTGCAGTTTAAAAATGAGGCCAGGAAGTTGTCTTTCCTCATCACTGCATAAAGACCCAATGTGATGTACACAAAATGATTTGGAAGCAGCAGGAAGCCCCAGAGCTGCCAGCCTCCAGCCCAGCTCTGAGGGACAGGCACATCAAGGGGTTTGGGAAGAAGCAGGGAAAGCAAAGGGGTTCCATCAGCCCTGCAGTGCTCCAGCAGCTTTCTTCATCCTCCTCTTCCAGGAGATAAAATTCCCGGCTCAGCCGTGCTCATCTTTGATGTCCACGTCATCGACTTCCACAACCCTGCGGACCCGGTGGAGATTGAGACGGTGTTCCGGCCCGAGGGCTGCAATGTCACCACCCGTGACCGGGACTTTGTCCGCTACCACTACAACTGCTCCTTGCTGGATGGCACCCGGCTCTTCTCCTCGTGCGTGCCCCGAGCATTCCCCTCCTTCCTGGGGCCAGACCCTGGCTGGTGCTGAGCTGGGGGTGGGCAGGCACTGGGACCATCTGCTCTGCAAAGTGCTGGAGCATCAGCCACAGGGCAGCAGGATGGGGAGGGTTCAAGGGACACAGTGGGATGGATGTGGCCGTGGCATGGAGGGTGTGGAACTTCATGGCATACCAGGATGGAGGATGTAGGATTCTGGGCCATGGTGGGATATCTATAATTAATCTGGTCATATGGTTTTACTAAAATTTTATTAATTCAAGTGTAAGACTGTGACTATCCTCCAAGTTAATTTTAAAGTGTGTTGGACCATGTACACTAGATAATAAGCAATATTAGATATATATGTGTATAACAATATCTTCAGTTGTCAAAGTAACATAACCTGTGCAATAACTTTGAGGTTTTGTAGGAAAATCTCCTAAGCAGAGTGATTCCTGAATTTTATTGAAAAAATATGGAGTCACTGAATTTCATCTCTAAGAAATGCTGGAGATTTTCATGAGCTATTATTCCCCATTCTTTGTGAATAGATGTAAGGACAAATGACGTATTCTGAATAGCAGAAAAATTTGAGATTTCAGGGCTGCCCACTAGATCTGAGGGACTTTTCTCACCTGCACTGTTTCCTCTGTACCTCTTGCAGCCACGACTATGAGAAGCCCCAGGAGGTAACTCTGGGGGCCAACAAGGTGATCGAGGGGCTGAACACTGGCCTCCTGGACATGTGTGCAGGGGAGAGGCGGGTGCTCATTGTTCCCCCACACCTGGGCCACGGGGAGAGCGGAGGTAAGGGAGCAGCAGCTGACACAAACTGGGTGGTTCAGCCTTGCTGGGCCCCTGCTGGGATCCATCACACCTTGTCCTGTTAGGGCTGTGGGGCTCAGGGCCAGGGCTTTGCCTTGTTCCCCGTGGTGCTGGAGCCTTTGCTGTGTTTCCAGCCCGGGGGGTGCCTGGCAGTGCCGTGCTCCGCTTCGAGGTGGAGCTGATCTCCATGGAGGAGGGGGTTCCTGAGGGCTACCTCTTCATCTGGCACGGGGAGCCACCAGCCAGCCTGTACGAGCAGATGGACCTCAACAAGGATGGGGGGATCCCTGCTGATGAGGTGAGTGGGTCCCAAATGCTGGGGTGCAGGAGGAAATGGGGGCACAGGGGACCCCACTCTGGGCAGCAGCACTTGAAGAGCACTGCTGCCCCTGGGCACTTGGGAGCCTGCAGAGCTGTGCAGGAAGAACACCCCAGCCAAAGCATTGCTGCTGGGTGCAGGCAGAACACCCCAGCCAAAGCATTCCTGCTGGGTGCAGGCAGTGCCCCGAGGGCAGCCTCTGCTCCAGTCCCTGCCTGTCCTTGTCATGGGCTGTGGTCCCCCTGCCCTGCCCGGTGCTGGCTGCACAAAGCCAAGCAGCATCTCCCCTCTCTCCCCTCTCCAGTTCTCCACCTTCATCAAGACCCAGGTGGCAGAGGGGAAGGGCCGCCTCATGCCCAGCTCTGACCCAGAGAAAGTCATTGCTGACATGTTCCGGAACCAGGACCGCAACCAGGATGGGAAGATCACACCTGATGAGCTGAAGCTCAAGTCAGATGAGGACCAGGAGAAGATTCATGAGGAGCTCTGAGGAGCAGCCCCACAGTTCCTGGAGACAGGACTCATCCTCGCCATGTCATGGCCGGTCTCCCACCCTGGGAATCTGCCCCTGCCCCTCCCCAGTCCTGCAGGGGGCCGGGTTTTGATTTTCACCTCTTATTAACTGAGGGTATTTCGATGCGTTCTCCTGAGCAGGAAAACTCAGCCCCCAGCTAATGAACCCAGACAAGAAGATGTCCCCTCCCTAAGCCCCTTCACCCTCCACCAGTGACTGCAAGTCCAGCTCCAGCCCCCTCACCTGTCTGTGCTGCCTCAGAAGCCAGGCAGGATGTAGGGGGGTTCCTCCTCACCTCACCTCCACCTCAGCGTTTTGTAGTTTAGAGTTGGGGATTGGGTTTTTTATATAAACACTTAAAATTCTTTAGAGAGAAGAAAGAGAATCCTTTTGTCCCAGTCCCTGCTCTGTCCCTGCTGCCATCCTCCCTGGGACAAGAGGCTGAAGGGGGCTCAGGTTCCCAGGGTGAAACCCCAATACCCTGCAGGCATCTGCCCTTCCAAAAGTCTGGGCCCCCTGGAACTGTGGGACCTGGCAAACCCCTCACCAGCTGGGAGAAGGGAATCAGACCTTTATCTCCCAGCCCTCAGGGAGCAGCACTGTCCCCTTCCATGCCCTCCCCACCTCCCAGCCCCCAGCATTGTCCCCGTTCACATCCTCCCCCACCTCCCAGCCCCCAGTGATTGAGACAAATCAGACCCATTTCGTTTCAGTGCCTCAATGCAGGTCACAGCCTTGGAGGGCTCAGGTCCTCCTGCTGGGACCAGCACAGCTCTGGCATCTGCCAGCTCCCAAAGCCTCTGCAGTCTGTCCTCGACAGAGACAGAAGAAATGCAGGAGCACAGCAGTGCAGAGCAAACCCCTCAAACAGGGACTCTGCCTTGCACCAAATAAATAATTCCTCCAGGTTTCCAAGGAGTTTGACTCTGGTTATTTTGCCATGAAACATTCCCATGTGTTGGGGTAGCAGCACAGCTTCTCCAGTGCCCAGGGATATTCCAGGCTCCAGCATCCACTGGGTCTGGCAGGAGAAACCAAAATTCCCACCTGGGGTCCTCCACCACAGCCAACAGAGCTTCAGCTCCAGCACCCAGTGAGGGCTGGGGGGCTCTGGTGGGATGGGGAGCTGGGGAGCTGGGGAGCAGGGGCAGCTGTCAGCCCAGGGAACAGAGCAGCTCCAGCCCCTCAGAGCTGCATACAAACCACCCATGACCCAGCTTTAGCCAATTATGTTTTTATTCCAAAACAGAGAACAAGTTTGCTCTTCCCAAAGTCCCACATAACCAGAGGTTATACAGTAATAAAATGTTCATTTCCTATTGCTGCTCTGAGAGCCCAGGATCAGCCCAGAAATTTAGTACACAAACATGGTCAGCTAAAACATTGCTTAAAATTCAAAATTCTGCCATTGGCCCCTCCTCCCCCATCCCCACCCCTCCTCCTCTGATTCCAGACAAACTTACTTCTGGCTTTGGGCAGCTAAAACATTGCTTAAAATTCAAAATTGTGCCACTGGCCCTTCCTCCCCCATCCCCACCCCTCCTCCTCTGATCCCAGACAAACTTACTTCTGGCTTTGGGCAGCAGCAGCAGTCGAGCTCCGGGACCTTCAGGGATGGCTGGAAAAAGCTTTTTTTCACAGTAAGAGCTGTACTGGTGCAAGAGGGACTGAGCTGAGACACGAGGCTAGAGAGCTGCTGGTTTACATGGGGAATGTGGAGCTGGATGATGTGATGGCCAGCAGGGCCACCAGCCCAGTGGCTACACTGGCACCAGAGTCAGCAGGGAGCTTTGAAGCCCACAGAAAACAGGAGGAGAGAGATTGTCCTCAGCCCACAGCAAACTATCTCCATTCCACCCTCAGCTGCTGAAGGAAGTGCAGAACATCTCTGTCTGAAACATGGAATGTTTGTCGTGGCCTCAGGAGGTGGCAGAGGTGAATTCCCAGTGGGATGAAGTCCGAGCAGGATAGAGTCAGTCTGGGTGGGAAACTGCAGAGCCGGGCAGAGTTGGAGTAAAGGGAAAGGAGAAGCTTCCTCCATTTCACCTCTCCTGCTCCAGGGCTGGCTGAGGGCATCAGTGAGGTCAGGATGGAGCCCAGCAGGTCTCCTCCAGCTCTGTCCCAGGAAGGACATTCCCTGCCCAGTGCCCGCTGTGTGGCCAGAGCTGGGACACCGTGTGCCCAGCTCACGTCTCAGCCAGGATGTAGCGCAGAATCCCGTTCACCACGTCCAGCGTCTCATCACTCTCCAGCACAATGTCATAGGAATCCAGGTACTTCCCCCTCCGCTCTTCCACCTGCCAGGACCATGAACAACCAGCAGCTGAGGGTGAGGATGTTCCACTCACAGCCCTCACTACTGAAAAGGGGGTCAATAACTATCCTGACCATGTCCCAGACACAGCAGGAGCCCAGCAGACACCCCCAGGTCCCACTGCACACCCCACGGGAGCTCATACAAATCTCTTACATGCCAAATCACTGGGGCAGCCCCCTGCCCCTCCCGCTGGCCCCAGGCCTGGCACCTAGGGAAGGAAGCACTAAACTGCTCCTCTCACCCACCTTGTCATTGAGAAAGCCAATCTTGAGGATGTTCTCCACGTTGGGAACACCGTCTGCCATCGTCAGGTCACCCATGGAGTCCCCCAACAGGATGACGCTCGTCCTTGTGCTCAGCTGCTGGAAGTACCCTGTGCCCTGCAGCACGGTGTTGTTCTTGTTGTAGGTGTGGATGAGGGGGCCCCTGAAGTGCGTGAGGACACCCTGAGCACACGGGACAGACAGGCAGACAGCTCTTAACCCAATGGTGTCACTGTTAATCACATCCCAGTCCTCAGTCCCAGCCCCACACCCCTCCCCTCACACACTCACCACACAGATGCAAGGCAAGAACTCACATCATCATTGAAGGCCATGTAGTTGGACACCACATTGACATTGGAGTAGAAGACGTTGGCTTGACGGATAATCTCTTCCAGGATATCACCAACACCAGCGGAGAAGATGAACAGGGGGATGTTGTTCTTATGCAGCTGATCAAAGAACTCCTTGAAGCCATCCCTAGAGCAGGAGTGTCCATTGCACAGGGCTGTTACCAGCTCCCAGCGTGGTGCCTGGTGCCCTGTGCTGGCAGCACACCCGACCCAGCTCCTGTTCCTGCCCTCCACTCCTCAAACAGAAACAAAAATATAAACTCTGCAAGCACCATGAGCTCTCTGTGGCACCAGTACTCCCGTGACCTTCCCTGTGCAGAACCCCAGAGTTGTGGGTGCAGCAGCTGGGCTGGCACTGGTGGGAACATGGAGCACTCCAGCCTTTTGCTTGGCATCTCCTGAGCACATTGGCTGCTCAGCAGGGGCACAGGGCACAGCCTGTCTGCACACACCCACATGAGTGGGAGCTGCCAGGAACCACGTGGGAGATGTGCAACAGGTCGGACTGGTTGGGAGGATGATCAGAACAACCTGTGACAGCCCCAATCTGCCAGGACACAATTCTATGCAGAAGTGGAACTTGGGCTCATGAAAAGCCATCTCCTCCCTGAGCCTGGCAGCAACCTGGCAGAGCCCAGCTCTCCAAGCCAGCCTTAGGGCCACAGCTGCCAGGTCAGCCTTAGCAGCAAGTTCTAGCACAGCATTTTTGTGCTGTGGGTGAAATCTGCTGCTGAGCCAAGGGCCTGCATAAGGCTTGGCAGTTCCAGTGCAAAGAACACAGCTCTGCTGGAAGCAGGGAGCTGCACGCTGCCCCTGCATCCTGCCCTGCCCAGCATCAGCCCCTCAGCTGCTCCTTGCCAAGGCCCAAGAGAGAGGTCGTGGTTTCAGAGCAGGAAGGGAGCAGCCTGCAGCCAAGGAGAGAGCTCAGGTTCTGCTCATGGTCTGACTTCATGAGAACTCAGCCCCAGGGGTGAGCAAGGGAGGCTGGCACTGGTCACACTGCAGTGTGGTGACAGCACAGAGACCTGGCTACACGGGCAGGAGAGAAGGGCTGGGGGCAGCCAAGCTGTGTCTCAGCATCACATCCCTGTGCCTGTGCCTCAGCATCACATCCCTGTGCCTGTGCCTCAGCATCACATCCCCGTGCCCAAACCTCAGCATCACATCCCTGTGCCCAAACCTCAGCATCACATCCCCGTACCCAAACCTCAGCATCACATCCCTGTGCCCAAACCTCAGCATCACATCCCCGTGCCCAAACCTCAGCATCAATCCTGTTCCCGTACCTGAGTATCGCTTCTGACTCTCTGACAATCTTGGCTATGTCACCTTTGTGGATCTTCTGCTGCACCAGCAGCTCATGGGCCTTGGTCCACCTGTATTTGACATGGGAAAGGCAGCAGTGACAGAGCTCCCAGGCAGAGGCCCTCGGCAGTCAGAAACAACAATTAAACCTTGTGGGATCGCTGCCAAGCCCAGGGATGATTCAAGCCCCATGTCCTGTAATCCTCAGGGACAAGAGGTTGTCAGGACAAGGTCAAGATCACCACAAACAGCACTCACCACTCCACCATGAGGGGACATTTCTCTTCCAAGGTCCGGTTGGGATCTATTTCAATGGGGTAGTAATAATGGAGCAGATCCTTCAGCTGGAGTGTCACACAGAGGGAAAAAGAACAAAGTGAACATCAGGTCTAAAGAGACTAAACAAAACCAGCATTTCTGAAGCTCTCCAAAGCTCTTCCTAAACACAGCCATTTCTGAAACTCTCCATGGCTCTTCCTAAACACAACCAAAACCTTGTCACTGAGCAGCTTCCCTTTGAGCATACCTTGAACTCTCAGCAGCCTGGGTGGCCCCTACTTTGCTCCAAATGCTGCAGGTACAGACAGCCCTCCCCTTCCTCCTCTTATCAAACGGAAACACCCACAGCTGCACATGCAAATTTGAGTTCCCTTTTCAACTTCTCCTCTGTCACTGCTGGCTGAAGTGCAGCCTGGACACTCTCCTACTCCATCCTGGCAGCCACCGCAGCTGGAAGAGCTGCCACACCAGCCAGTGTGACCTCTCGATGACAGGTGACAAAGTACAACAGTCACCGAGCCAAGACATGGTGCCTTACATACAGCACCCACCTTCTTCTTGCCATCCTCGCTGATAACATAACTGGCATCAAGGATATCTGCAAAGAAAATAAAACACCAGTGATGTAGCACAAATCATAAATAGACTTTCTACAGCAATTTCCCTGCATCTCAGCATTGGCTCTTCCCAACACAAGTTGTGGTGACACCGTGACCCGAGCACAGGCTCACTGTGGGGTCCCAACACAGTGGCTCCCACTCTGAGCCTGCAGCCCAGGGCCTGGCTTGGCCAGACAGCAGCCTCAGTGCCCGTGGGCAGTGGGATGAAGGCAGCCAGCCCAGGAGCTGGCTCCTGGCTCCTGCAGCAGGCAGTGGGCAGCTGGCACCAGGCACTGAGGCCCAGACCTGCATGGGGGAGCACAGGACGGAGCGGCCAGGCTTGGCAGAGGAGGGCACAGGGGATGACAGGAACCACATCAAATACAAACATAGAAACCAAACAGAACTAGCAACAGTAAAAACAACGGCTTCCACTCACTGTGAGATGTGGGGCAGCGCCTGCCATTGCAACCAAATCTGCTCAGCGTCATGTCAAAGTCAGAAATGACCTGGAAGAGGGGAGAAAACCAAATCCGTGTGTGATCCAGTGCATTCTGCACTGGCCAGAGTGAGTCCAAGGTGCTGCCACGTGTGAGAACGTGCACCCAGCACCACTAGTCTCCAGCGGGCACAGACTGGCAATGACGACGTGGCCGCTCCTACCAGCCTCGAGGCAGATGATGTCCTCACCCTCCCACCCCGGAGCTCTTATCGGCACCGAATGGCTTCATCCTGCCTGGGCGGAGCAGGGGACTGGCGCACGGTTAAAGCTTCATAACTGGGGGCCAAAAGGTCCGTCCGGGGGGAGCCACCAGCCCCGTACTCCCTCTCCTTTGGGGCTTCTCCCTCTCCAGCTGCGCCCCTCGCCGCAGGTGCTTCCTCGCGGGGCTGGGAGAAGCCGGGCCAGGGCCGGGGGAGGAGGAAGGGGCAGCTGAGAAAAGGACAGAGCACGGTACCTGCAGTTTGGCCACCCCCTGCTCCCGGAGAGACTGGATGATCTCCCGCACACGCTCGGGCTGCCGGATCCGGACCGTGGCTTTCTCCAGCTCGGGAACCTGCAGGCAGAGACCCCGCTCGGTGCCGCCCCCGTCCCCCCCCAAGCTCCGGGGGGACCGAGACCCTTCGGCTCCCTCTGTCCCTCCGTCCTGGCCGCGCTCCCGGCCCGCAGCCCCGCTCACCATCGCGCCCGCTCCGCTCCGCTCTCTCCGGGCCGCGCAGCCGCGGGGCGGAGCGGGCGCGGGGGCGGGACCGGAACGCGGGCTCGGGGGCCCGGGCGGTGCTCGGAGCTCCGGGCGGTGCTCGGGGAGCGTTCCGTGGTTGCTGGGGCCGGAGAATCCTCCCACGCTCCGCCCCGCGTCTGCAGCAGGCTGCAGCTGCTGCGTTTCCCTTGCGACGGAGCCGGGAAGGCGAAAGATATATTAAAAAAAAACCCAAAAAACCACCCCAAAAAACCCTCAAAACCCAAAAAAACACCCAAGCCAAAAAACGCCCGCCCCCCCCCAAAAAAACCCCAAACAAACAACCCCCCCCCCATAAAAAACCCAACCAAAAAATCCCCACCACACCCCACCGGCCGGGCCGTTGGTGCCCGCAGGGCTCCCGGCACTGAAGCACGATGCGGCCCCGGGAACACTGAGAACACCGAGTCACGGAACACTGGAGGGGGAGAAGCCCTCGAAGAACAATCCCCCAGCATTGCCAGGGCCATCACTTACCGATGTCGTTAAGTGCCACATCCACAAGATTTTTAAAGTCTCCAAGGATCCTCCAGGGATGACGATCCACCACTACTGCCCTTGGCAGCCTGTGCCAGGGCTGGACAACCCATTCGGGGAAAAAAAAAAAAATCCTAGCATTTCCAATATACAACCTAAACCTCCCCTGGCACAATTCCAGTGACAAAGCAGCAGGGACAGTGTGTGTGACAGCACTTACATGAGCTGGACTGTACCTCAGCTTCTTCCCGGGCGAGGTGGCACCAGCCCCTTCAGCAGGTGGTTCAGGCCCACATCTGGGGGCTGTTGCCCCCCAGTGAAATATTGCTGAAGGGTTGCCAGGGCACTGATCCCATGGCTGGTTTTGCTCCAAGCAACCATCAACACAATGCAGGTCCTGGACCCAGCTTAACCTGGGCTATAGGAAAGCAAAGGCTGGGGCAACCACAGAATGCTGGGCCTGGGTCACTCCTGCATCTGTGATGTCATTATGGGGCACAATCCAGAACCAGCAAGGGGGCTCGGTGCTGGATGTTTGGGGACAACAACAGAGTGCTCCACACACCTCAGCAAGGTCCACTGCCTCTGGCTCCAACGTGAGGGATAATTTAGCACCTACCAAATGTTCATCCTCCAACATGGAGAGGAAGATGAGCGATAGGAGTTGCAGCATCTCAAATGAACTCCGCCTGGAAGGGAGATTCTGTGATGTGATCATCAGTGTGGATGGGGTGGAATTCAAGGCTCACAAGCTCATCCTCTCTTGCTGCAGTATCTACTTCAGGTCAGTTGAAACACAGGGGGATGGGGACAAACAGTCCCTGATTGAGGTCACCCTCAGCACTTCTCCAGGACTTCCACCTGCACTAACCTCTCATCAAGTGATTTCCCATGGTCCTCACACCTCCCTGAACACCAGGATTAATCCACATATCAGTGGCTGTTGGCAGTGGTGTCAGAGGAGCCCCAGACACAGTGCAGAGCTGGAGCCTGACCAGCCAGGCTCAGCTGCCACAAAGCAGCTTTGCCTTCCCCACACCCTGTGAATTTCTGGGGTTCAAGACCAAGTGTTGGTGCTGCACCTGGGTTGAGGCAACCCCATGCCAGTATCAATCTGGGCTGGGGATGAACGGATTGAGAGCAGCCCTGGGGAGGACTTGGGGTGCTGGTGGGTGAGAGGCTGAACATGCCCTGGCTGTGTGCATTGGCTCCCAGAAACCCCCCACTGTCCTGGGCTCATCCCCACAGCCTAGGCAGCAGGCAATGGGGGGATTCTGCCCCTCTGCTCCTCTCAGGTGAAGCCCCCTGCCTTGCTGCCTCCAGCTCTGGTATGCTCCAGAGGCTGTGTCTCCTTTTTCAAACAACCAGCAAGTAAAACATTAATCAATTCACCACTGGGGGCCTCCCAGAATGGCTCCTACCAGCACCAAAACTGGTGCCCTGGAGGCAGGGGGAGCACAGAGAATCCAGGGGCAGGGTTTAATGCAGCAACACCATGTTTTCAGGACTCTATTTACCAACTGGGACACCGCAGACAAGATGGTCTATCAAATCCCTGGAATTTCAGCTGAAATGATGGGTCTCATCATCAATTACGCCTACACTGGGACAGTACCAATCACAGAGGACAACGTTGAGAGTTTGCTGGCTGCAGCAGATCAGTTCAATGTCATGGGCATCGTCAGCCTGTGCTGTGAGTTCCTCAGTTCCAGGCTGTGCTTTGAGAATTGCATTGGCATTTGCAGACTCACTGACTATTACCACTGCCCCGACCTGCGCGCAGCTGCCTGCGTGTACATCCTGCATCACTTCGAGGAGGTGTCCCAGGTGTCCGAGGAGTTCCTAGACCTCTCTGCCGAGGAGCTGGCACACATCATTGAGAAGGATGAGCTTAACGTGCGGCGAGAAGAAGCCGTGTTTGAGGCTGTGCTGAGGTGGATCGCTCATGACCCGCAGAACAGGAGGCAGCACATCGCCTGCTTGCTCAGCAAGGTGGGTGCAGCGCTGCTCTGGAGCTGTCCCCAAAGACTACCGAGGGGGAAACCATCAGTACTCCAACCTCCTCCTTGCATGTTTCAGGTTCGACTGGCACTCCTACAATCTGACTACTTCATGAACAACGTCAAAGCTCACGAGTATGTGAAAGACAATGCCAGCTGCAAAGATCTCATCATCAGTGCCCTGTCTGAAATCTATGACCTGAACTCCTACGGCCAGAGTTCCTCAGTCAATGCCAACCCACTCACCAGGCCGCGCCTGCCCTACGCCATCCTCTTTGCCATCGGGGGCTGGAGCGGGGGCGGCGCCACCAGCGCCATCGAGACCTATGACGGCCGCACTGACAAGTGGCTGAACATCCCCTGGGAGCAAGAAAGCCCCGTTGCCTATCATGGCTCTGCATATTTGAAAGGCCACGTCTATGTTATCGGTGGATTCGATGGCACAGATTATTTCAACATCGTCAAACGGTTTGATCCACTGCAGAAGACGTGGCAGCAGGTAGCACCCATGCACTCACGGCGCTGCTATGTCAGCGTCACCGTTGTGGACAACTTCATCTATGCCATGGGAGGGTTTGATGGGTACATGCGGCTCAACACAGCAGAGCGGTATGACCCAGACACCAACCAGTGGACCCTGATCACCCCCATGCACGAGCAGAGGAGTGACGCCAGTGCAACCACGCTGAATGGAAAGGTAAACTAACCCAAACTAAGAGCAGTTGGGGTTGCTGCATGAAGAAAGTTCACATAAACCTTCACTAAATTCATAACACTTAAATTCATAACAATTCATTAAATCCTGGAGCTACAGATAAAAAGCAGCCTGCCTGGTGTGGCAGAGATGTGACCAAGAGTACAAAAACTCGGCCAGAGGTGCTGTCCACCTGGTGCCCAACAGCCCTTTTCCTGGCCATAGGTGCAATACCAGGCTTGTCTGCTTCATGCAGCTTTGAAAATCAAGAGCTGAAATCTTGCTGGCATCAACTCTTTGCACTGCTGCTATTTCAAACCCAAGATGACAAGACCATCTCCATTCTAAAACAAAACACCCCAAAAATCCTGCTACACCATTCATTTTCTCTTCAACATGTTTCCTCACCAAGGGTCTAACCAACCCATTCACAGTTTCCCACCTCTCCCGTCCCCAGGTTTACATCTGTGGTGGGTTTGATGGTGATCAGTGCCTCAGCTCAGCTGAAGTGTTCAACCCCAACACAAACCAGTGGTCCCTGATTGCCCCAATGAGCAGCAGGAGAAGCGGAGTTGGGGTGATGGCGTACGGGAACCAGGTGTACGCGGTAAGGGCCAACACCACCCAGCACTGCAGTCCTTTGGGTGGCTGCAGTTCCCAGACCCCCAGGGTGGCTATATGTGTTTACATGAGGTTTAGGGAAGTCAGAGCTAGAACGGTTGATGCACTTCCTGAGACTGTTATCACCCATCACACACTTTTGAGTATGAAAATGGTGTTAGGCAAGGTTTAAGCAGCTGCAGCAAAGAACATAATTTCTGCCACTGCCAACAGCATCAGCAGCACAGAGCAGGGGCTTGGGCTTGTTATTCCATTGTTTATCCTCTCCATGGACTGCATCCAACCTCTGGAAGCCTGTCAAAATTGACAGTTGCCTAAAATGCTTTGGAAAGTTCCTCAGAGAGCAGGGAACAATAAGCAAGAGCCATGTTCAGAGATCTCGTGCTCTCCACCATGCTCAGACTGCAGCCAGGGAGGCAGGAGCAGTTCCCATCTCACTGTGCGTGCCAGGATCTGGCTGAGGAAAGGCCCCTCTCAAGCTCTGTCCCTTTGGCCTTCACAGGTTGGAGGGTTTGATGGGAACAGCCGGCTCCAGAGCGTGGAAGCGTACAACCCTATCGCCAACGCCTGGCACGCCGTGCCCTCCATGCTAAATCCACGCAGCAACTTTGGCATTGAGGTGATGGACGGCCTGTTGTTCGTGGTCGGGGGCTTCAATGGGTTCAGCACCACCGTTGCCACCGAGTGCTATGAGGAGGACACCAATGAGTGGTACGACGCCCACAGCATGGGCATCACCCGCAGTGCCGTCAGCTGCTGCGTGGTGCCAGGACTCTCCAACGTCATGGAATACATCGCCAGGCAACACTACTACCAGCACAGCTCCTCCATGGACATCTTGTTCACCAGTTCAACTCGGAGCTCGCCGTTGTAAATAGTTCCCCTTAGCTAGGAGTGTTGTGATCGGCCATCACTGGATGCTTGTGTAAATAGTTCTGCGTATCTAATAAAGTCTTCTGAGCATCCCATCATTGGATGCCTGTGTAAATAGTTCTCTTCAGGTAATAAAGTCCCCATAGTAGCAAGGGAGTATGTTCTCTTGTTCTAAAATAGAAACAATTGTAACAGGCCAAAAGCATCATTAGGATTCCAAATTTTCACTCACCAGCACTACCCAACATTATTATCAGCCGCACCCTACACACCAACTTAAAAAATCGAAAGCACAACAGAATGCTAGAGAAATAAAAGGTTTATTTTCATTAATTCACCTCTTACAATAAACTTTAGTACAGTGTATTTAAGGTCAAAAACAGGACAGCAGGATTTGTTTCAAAGGGTCTATGACACATACAACTTTACCTCACAGGTAAGGACAGGAGTTCTGTTCCCCGGGCAACTGCTGTCCCTCTGTTAATATGCCAGGAGAGCAGAGCTGCTGCAACCCACAGTGACATAGGAGAATCTGAATATTAATGGTCATCAAACAGATTGTTAGTTCCACACTCTACATTCATATTAGTAACAGGGTTAGGTCCTCAAGAGCACCTGTTTTATCAGAATCCAACTAGGACTGTCAAACAAGAGATGGCTTGTACCCCAACCTAAGGTGGACAGAGCTGAAAATAAATCCAAGCCACAAACCACTTTCTTTATGCTTGCTTTTGAAAAACCATTGCATGTTACAACATCCTGTTACAAGGCTGTATTAAGAATATAAGAAGTTCTATTTTCTTGGGACTGTGTTTGTTGTCAGCCACCACAGCATTCCACAACATACAAAATGAGTCAAGAGTTTGGATTTTAATATTTACTGTAATGGAGAAAAAATGCCATTGTAATAGTCAAGCAGAATTCTGGGTACAGTTGTTCACGGCACATATAACATTGGGCTGTTTGCTCCATCTCTGGAGTGGTCTCCCACTATATGCAAGGGAGACATTAAAACCACAAACAACCCCTGGCTACTAACAGAGTATCCAGGTAGTTATAAAATATTATCTACACATATGGCCCCTGGCAGTTACTAAAGTGACCGCCAGCACCTGGCAGGTGCCACTTGTACTTTGAGCAGAAAGCCAGGACATGATGTGTGTGTTTGTGTGTTTGGTGGCAGGTATCAGATCTAGAGGTGTGATTGTCCTAAGGAGGAGGATGACTCCCCACAACATCCTGTTCCCTCAGTGAGTCCAGCAGGCAGCCTTGTCACCCTTACTGAACACACACAGGGATCCTGCTGACAGCTGACCAGCCTCTAGAAACACACGGGAAGAATTTCCAGGCTTTTGTTTATGGGATCATTTGCTGGGTAAACACCCAGCAAGTTATGGTGGTCAAGGGCATGTGAAACTGTTATGGATTCACAGCCTTGTGGGCTAAACTGCAGCCAGAACCATGAATGCAATTCTCCCAACACCTCATGTGATGCAATGGATCATTCAACCTATCAGTCACAAACCACATCAGTGCCACTGATCCCCTGGGATTCAAGGCTAAAAAAGCCCAACCGCTTAAAAATATCCCAGAACAGGCAGAACAAACATTAGGAGCAGCCTGTGCTGCTGCCAGGCCCCCCCACCCAGAGCACATGGAGGGACAGCACGGCACACACGGCATGCGGGCTGGCACACACGGGTTACCTGTCCAGGGATGGGGCTGGGCTCACACTGCCTCTGAGTGGGGAGCTTTTAGCAAACGCCACAGCTTGTCCGTCAGCCCAAAGTCCTCCTGGGAAGTGTAATATCAATTTTGCTTAGAAAAAGCAAGACTGCAAGGTTTGTTCTGACCTCTATTGCACAATGCCACGCACTAAATATTCAGCTCATCTTCCAACTGAAAGAACCGTCTTGGTATTTCTCCCTACAAATTGTCTGTATTTGATGAGAGACTACAAGAGAGCTTGGAGAGAGCTGTGGTGGTGACCTACCACTCTCCAACTGCCTGTTAAATCCTTCCAGCTGGTTCAGCAGGGTGGAGGACATGAACTCCTCTCCGTTGCTTTGGTGCAAAGTCTGGGAAAGTATCTTAAAATCAGCTCCCACAAATTGCTGTTACATCGATGGATTCAGCACTAGAGGCATTTGCACACTTTATCACAAACTGCTGCGGGAGCAACAATTCTGCACCTACTCCAGCCACACCTGCAAGAGTCCATGAGCAGTACTCCATGGATCAACCCCCAGCTTATGAGCCTGCAGCAGCTGTTTGGGAACAGTCACCTGCAAACACCACCTTCAACTCACCTATTTCCTCTTGCATGAAGCCAGTAGCATAGACTTCACCTGCCCCAACAACCAAATAGGCAAAGAAAATACAACATGGTTACCACAGAGGAGTAAACCAAGACAAACTGTTCAGAATTTCAAGTTTGGTAGTTTTTTTAACTAAGGCTGGAGACTCTTTCATAAACAGACAAGTTGTTGATATCAAAGTGGCTCACAAACAACAAAGTGGAGCATTAAGGGACATACACATCAGAGAAACCTTTACACACTGAGTGGTGGAAAGACTTACCCCAAGTTTCAGATATGATCTGGGCTGCCTGTTGAACTGGAAAAGGAGAATGAGCAGCTCAGGAAGCAAAACAATTAAGACCAAAACAAATCCCAAACTGGTTCAAAGTTCTTTGCAAAGAAGTCACCCACATCAAAACCACCAGCAAATCATCAATGAACCAAGAACACTAACACATTTTCCAGAAAGGTTTGTCTACACAAATTTTGTAATACTCAGATTACTCCTCCCATTCCCTTCCCTAAGGTCCTGAGTTAGACTGCGTGGAAAAACCTGGAACATTCAAAAGAAGGGAAGGATGGGGAGAAAAGGAGATGGGAAGTATGCACTGAAACTGTTGGTAAATGAAAGGGTCCTGGAGCTTCTTGGACTGGGGAGGAGGAGTGCTCAGTGGGACAGGTAACTGAGAGGCAGGGACACTCTAAAGGAACTATCTCATGTGCTGTTCCCTGGGAGTGCAGCAGGAAGCAATTCAGAGCCAACCAGGGCACTTACATGTACAGCCACCTCAGAATGCCAAAAGGTGTTTAAATGAGCTTGAATCTCCCCACCACAGTGAGTGAGGAAATTCAGACACTTGGAAACTGAAAGCCCAGCTCTCCCCCCTGCAGGAGCACACATGCCAGCTGGGTACAGAGCTGCTGCACAGCTGCTGGGAGTCCCTTGGGACAGCACAGGAGGGCAAAGGCTTCTGATTGTCAGAGACAGGCTGGGAACAGCAGGGACTCTTTCATCATTTTTCACTAGAATTAAACATGTGCAACATTTGAGAAAAGACCTACGAGTAGCTCAGGTTTCACTATATTCCCATGAAATAATCCCACTCTCACTGATCCATTCAGACTGAACTGAACAACTGAGGTGGGTGGGTGGCTCATTGCTGGTTGTCACTCCTTCACTCAGGCTGTTAACCCAAGTTCTTGAGTCAGAGACAGACTGAAACCTGCAAATACACCTAAAAAAAATCCACTGCCTCAAGCTCTCTTTTAGCAAGTGTCTTGTGTCCAACCAATCATCCACTTGTAAACAAACTCTGCAGCCTCTCTACAACACACAAATACAAAATATTTAATACACATAGAAACATCCTGAAGTAATTTAATAAAGAAAGATTGTGCTTTTGTTTCATACAGAACTATTGCACTTGTCTCCAGCTTGGGAAAGCCAAGTACACCAACAGCACTCCTGTGAAGTTTAGTCACTGAGGAGAGAATCAAAGGAATGTCAAGAGATAAGTGCAAATGAAACAGGTGCTTTCAAGCACACACAAATGTAACCACTAAATTATTAAGAGACAGATCTTTGATTTTCCAAGTAGACCTGTTAGAGACTAACTCTACAGAAATCCTTGGAACCAAAGATCTGAGGAGAGAAGTAACAGGCTTAATGCTCCCAGAGACATTTCACAGCCCGATACAGGCTACAGCTTTTCCCTGGGCATCATTAAGGAATACTGTTGGATTCATGGAGTGTCTCAATTCCCACCCACCCTCAACTTCTGAGCTTCTGAATTTTCAGCACAGAACAGATGCTGGTTTTATGCATCAAATCCGATCCACACACTCATGTCTTATAAAGACACATCAAGCCTAACAAACGGGTTTATTTCCTAGGCTCATCAGGAGTGACATTGCAGACACTAGCACTCGATCTGGGAGCGCGGCATCCTCCGTAAGCTCAGGGAGTATCGGTGTATCTCCTGCATCTGCCTTTCCTGCATTTGCCTTATTCTATCTTTTTGCCACATGAGATTTTGTGGCATGGGGTACCTCTGTGTTCCCTGCAAGCACCTGAAGGGGATTCTCACATGGCAGGCAGTGGCTCTGCAGCGGGGCTGTGGCATTGGGGGCAGGAGCATCCAGCGCCTCCGCTCGGCACAGTAGCGATAGGCCTCTTTCCTGTACTGCTTGTCAATGTCATCGCTGTTCTTCCACCCCCCAATGATAAACACGTCATCTTTGTAGTAACAAATAGCTGCTCCTTCAATGCTCAGGACCTCAGGGGGCAAGGATTCCAGGATCTCATCCGAGGCCCTGCTGGAGATCTTTCCCTTGGCCTCCTCATTGTCTATGGGGTAACTCTTGGGGCAGCATGATGCCGTGTGGTAGAAGTTGGTGTTGGCAACAGACATCTGGAAAGAGCAGTAGTTGTCGATGAGGGGTAGGGACTCCACATCCTGCCACTGCCTGGTTTCAGCATCATATCTGACAATAACGGGTCTCAGCCCGTCCTCGCTGTCGCTGTCCACCGGGGTGCGGGCGGCCACGTACACAAACCGGTCCTCCACAGAGACAGCTTTGACATCTCGCAGGATCTTTGGTGCCGACTCCAGGTTCAGCCATTTGTCCTGCTCAGGATTATAAACAGCCACATCTTTAAAGCCTGGACTGAAATTGCCATGCCCACCAATACTGTACAAGTTGCCTTTCACTTCAGTAAGGCCAAAGGAATGCTTCCTAGTGATGAGGTTTGAAACCTGCTCCCAAATATTTCTGTTTGGATTGTACCTTTCCACAGTCTTGGCAAACCCCGGTTCCATGGAGCCAGCCACATACACGTAGGACTCTGTCACAGCCACGGCATGCCCGTCCAGGTGGTTGTGGATGTGAGGCAGGTTGACCCACCTGTCCTCATCGATGAAGTAGCCCACACACTCACTCAGGTAGTCACCACCCTCGGACACGCCGCCGATGACCATGATGACGTCCATGTTCTGGCCGAAGCGCGGCAGCAGCGAGGTGGGGCAGGCGGAATGCTGCAGGTTCCCAGACTGCAGGTTCTCAGAGCGCAGGGCATGACTCTCCACGGCCTCGGACACCAGCTTCACACAGGCCTCACTGCTCAACACCAGCTGCTCGGATTTGACGTGGCGAGTTAGGTATGTGGGTTTCATCTGAGATAATCTTAGCAGCTTAAAGAGATCTTCAAAGTACCTCTCTCTTTCCTCAGGATTTTTCTGAACCCACTTCAAAACAGTCTCAAAGAGGATTTCTTCAGAGTCTACCGTGATCTCCGAGTCTGAGAGCCAGTCCCGGACAAGGTGAAATGGCAAAGTGTAGAACTCCTCATCTTGGATGACTTTGTGGAAGTTTCTCCTGATCATATCCTGCGCTTTGAGGGCCAGCTGATTCAGGGAATACATGTGGGCCAAGCTGTGAACCGCCACACAGTTGGAAAGGTTCAGTTTCTTTTTCAGAAACTCTCCACAAAAGTCCTTCAACCGCGTCAGCAGAAACCTGCAGGACAAACAAGGGAGTTATACATCCCTTGAGGTGTTCAAGGCCATGTTGGATGGGGCTTGGAGGAACCTGGGGTAAAGGAAGGTGTCCCTGCCCATGGCAGGAGGTGGAACGAGATGAACTTCTAAGGTCCCTTCCAACCCAAACCAGTCTGTGATGTTCTGATGCCGTGGCCCAGACCCCGCCAGCCCTCGCCCCGGCCGCACTTACCTGTCCGCCATCTCCAGCACCTCATGGACGTTGCCAGGGCTCACGCGGATGGTGCCGGTGTACATGAAACCGATAACGGCCTCTACCGTGTCGGGGTCCGGCCCGCCCTCCGAGCTCCACTTCTGCAGCTCCACCCGGCCCGAGCGCGACTCCGCGAACCCTCCCGAGAGCAGTGGCGTGAAGTACTCGGTAGCTGCGGCCAGCACCGACCGGTGCGCCCGGTACTCGCGGGCCATGCCCGCGCCGCCGAAAGCCAGCGTGATGTCGCAGTACAGGCCGTGGCGGCGCTGCTCGTTCTGCCGCCAGGCCAGGTCGGAGCAGTGCGCCGGGCACCCGAACTCCTCTGCCTCAGCCTCCCCGTCCGCCGCGCTGCCGCGAGGACCCCCCCGCTCCATCTCGGCCGCCGGCGGGCCAGGACCCGGGCCGGGGCCAGGGCCGGGGCCGGTGCTGGGACCGGGCTGCGGCTGCGGACAGGCCGCTGCCGCCGCCATCTTGTCCGACATGGCGGGCGGGGCGCGGCGCTGCCCCCTGGCGGAGAGAGAGCGCCTCTGCAGGGCAACGGCGGCGACGGCGAGAGGGGAACCGGGGCCAGCGGAGCGCCAGCGGGCCGCCGAGACCCCGCGTCCCCTCAGGGCGGCACCCCACGGGACCCCGCGTCCCCTCAGCGCGGGACCCCACCAGACCCCGCGTCCCCTCAGGGCGGCACCCCACGGGACCCCGCGTCCCCTTAGGGCGGCACCCCGCGGGACCCCGCGTCCCCTCAGGGCGGCACCCCACGGGACCCCGCGTCCCCTCAGCGCGGGACCCCACCAGACCCCGCATCCCCTCAGCGCGGCACCTCACGAGACCCCGCGTCCCCTCAGGGCGGCACCCCGCGGGACCTCACGTCCCCTCAGGGCGGCACCCCACGGGACCCCGCGTCCCCCTAACTCAGGACCCCAATGGATCCTCATCCCCTCAGTTCAGGAGCCCACGGGACCTCCCGGGACACCGCGTCCCCTCACCCCGGACCCCTCGTGACTTCCCACTATCCCCCGTCCCCTCAGGCTGGGATAGCCCCGGATCTCCATTCCCTCAGCAGGAGCCGCCGGGACCCCGCGCCCGCTCAGCTTCCCCGTGGTGGGGGCGCCCCGGTGCTTTGTGCGCCATTGAGGAGCTCAGGTGCCACGGACCAAACCTCAGAGCCTCAGGTAATCCTCAAAATTTTCTTCTTCTTCCCCACGCCCTCCCAGGCTGCACCTGAGCAATTAGGAATTCCCTCACTCCATGGTACACAGGGTTTTAAATTATAATGCAGTAAGGTGGAGGTAGATTTCATATTTGCTATACACATAGTGCAGTTCCCTAACTCTTGTATAATGCTATATCAATCACAGCTTGTTTGTGTCCGTTTAATCTCTACTTTACTGAATTTTATCTTTTTGACCTACACTGCAACAGGCAAGGTGAAATCTGGATGCAGTTTGATTTTTATTTCTCCCCTTTTGAATCACCTGAAACAGACCCTCAGGAGTAATTGCCTTGAAGGTTGTTATTTTGTTAAATGGCAACTTGTCACACATCCCCTTAAGACATTGTTTAGAGACAACTTGCAGAAGCCAGAGATGGAAAAAGAATAAATTAGTAATGTGTATTTATTTGCATTTGGTTACAATACACAGACAAGGAGGACACTGAAATTATTACTGAGATATTTTTGCAGCTGCAGATCACATGAGTGACAGTGCACAGAGTAGCAGTCAGAGAAAAGGAGAGGTTTTTGCATAAATACAGACACAGGGATTTCACAGTTTTCACAGCAGTATGTTACAACTTTACACTTTAAATTACTACACCAGCTTGATTAACAATGGTTATACATCAGCAGTGGTCCCAGGATTCAGGTACAGCCAGACCAAGGATAAGAACATGGTAAACAAATTGAAAAACAACAAACAACAAAAAAATCCAAAGTCATGGCTTATGAGAATACCAGGCACATTCCCCTCATGGGAAAGGTACAGCTTGTTACCAGAGTTAGGTTCAGTAAGGCATACCTATGAGCCAAACTCTACCCCCCAAACCCTAAATCACTTCTGGAAACAAAATGAAATGAGAATAGAAAAAATAAAAGTGTGAGAGACAGTATTAAATACAGCAGGTAACAGAGGGAATAGCACAAGTTTTGGTTTTATTAGAGTAAGTTTCTATCCTTATAAAACAGTCGCTTTGCACAGTTTGACCAGGCAGCTTGATGTCTCTGTCCCAATAATCATCTTTATACATCACAGTCCCACTGTGGCTGTCCCCTGGACAGGCTTCTGTCTTGGTGCATTCCAAGGCAACACCAGCTTCTCACATGGTCATATGCTCCGGTAGGATATAGGAAATATCATCCCAAGGGTGACGGTACAGACCCTGCTTCAATCTCTTCTGGTCCAGGTAGTGTCCTGAAAGGGGAATGGTTTATGTTAAAGTCCCGTCCCTCCTCTTAGTCTGTCTTGAGTTGGATTTCTGCAGTGCATTGAATGCCCCTGGGGTTCAGGTTTGTCTGGTGTTCCTGGGGCAGGGCAGCCCCAGGAGGAGGGATGGGGCAGGGAGGACGTGGCAAACTCACCAATGAATCCCATACTCCTGCCCAGTACAAAGATGCCATTGAGAGCTCCTATATCAATATATTCATCTGCTTCTTCCCTGCAAAACAAAGGAAAATAATTGATTTCTTAAACAGATGATTATCAGGAGCCAATTTCAGATGGCCTGCCAACTGCTCTAATGCCAAATTCCCCTGATAGCTTTCTGCCCCCAGGCCAGGCTAGGCTATGTTTCCTTCCCAGTGTCATGGAATTCTGCCCCTCAGGAGCTGGCAGTGCAGCTTCATAGGACCACGATCCAAGAACAGCTCCCCCTCACTCACCGTGTGAAAGAGCCACAATTCCTGAGCACGTCAACAAAGGCCACTCCAATAAAGCCATCTACATTCAGGATAAGGTTTGGTTTCTGCAGGAAATAAAACACACCTCAATAAAGATGTCAACAGTGCAAATGGTGTTCCCCTGGCACCTTCCACTGGTGATTTGAGGGCTGCCTGTGGCTGGGGACACACCAGCCCAGCGATGGAGAGGCTGCTCAGCAGCCTCAGCTAGAGCTACACTTAATGGGAATGCTGGAAAACCAGCCCCAAAAAATGGGTCAGTTGGGTCAATCCCCAGAGGTTCCCTGTCATGGGCCAACAGCCTTGGATTTACACCCAGCAGTGCCAGTGTGGACAGTGGCCACACAGATGATAGTTTGGCTTGTTCAGCATTTTCCTGGTAGCCAAATGCCTTCAGCCTTTCCAAACTGCAGCTGTACTTGGCCTCAACTCTACCCCAGACACAATCCCCAGCAATAATTTCTGAAGCACTGCACTGAAAATACAGCTAAGCCGCAGTCACTTTCCCTCCCATGAGAACCAGTGCCCAGAGCAGTTCCATGCTGGCGCCTTTCACCTTGGAAGTTGTGATTTTTTCTACTTCAAGTGCGTAGTCCAGCAGCGGAGTGGCTGGGAAGTGCTGCTTCACGTAGTCCTTGAGAATCTGAACTCTCATGTCAGGGTTGTTTATCTGCAAGTTCAGAGCACATTACAGTCAATGATGTTGCCTCTTACTGATACTCTTTGTAGATTTGGGAGAATTTGGTCCATAGCTGCCTCTGAAACTTGCAGATTTTCTTTCCTTTGTTTTTGCTCTCCCTCACCCACCCCTAAAATCCCTCCAGTTTGTCCTAATGCAATTTTCTTACTGATTTCACTCGGTGTCCAATGCCCATGATCAGCTTCCCTTCTTTCTTCATCTTATTCACAAATTCCATGGGGATAATCCCACTGTCAAAAGCTTTGCTGAACATTTTGGCTGCAGCATCAAGAGCTCCCCCAAACCGGTCACCCTGGTTGCAGGACACAAAGGCAATTACATCAAAGGACTCCACAATTAAGATACAAACCCAAGATTATCTCCCCTATCCACCCTCCCGGTCTCTGGCATTTATGACATTAGAGTTGGGCAGGCACCTGAGAGAAAACATCTGCTTATCTCTCACACAAGTGCCAATTTGGATCCATTGCATCTCTGCTAGAAACAATGTGGGGGAAAATGCAATCCAGTGTCTGTTTTAGTAACTCTTGTCAAGAGTTCAGGCAACCAAACAGAGTCAACACTGACAGCAATTTGGCTGCTACAAAAATATTTCTAGACTCAAAAGAGACAAACTAGCCTGGCTTACTGGAAAAATGAATCAGATTTGAAACAGGGAGCACCAAACTACTAGAGTTGAAATTCAAAGTGTGAGTGGACAGACACCACCACTCTGTGACTCTGCAGCCAATCCAAAAATTAGTAGTAATAAAACTTAGAAAAGTAATGAGTAACAAAACTAAACCTCCTGAAGGTCAAGTACTCACAATTGTAAGAAGGCCTGAAGTGAGGCTTGAAACCAGATCTTTGCCAGCCCTGGCACAGACAATGGTGTTGTGGGCTCCAGACACGGCCGGCCCGTGGTCTGCTGTCACCATCAGGCACATCTCAATGAACTGGCAGGCGTACCTGGGTAACCTGGGCACAGACAACACATCAGTCAGGGACAGAACACAAATGCAAATGTTTGTAAAGTCCCCAGTCTCTACAGAGTTGAGGCAACAAAGTAGTAACAGAGTGTGAATCAGGCTAGAATACAGGAATTTCCTCAATGCACCACAAGACTCATGGAAAAATGTCATCCTGAGATTAAAACACACTGTATGCAACCCAAAATACTGACATGGTGTCATGGAGGGAATACAGAGATGGCATTCCAGTGAATCTACCTTCACAAAGGTATCATGGAGTTACTTTTTTTACTTAAAAGTCTATTAAGAAACAAGAAAAACTCCCAAGAATCTGCAAGCTTTCACAAGAGCAGCCTCACCTCCTCTGAAACCAGAGCAGGCCTAGAACCCCTCCAATTCCCATCTCCTCTTTGAAGACCTCGGTGATGGGCATCCCAGCATAGATCAGCTCCTGCCCTCGCTCGTCACAGATGCTGGTCATGAAGGACGCTGGTTTGCGAATCAGTCCCAGCTCCTGGAATTGCAGTGTAAAGACAGGATGTTAAACAACCTACACCAGCACAGGGGGGCAGCACAGGGCAGAGTGGGCAAACAGCAATGCCTCAAGGCTTGCCCTCAGAGCAGCTTCCACAACCCAGAACCAGCACAGCCAGCAGCTCATACTATACTACAAAGCACAAAGTATAACCCCAACGTAGCATCCAGAATCACAGCCAATGCCCTGCCTGATTCCAAGAAACCCAAAAGCAGATAAACCAGCACAACTCACCCTTGCCCAGGAGTAATCCATTGGTACAGTTGGAGGAGGCACTTCCTCAGCTGGTTCAATCACTCTTTTGGCCACAAGATCCTGGTACACAGATCTAGGGAGAGAATCCATTCAGTAACTTCGGTCCTTCTAAGAGATCAAAGTAAGGTGATCTAACTTAGACCTTAAAATCCCACAGTGAGTAGAAGCTGCTTTCCTTAAGCAGAATTATATTCCCTATCAGGCCAGAATCAGTGCCCTGACAGCTTTTGTCCAATGCTGAAGGTGCCCTGTGAGTGTGACTTACTGAATGACCTCTCCCAGCTCATCGAAACTCCGGGGAACAAACACTCCAGCTTCTTTTAAGGCTTGGTTCTTTGCTACAGCGGTTTCAGAGGCCTGGTTGGCACAAGCTCCTGCATGGCCAAACTGCACCTACAAACAGAAAAAGAGAGAGTACTAAGGAATACAGACCATTACCTGCAGGGAGTGCAACAGAATAGAGCCCTGACTGGGAACATCAGTGGCTGCACATCTGTCTCCACTGGGCTACCAAAACTCCTGCCTGCAGTCAGAGCCAGCAGAGCAATCACAGGGATATGGAATCCCTCCAGGCTCATTTATTCACATTCTGCCCCACATCACTGCTTAACATAGATCTTTGCCATCCCCAGTCCAGAAACAAGCAGCTATTGCTTGTTGAAAGCAAATTCCAAACATTGGAATTTGTTGCTTTCCCTGGGATCTTTGGGCTCCCTTCACAAGTAAGCAGAATTCCCTGGAAGTTTCTTGTGACAGAACTATAGAAGCGCAAGATATATTTATCATTTATATTTATGAACTTTTGCACATTAAAGTTACTACTGCCAGTTCTGGAAGGTTCAGGTATAATGCGTGAAGTTGTGTTTTTCTTCCTTTTGTGGATATATCCCTATTTTATGCATTTCCCCCCATTTTTGCACATACCTCTGAGGAGAACATGGTGGCACAGGTACCAATGCACCAGCACACCACTGGCTTGGTGATCCGGCCTTCTTTAATGCCCCTGCAGATCTTGTACTCTTCTGTGCCTCCAATCTGCAGGGAGAGAGAGATGGTTCCAAGCTGCACTTTTGATAAAACCAGCTCCAAGACACACACAAAAGCATTGATGGGAATTTTTCTCCTTTTTCACAGAATAATGGCTGAAGTCTCAGAACAAAACCTCTTGATTTTTATTTTATTTTAAATAGGGAAGACTATGCTTGCCTGTGGAATACATTCAATTTCTTTTGACGAAAGCAGCAAGAAATAAAATTTGGAATATTCAAGAACAGTAGAAGTAGCTGCTATTTAGCATCCTTGCAACCAGGTCAGATGCTCCCAAAACAAAAACCATACACAGTTATTTCTCAGATAGTGGTCTCACTCACCTCCCCCAGTACTACAATCATCTTCACTCCTGGAGTATCCTGATAACGCAAGACATGATCCATAAAAGTTGAACCAGGATATCTGTGTGCAATAAAGGGGAAATGGTAGAAATTTATTTCATATACTTTCCTGAAAAAAAAACAAACAAACAAACCACCCAACCTGTTCTTCCTTCTCCAAATGACCAACAATTCTGCTGTTGACCAACTTGAAAACCAGTGCCTACTGAAGGTGCCAACTCGTACCTGTCTCCTCCGATGGCCACCCCCTCATAGACCCCGTCGGTGGTTCGGGAGATGATGTTGTTGAGCTCGTTGGACATCCCCCCAGAGCGGGACACGTAGGCCACGCTGCCAGGACGGTACAGCTTCGATGCCAAGATGTTATCCAGCATGCCTCCTGTGTTGCCTATTTTAAAGCAACCTGGCTTGATCCCACCAACCTATTAAAGAGAAAGGTGTAAAGCCCTTTAAAATCACGGAACTGAGGAACATTTGTGTAAGGCAGCCTTGCCAGCATTTGTACAGATAAAGGAAGATGGCAAAGACTTCAAGATGAGACTAGCATGCACCTCCTGTGACTAAAGACAGAGTGCATTGTAGGATACACTTCAACCATTGGAGAAAGCTGATCTGAAGGTTGAGAAAGACAGGAGAAGGTGGCCATCAATACTTACAGTTGCAGGCCCAATGATGGTGACTCCCTTTTTATCAGCTGTCTTGATCAGTTTTCGTGTCAGGGCCTCTGGAATGCCCTCGGCAATAATGGCAATGGTGCGGATCTGCAGCAAGAGAAAGAAAACCATTGGTATGCCACAGAGCAGCCCCTTGTCAGGCCTCTGGGAGGTCACTCTGTGCACTCTCATCCAGGAAGGCCCAATGCATGAATCTTCAGGCTGTCATAATCTTCACAAAAGGCTCAATGCTCCAGGTAAGGGAATTTTCTCCCCCATGTACACTGCAGTAAGGACAGACCAAAACACCTGCTTCTTCATTCACAATAGCCAATCTTTATTCTTCCCAGCTCATATTTATATGGTTATCAGAAGGCATCATGTTTAATTCTAATTGGTTAGCAAATTATTGTAACTCAGTTCATCGGTTAGTATTTGCTAGTGTATGTGTCAGTCAAAACCTTTCCTCTCTAATGGTGTTTACATAATTGTCTCCTGGGAGGAAGATGTTTCACATGGGTAGAATCTTTCTTGCCACAGGTGCAGATTCCTTTCTCACGGGTGCAGGCTGACAGGCTGATTCTCACAGATACTTGTCAGGCCAGCTATTAGCTATACTTAGCCAAAGTAACAGACCTAAGCCATGATTTTACAAGGCCTTTTTTTTGTAAGGTTTTACCTATACGCCACACTTGAACATCAGAGCAGCACTATATTATAGTCAGCCTGAAGTAGTTACTGCTAACCAAGAACCACCAAGTTCCTCTTAAACAAATTCCAAGTCCAGCATTAGGATTTGCCAGGGACCCCCAGCATCCTCCTTACATCCTGTGAGGGGTTAGAATTGGGGATGATCTGCTAAGTCAGAAGACCAAGACAATTTGCTAATGCCATCATGGTTTAAGAAACACCAGTACCCTGCTGACAGGGTTTTCTTTCTTCATTTGGGCTTATTCTGTGTCCTGCACTTACCTGGGGATAATTCATGGTTTCAACAGTGCTGTCATAGGCAGAGCGCAGGGACGCAAAGTTGATGAGAACATCCACCTCTGGGTGCTTCCTCATGGCATCTGACATGTTCTTGTAGACTGGGATCAGGATTTCTTTGTGGCCCCAGTAGAATTTCTGCCTGTGGTCACCACTGTGGAAGAGAAGATGGAAAAGCCCTGACCTTAAGGCTTCTGGAAAGGCAAAGGGACACAGCGCATGCAGAGAGAGGAGTTTACAAACCCCATTCTCAGCCCCCGGGACTGACTGAGACACTCACGAGCACGTGAGCGTGTCTGGGGAGGGACCATATGACAGCAGGTTCTTCAGAGAATAGGACAGAGCAGCATATGGAAGGAGACGGGCTAATGGGGACAGAGGCATCCAGCAAGATGAATAAGCTCTCCCACAGTGAAGTTACCAGAGCCTTAACTCTACTCCAAGCTGGAAGACAGAATGAGGCACAGAAAGAGTAATGAATGAGAGGTGTGCAAAGCTGTGTCACTGGGCTGAGGGAACAAGAAACCAGTATCTGTGGTGAACAGCCAGGACAGCAATGGGAGGCCAGTCAGCTTCCCAATCCTGCTACAGTGGGACTCTGCCCATCCCACAGGCAGTGGAGGGAAAACAGCTGAGAAGGTTTCACTGTTGGTGTTTCATACACAGTAGATGCTCTGACTGGAACTGCAGTGAAGTCTGACTGGGCAGTCATTTAAGCGTGTGGATACTGGCTGTGCTCCCATTCCAGTACATTGGTGGACAGAACATTCCAGGTTGTGCCAGCCTGGCTCCCTCCAAAAGGTCAAGCAGAATCGGATAATTACAGGTAGCCTTAAATTTCAATCCCTATTGCTTTTTCCTCCTTAATCAAGTGCAGCACTGCCAGAGGCTGCCACTCACCTAGAGAAATGGTGTGCCTGCACTCAGTACCCCAAGGTTTGCACTTGCTGAGAAGTTATTACAGAGCTGCAATTACCATCAGAGCTGCAGAACAACAGTACAAGGTCTTAATTGTCAAGAGGAGAAATTCTCTGCAGGAAAGAGGTTGATTAGACATCAGCTCTCCAGGATGTCTGTAAATACCACAGGAATGAACCAAGGCTCCTGCCTGGCTCTGGGCTCCTACCTCACTTGTACTGGAAGCAACAGCTGCTGTTTCCCTTCTCTCTACTTGCCCTGTCCCACAGGGAGACCCCCACACTGAGGAGGTACAATAAAACAGCTCATGCACACCCAATAGCCCTTCTCATCCCTGTAGGGATGAGTAGAAGAAGGTAAACATCACAAGGGAACTCTCTATGCCACTGAAGGATCCACAGGCTTCCTGCCTGCCAAGTAACCACTGTTGCTATTGGAAAGATTATGAACAAGATTTCAAATTTTAAAAAATTTTGTTTGGCTACATACCTGCTTTAGTTTGTCAGCAGAGCTATGATTCTGGATAATATTTGGAGGGGTAATTCCTGCTGCTGCAGGCACAAATCAAGGTGTCTCAGACACACACGCAGCCAACAGCAAGTGAGTGGAAGAAGCCTTACACAGCCTGCCTGCCTTTGCTGAGCCAGGGGGCTGGAAAGAAAGCCCAGGTAGTCACACCTGCCTTACTCACTGAGTCAAGAACAGAATTTGGATATCTTTTAAAAGCACATGGAATGGAACTTCAGTTCTGTGGTGAACATTAAGCTGTTTCAACAGCACAGCCCAAAATCAATGGTTGAAGAAAGCAGCCTACAAAGCCAACCTGGGGGTGGAAGGGAGCAGAGGAGAAAGTGTTCCAGCAGCAATGGAGACCAGGGCAGAGCTCCACTAAAGAACCACAGAGACTGAGAGAGAAGGAAGGTCACAGAAGAGTTGGAGGGAGATGGAAAAGCTGCACAGTCACAGGCTACTTACGTGAACGGATAAACCATGGCAGCCACTGAGGGTTCATCCCGGGAGCAAATATAATCAAAGTCCAGCATTCCTTGGACAGCCCGGGTCTGCATCCCCCACACGATCGCCTTGGTGTGGCGGCTGAACAGTGTTGTGGCTTTACCTGCTCAGAGAGAGGGAAAAAAAACCAAACCATCTTCAAACTGTACACCTGAGCAAGACATAAACTGCAACTTTGCCAAATGCCTGCTGAAAGGCTCCTGGATGAGTGTATTCTCCCCCCTCCAAACTGAACCCAGGAGATGAACTGCAGTTTGCAGGATGGAGTAGCCACACTGTCCAAATTAAGAAACTGTAGATGAAGTAGCAACCCATTCCCTGGATTCTGAACACAACAGCCAGGTTTTGGGGTTCACTAAATGGGAAAGTGAATCACAGGAGGGAGCTGGTATAGGAAAGAAGTGAAAACTGCCTCTGCTTCTCCTCTCATGGGCCTTTCATATTTCTCCCAGTTTTCTTATGCAAAGCTGAAGAGAACTTTGAATTTCATGTATTTATTTGCATGTAGCCCACAGTCTGGGCAAACCATGGGAGGCTGGTCAGGGCACCATAGTAGAATGATAGGATTTTTTTTTTAAAAATGCAGGAAATTGGTGGAGGGGGACAAAGAAAATAAAGGAGCTCAACATACTCAGGTTTTCTTTCCTTTTTTCTTTAATAATCAGAATCCAACACAAACTTGATGGCTCCAAGAATTTATATATGGCCCAAAACTTGGCTTCAGGGGACAGAGTCACAGGAAAAGCAACAGTTCAGCCAGTGAGGATGGACTGTTGGCTTAAAGTCTATTTACACCACTTGTCACAGCACAACATTGAGTCCCTCCTTCTGACTCCAGACAGAATTAATTTTAAAACTTGTAAAAACTCAGAGCTTATCCACCTGCTGATGCCAACTTGGGCTACTGCTGAGTTCTTTCTGGATTTGGATCAAAGGTAAACAGCATTAGGGATTAAACAGGACACTGTTCCTCTGGCTTCAACAAAAAACCAGTCCTTGCTCTCCAGCCCTACACACTCACAGTTCAGATTCACTGCAACGTGACTTGTCATTAGGGAACTGAAAATTCTGTTTATGTTGCAAGTGCCTGCAAGGGCGTACCATGAGTGTTCCCAGGAACACCAAAATGCACACCCAGAGAGGTGATGATGTTTGTCTGAGAGCACCAAGCAACGATTCCCAAGAATTCCCCTTCTACTGGTCCCTCCTCATGATAAGGGAAGTAACTTGAGACTCTACTTTGCCCTCAGTTTATTCTCACAGCACAGAGCCCAATAGTCTGAAAGTCCCTATAAAATAGCTTCACTGAGCACAAGCTTTAACGGTTTGCTGGACTGTTAAGGCAACATTTAGTTAATTTGTGACTTTTCTGTACTTTCCAAACCTGATAACCAGGGCCCCTGCACTACATTGTTTCTCTTTGAAATAAGATACCAGTTATTGGTCACAATTACTGACTCCTCCTTTTGGAAAGCAAAGGGAACAGAGCTTTTCTCTATGTGCCTCGGGCTGTTGTCTGCGATGGTTGTGCGGGGGATGGGAAGAAAAAACGAAGTTTGTTTGAGACCTGGCCCTCTCCCCTCCAAGAAATAAGAAGTATTTGTGCAGAGGCATACATGATCTGCACTTGAAAAACCAGATGAGAAGTTTACATGATGACAGCTAAATATGCTGGGCAGGAGGAAAGGACCAGACAACACAGCAAACTTTTGGAGAGAAAAAACAGCAACAAAACCAAGAACTAAAAAAGTCAGCTGCCAGCAAGGCCAGGCACATTCAGCTGGTCACACAGGTCCTACCTGAACCAGGTCTGGAGGCTGGGATTGAATCTGTTAAAGAGAGAATCACTCATGCAATGGTGTGACAGAGCTGACTGCTGCCAGCCCACTGGCCAGGCACCCAGGCAGGTGCTGCAGCAGTCCTCCTCTCCACTGCACTCAGGGCTTTTGGGGTTGCTTTTGTTAAAAAACAAGCAGACTGCAGCCCTCTCACTCTACTTCCTCTTATGCTGTTCCTGAACATCCCAGATTAGGGCAACTCTGACTCGCTGTGTGTATGAGCTCATGGCACAAGTGAGCTGCCAAACTGCTTAACTACACTCAAGACAAAGATAGGCAGGTACCACAAAACCACTTCCCTTTATATCTAGGAAAAAAGGCATTTGTCTCAGGCCCATCCTTTCTTTGGGAACAGCAGAGCATTACCAGCAGCTCTCTCAGGGCTGGACTTACCAAGAGATGCTGTTGGTTTTGCCTTCTTAGCTGGAGCAATACCGTCTGGTTTGGACTCAGAGAAGGAAGCTGTTCTGCTCGGTGCTGGAGTCTGAAAGATTCAGAAGCCAAGTCAGTGAGGGATGGTGCTCTAGGTATGGCCTGGAGCACAAAGGAGGAGGTGGCCTCACTTTGGCTACACTGGTCTACTACAAAGAAAACAAGTTTTCAGATAGGACCATTTCAGTCAAGTGACAGACAACTGAATGTAGGTTCAACAATCACATTGTCAGTTTTGGGAGGCCACATTTTCTGCACAAGTGAGATGGGCATTGGGGCCGCCTCTCCTGATAAACTGCATTGGTAGAGTCATATTTGTTTTCCTAAAGCTTCCTACAAATACACTGGTGGCCAAAATGTGTTTCCAGCCTGTTTGGAGCTGCCTTCACCAGGCTCCCTCACCCATGCCCCCTTGCACAGTGGGGCAGGAACTCACCGAGGGGCTGCCACTGGCATTCAGGAGGAAGTTGGCAGTGTGGGCTGCGGCGGGCGGCTGGTTGGGGATCGGCCGGTGGCCCAGCGCCATGCCCACGATCGCTGTCATGTGGGTCTCCGTGCCAAAGACATGGATGGGGATCCCCGTGGTCTTCCCTGTGGAAGTACACAAGAGCAGTCAGCCTCCTCAGGGGAAATCTCTACCAAAGTGAAGCATTCAACCTTGAGAAAGCTCAGCAGAAAGCAAGTGGAAGAAACAAAACTTAAGGGCAAGCTTGGTTCTTACCAACTTCTCCCATGACACGTAACCCTTCCTGGTAGTTTGGGCCTCCTCTTCGTACAAAGATCCTCACCTCATGCTCCTTCAGAGGGCCTTGGTAATCCTTAATTGCTCTCACAATGCCCTAAAAGAAACACACAGGACAGGTGACCCAGGCAGCCAGATATTTATCCTGTCCCTTCATCTCACAAACTTCTCGAAGAGATGGACTATGAGCCTCAGCCAAACAATTAGGAAGAAGGGCTGGGGGCTGACAACTGTGTGTTTGCTGATGTTTGAGACTGGTCACTTACTTTAAAGGTAGCTGCTACATTGGTGAAGTTTGCAATGCTGCCTCCAATAATCAGGATCTTCCCTGAGGGAAGAAACACAGGTAAGTAAAACCATTTCAAGAGCAGAGTACTCCAAGATCAGGAAGTGATTAAGGACAAAGTGAAACAAAGTTGCAGAGTAACCGGCTGTGTTTAGTAGGAAAAAAACCCTAAAGCAGTTGAGTTTAGTAGAGCCTGGAAGATAAGAGCTTTGTACCAAGCAAGAATGTTTGATAAGGTCTCTCAGGCCCTGTGGAAAACCAAAAGGCCTCTCTTTGAAGCCAGAGCTGACAGAAATCCAGCCCTGATTCCCTCAGAAGGCAGCAGTACACTCAAAGCTCTGCCAAGGAAGGCTAAGCATAGTAACAGCCCAGATTTGTCTGGTTTTTTCTGCCAGAAACAGCTTCACAGCTTTGGAATTGCAGCATCTCCCTTACCTTCTGGGTGCTTCTCTCGGGTCATGAGGGAGAGGATGGTTTTAGCATAGTCATAGGTCTGCTGCTCGCTCGGGGCTCCTGAGTATTCCCCGTAGTTTGCCAGTTCATTCACACCCCCCAGGTCACAAATGGTGTCACTAACAATAAAAAAAGCAGTTATTTAAGAGATTAGTTATAATTTAAGTCACTACCAAGTTCCTAAAGTATTCCAAATCCCTGGGGAAGTGGGACTCTTATCCAAGGGACAGTGCTGTCTGCTGAAAACAAAGTGCTCTCCTCTTGGTGCCAGTCACAATTAATCTTTTAATTAATTAACAATTAATTTTAATTAACAATTAATGTTCCCAAGATACAAACTCAGTGACCAGTACAACAATCATACTACCCTCAACAGCCTCCAGCCAGCTTTGTAAGCCTGCAGCTTTCTTTGTAAGTCAGAAAGGAACTGTAAGAAACTGTATCTAACCCCAACCCTTCCAAAATTAAAATCCATAGTTGACACTATGTTCCATAGCCTGGTGAAAAATCTGTATAGCATCTTCATTCTGAAGAGATCACAGTCACAGCATGGGAAAAATGGCTTTAGGAGAGTCTACTTTCCAAGGCTTCAGGAATTATGTTCTCCTAGCACTTGAAATCCTTGCCCTCTGGAAACCTCGCTTCCATTACCTGTACACCACTGAAGCACCACCACCAGCCACCATGGTCCAGATCCTGCCTTTGGGATTCAGGATGGTAAGCTTCAGGCTGGCCCCACTCTTGGCATCCAGGTCAGCAATGTAGGCTTCCTGCAGAGAGAGCAGCACAACCTCAGCTTCCTCCTGCACCTGCCTTTTCCATCCCAAGGGTTCATAGTGCTGGGTGCATTTGGACACAGAGCAATCACACCTCATCAGCTACAGCTAAGGGACAGCAGAGCTACAAACACAGCCTTGTCAGGGACAGAGGCCCAGCTCCATCCCTCCATCACCCAACAGGCACAAAATCTGAACAGAACTGTAAAGTCTGTTCTGGCCTTGTCTGAGATCTGAGGAAATCTAAAAATCATCTCACCCATGGTGAGCACTCTGGCTGTGCTGGAGCCAGGAACATAATCACTGAGAGCTCTAATTTGGCTCAACGTGGTGCTCCTGCAGCCCAGTGTGCCAGGCTGCTGAGCAGCACTTCATCAGAGTTCATTAACATTCTCAGCAAAGACTCTGCCACAACAACCTTCCCAGGGACTCAAGAGGGATGATTCAGACACAAAACCTGAACTAATCCTTTTAAGAGCAAATTGAGTTGAGTGTTGGCATCCAGCAAGCTACATGGGAAGGAACAGCTAAATGGATTTCCTGGCCACAGTACAAAAACCTTCCAACTGAAGCATAACTATAATCATTAAAATGGAAAAGTCAGGACAGAAACCTTTTTGGAGAAGAACAGACCCCCTGAAATAAGTAACAGAATAATTAAGGAGAGAGCTCTACTTCCAACAGCCCCTGAAGCTGCTGGGACCTGTGTCTGGAGTGGTGCTTGTGCATCCAGCAGTACAGGTCTGAGGAATTTGGAATGAGAACAGGCACTGCTAGCTTTACAACAAAGTGCTGCCTGCAGCCCTCATCTTGTCCTCACTTTTTGGAAAAACAGGAGTATTAACATCTTCTTACTTAAAAGTTTCAGAAATGCTGATTATTTCCTCTGGATTCACACAGCTGCTGCTCTGCTCTCAGAACTGTCACTGAAACACTGAGGGAACATCAGCTCCCACAGGGTTCCCACTAACTACTGCTCCAAAAGAAAAAATAATGATGCTGAGGGGAGCAACTGGGGCAGGAACCACAAAAGGAAGCTCTGCACAGGCACAGATCTCTGGCACATGGCTGAGGAAAGTTAAATATTGGCCTCCATTAAAAGAAGTAAATTCTGAATTAAAGAACTGACCAAACAGAGCTGGGAAACAACTACAGCTCAGAGTGTGATTCTGAGCAGTCCTAGGATTACAGCTACCTGTGCACAGGTTATCATGGACAGCACTGCCAAGGTGCTTGAGACACAGCAACAAAACCACTGGAAACAGCAAGGCCATGGGCATACAAGCAATGATGAATTCAGGACACAGTGAAGGAATCCCAGCTGTCACTTGCCTCAGGGTAAGCTTCCCTGCCAAAAGGAGGGGGGAACTCCACATCCCCCCACTTCACTTTGCAGATGTAGTCAGCTGTCGCGTCAATCTTCGCAGCCAAATCAAGGATGTAAACACCATCGTTAGTCACCACTGCAGTGAAAAACATCACAGTTAGCTCCGGATTGTACATCACAGATTTACTTCAACATCTGGTACCATACAGACATCATTGCAAAAGCTGGGTGACTGCTGTTTCCCCTGGCACTGGGCAGTATTGACCAGCCCCAGCAAGTTCCCTGAGGAACTAACCAGTAAATGTGGTCATGGTCCAGACTCTATCTCAGGGGCTGTTTTGTCTCAACAGTTCAATTTTTACATTCTTCAGAACTGCCTTAACATTCTCTTCAAGGGAATTTTTCATTTCCTCATTTTTAATTCACTGAATGAACAGCTCAAAGACATATCACTGCCACTTCCATACTTCTGCA